>JAWNNJ010001716.1:0-600000 GCA_035045125.1 Hypselothyrea guttata | reverse complement strand
GTAATGAAGAGATAGAGAGAAAAGATTACATTAGTGATGCGCATGGATTGATGGCATTTATCGATAAATCAATAAAGTATTAAATTATAACTTGTTGTTTTTTTTTTCTGCTAATTTAAACATATTTATTTGATAAATGTAGACATAGAGAGAAAATATCTCATTAGTGATGTGCATGGGTTTATTGTATTTATCGATAATTAATTATAACATTTTGTTTTTCTTCTCGGTTAAGTTAAATTTAATTTAAAAAAATATTTAATTCGATTAATTAATTGGAAAATTAAACAACAGTTAGAAATACATTTTGTATTCATCAAATATATTTTTAAACAATTTCATATCGATATTTCTAGTCGATAGATGGACCTATCAATTATTTTACCTAAATATTATTCTTATTATTTTGGTTTAGCATAGCTTGTAATTACTCTTTTCAAAGTCTAATATTAAATATTAACTGAAATTGTCTGCCAACTTTAAGGTCAACGTTTCATGGTTATGCACTTTGAACTTTGCTTTTTTACCTTCCTTCAATCGGCTGCCAATCGATAGCTGAAGGGCAAATATTTGCCGTGTTGTCTGCACAAACAAACAAAAAACAAATATTTTATCGGAAGGCAGAAACGGGATACTCGATAAGCATTAACATAAATGTTAATTAACATTAGCGCGTCTGTTAGTACACGCTGAGCTAATTAACATTTTGAACTTTATTAATTGCGATAAGCCGATTACATAAGGAGAAAGAGAAAGAGAGGGAAAAAGAGAAGAAGAAATGCGAATATAGCAAAAACTACACTTGAACAAATTTCTAGCGAAAATGGCAAACAAAATTCGCTTATCTTATCAGTTGGCGCTGTTTTATCAGCGTGATTAAGATATTGACTACTGATTAGGGCAAGAAGGCAAAAAATAAATAAAAAGAAATAGAAATATATAAAAAAATTTCCCGTTAGACATTGCATTACAATTGTGATTATGGCATTTTACGACTCTCCCCCACTCTTTTTTTGTGTCTTCTTTAATGCCGTCTTTATCAATTCATATTGTGCATATTATTTATTTGTAGAACGCAACAGGTTTTTTTTTTCGTTATTATTGTTGTTTTATTAGCAAGTGCACGGGGTTTCTCGCATACCAAACACAAAAAGTTGCCTTGTTATTATTATTGTTATTGTTATTTTTGTTGCTAGCGAGAGAGCGAAAGAGAGCGAAGAAGGGTAGGCAGAAAGAGAGAGAACTGGGAGAACAGCAAGCAGTGCTGTCAATTTCCATAAACATCTGGGATTGCAAAAAAATATAAATTATAAACTTAAAAAAACTCTATACTATACCTATTTATCAATTTTTATAAAAAAAAAATTAAACCAAAAATTGTTTATCAATTTTTATTATAAAAATTTAAAATAATAATTATTATTCTTCAGTTTTCAAAATTGAAAATTAAAATTTAATTCCAATATCTTTTGAACCAATCAGAGTATTTTTAAAATTTAGAAATAATAGTGATTTGTGATTCAAATTGAAAAAAAAAAAAATTTTAAATGTTTATAATAAATATTGAAATATAATTTTTATCTTTTTTTTATAAAAATTATTTAATTTAGTATATTTATTATTTTAAAATTTGTATTTTAAAAATAATAATCATCACGATCCCAGATAAATATTAAAAAAAAAAATTTAATAACAAATGGGAAACCCGAATTTGCGTTGCTTTTCGAAAAATGTCAAATTTGACGGGAAAAAGCAAATTTGGCAACACTGGCGACGAGTGACGTCTGCTCAATTATCAGCGCATTAATTGCTTGTATGTATCGCATGCATGTTTGTTTGTCTGTATGTATTTATCGGCTTCAAGTCACGCTTAAGTTTCAATGTAAAATAATAAAACAACAAAACAAAAATGAAAATAAAAATAAAAATAAAATTCGTATTCAGGCGACATTTCTGTCCGTGCGACACTACAAACAATTTCCATTGTTATTTGCTGTTGTTAATTCAGAGATAAGTCGGTTGCGATACTCCTCACAATTTTCCCAAACACAAAGGAAAGTCGAAAATATTGCGGAAATCTACTCGTAACTATGTGAAAAGTATTTGCATATTCTACGTGATTTATATGTCAAAAATGCTGTTAATTGAATGACGCATTACAGAAACATGTTAAATGTCGTTAGACTTGACTGTTAACTTGTTAGAAGCTTAGCCTTGTTGTCTTGTTTAAAGTGTCTGTTAAAATGCTGTTAAGGTATAAACACTTTCTGCAGCAGGAGGTTTATCTAATGTTACAGATCTGTTAACAACATACTGGACTCCAGGCATTTAAAATTATGAATTTACATCAATTATATCGATATTTGCATAAATTTGGCTAAAAAAAGGTTTCATATAATATAAAAAAAAACATAATTTATATACAATAACACAAATATTTATTAATTTATTACATAAATTTATGATAAGCATAAATATAATTCTGGCAACGCCGCTTAACAGTGGACATTTGCATTTACAGCTCCTGTAGACCACTTAAAATTGCGTCTCACACTTTCGCTCACTCGCTTCTCCACCCACGCTCTCATTTACATGAGGATCTGCTCACACACTCACACACACACACACACGAACAGTCGCAAGACTGGCTTGTTGAGCAAGAGCGGGGGGAGCGTCCGCTCGCTGTGTCCACGCAGTGGGCGGCTAACAAAGAGAGAGCAAGAGGGAGTCTGGTTTGCCATCTTGAGTGGAGAGTAAAAGGTATAAATGCAAGTGTCCACTGTTAAGCTAACAGTGCATGCGCTGACGTCAGGTGGGACGGAGGTGTGGTGAAAGTTCAATATTAATTCTGTTCTTATGTTTCATCAATATTTTATATCAGCTAATTAATTAGCCAAAATTGAAATTGAAAACCACAGAGAAAGCACACCCTTTGCTCATTTGGATACAGAGTACAAACACAGTTATGTCGGCAATTATCCGTAGTTTTTTATGCAAATGAGCACAGAAACGACAGCTGATTTACGCCTCAAACAAACACAGACACACACACATAGACATGCTCCAGTTTCGAGTGCGAAAGTGCCGAAGAGAATTCACAGCGAAATAAAAAAAAAAAAACTATAACATATCATTGCAAACTTGAAAACCGCTATGGAAGCTCATTGACTTATTGTTGTTGTTTTGTTTTGTAGTGTATTGTGTCATGTGGAGTGCATGTGGAGCATGTGGAACATGTTGTATAAGCGTAGCATACAATGCAATTCAGTGTTGCCCATATTTTCTAGACTAAAAAGCTAAAATAAATTTAATAAAAAAAACAGAAAGTAGCTAAGTTAATTAAAAAACGGTAATTAAATATAAAAAGAGGACAAAAATAAATGAAAGTACTTAATTTAAGTATAAGAATAATACTAAATACCCGCATTTAAATTATTTTAATATCTCTCTTAGTTAAGATTTTTATCTATAATTGTTTATTTTTGGCATACATTTTTTTATATACAACAAATCTACATTTTTTAATTCAAAATGTTCACGTTCTGCAGTTTTACAAGCTTTCTAGCAAATGCTCTTCAAAAACAGCCAGATCTAGCGGGGAAAATAACTGATTTGGCATCGCTGCTGAGCGAATGCGTCGCATGCTTTGAAACTCCTCTTGCTCTCTCGCTCGCACGCTGCAGCTGAGCTTTTGTGTAACGGAATACACACGATACGTAATGCAGAGCACAAATACAAATACAAATACAAACATGCATATGTGTGTGTATACAAATAATTATAATTGTGTTTGCTTGTGTGCGTGCTGCATGATGCATGGCAGGCGGGTGGAAAGGTCGCTGCCTGGAGTTTGTTATGAAAAAAGAGACCGCAACACGAACAGAACACACACACACGCACACATAGGCACACGTGAGTATGTGTGTAACATGTGAATGAATCATCTGCATACATACATACGTACGCTCAATTCCGCGTATTAACAACAACAACTACAACAACAACAAAGATACAGTCATTTGCTTAGTTCAATAAACGAAACGAAAGCCAAAGCAGACAAAAAAAAAAAAAAAACAAAAAATAAATAAAATAAAACCAAAGCGTAAAACCTTTTACGCGCAAGGTGAAATTAGCAGCATAGGCTGCAGAGGGGCAGGGGGGAGGTAGGGCGCCATGGCCAACCCACCCGTTTAGTCGCGACGCTCACAAAATAAAATAAATAAAAAAAAAGAAAAAAATCACAAGCAAATTGCAGTTTAGTCATAGCTTGGGCAAATACTTTTATTGCTACTATTTCTTTCATTTGCTGCTACTATTTTGCTAGCAAATAGTAGTATGTAGCAGTTTGTTTGCAAACAGTGTTACCATCGTTGTAAATAGTAGTATGCAGCGTAGGGATTTACACAAGGCTCCGAATGAAATTGAAATTGTACTTTGGCCCCTACGTTGCCACTCCCAGTAGCAGACGCAGAAGCCGGCAGAAAGGGCCGCGTGCAGCAGACGCCACAAATAAAACTGGAAATATGCAAAAAAAAAAAAAAAACAGATATTTACATGCACACGTGTGTATATATTTATACATGTATGTATGTAGTACATATGTAAGACACATGTAAAAAAAGCTCATCGGTGCTGAGTTAAATATTTGCTAAATGATTAATCAAAGTTATCGTTTGTTATCGCTATCGTTATCGTTTCGCAAAGATATTTGGCACACAGAAGCTTAAAGTAAACAAAAAGCGAAATTGAAGACACACACACACACACAGACACACTAACTCCCTCTCTCTCCCCCCTTCCACTGCTAATTAGGAAGCATTGCAGCGAAAAGCAAAAGTATTTACCGCTAATATAAACAAATAAACAGCCAAAGATCCGGTAGAAAGAGACGGCATATGCAAACAAGAGAGCGGAGAGTGGAGATTGGAGAGAGTGCAGTAAGTGCTAGAGAGCGGAGTGGAGACTGAGGAGTGCAGCAGAGAGAGTGTAAGCAACAGACGCAGTAACAGCAAGTGAGAGCGTAAAAATAGATGCGCCCTCCCCCTGCTACTCCGCCCCCCTCATCCACGAGCGTCAATGTTGCCACTGCGTAAGCAATTAAATTCAATAAGTGTTTGGAGTGAGAGAACAATGCAGACAAACGGAATGAATGAAAGAGGAAGAAGATGGAGAAGAAGACGCAGAAGAAGAATCAGAAAAGCAGCTAGACAATCAGTGCTGCCAGAAATGGCGAGATTTGCAAGATTATAAAATATATAAAAACAAAAATCGCTTGAAATAAACATATGAAAAAAACAACTTTTTAAAATAGCAAAAATATAATAAATATTTATTATGAAAAAAAAATAATAATAATAATAGTAATAATGCTGCAAATGTTACATATATTTTCTTTATTTTAATTTGAGTTCATGTTTTAATTTAATTTAGTTATTAAATGATTATTGATTCCTTAAATTAATTCGATTCTTTAATTAAAACTTGAGTTTAATAAATTTAATTTTGTTCACTTTGTACTTAATTGTAATTTGTTATTAAATTAAATGAATAAGAAAATTCTTGAAAAATTCGCTGAAATTGGCAACGCTAAAGACAATGGGAATGCAGCACGGCAACACTTACAATAGGAACTACAGCGACTGTGACTGCAGCACGACAACACTGCCGCAATGGCTAGACGAAGACAGACAGAGACAGAGATAGAGATCAGTTGGCAAAGCTTTTGTTGTCTTCTTTTTTCTTGCCTACGCTTATCAGCTGAAGCGCTAACAAATGTACCACGAATTTTTGATAAAATGGAGCATTACGTACACTGCGGGGGATTCACGTTAGCTTAGTTTATTTTTTGTTGTTCCATTTTTTTTTTCACATTAGCTTAGTCTAGTTGTGTGCGTGCCTCGCTTGATAAGACTACAAAAAGAGTAGCAACTTCTGTGTGTGCGTGTGTGTCTGTGTGTATCTGTGTCTGTGTGTAGGTGTTGCTGTGTGCGTTTGTGCGCAGTGTGAAGTTTTTTTCCTGTATTATTATTATGTATGAGTTTTTTTGCTTCTTGTAATTGTTTTTTTTTTTTTTGTGCATATTTTGTATTTAGCAGACAAAGCGATATGCCTGAAAAGTCTTTTCTCCGCTGTCCAACAGGAAATGCGAACGAGCGTATTAAATGGCGTCGCACCGTGGGGCAAAATTACCCTTTTTGGCATACATTCATTTTGAAGACGGTAGAATTACATTGCTTTTACTGCAATATATGACAGTAACATTAAACTGTTATGTTACATACTACCAGACTTAACATTGCGCGCCACTGTTGGGCAGCTGTTCAACTTAGCAAAAGGTATTGATCTTGATATATCGAAAAACTAAATAGGAAAACTTTTTTTGTTATTATTATTATTGAATTAATTAAATATTTAAATATTAAAAATTAAATTATGCCAATAAATCTGGTAATTTATCCCATGGTGCATTGCTTCTGCCTCTCATACGTAATTGTTATTGCTTCACATTATTTTTGTGCACAGACGCAAGTGTCTGTGCATGTGTATGCGTGTGTGTACTACTTGGTAATGGGCTTTTTCAGCAACTATGTTAGAGCACTGATGTTCTTGCTATTTACAATAGAGCCATAACATAGCTGTAACATCAGTCATAAATAAGCTGCTGTTAATAACAGAATCTTAACAGTAGACAAACAAATAAGCTGCTGCAGATCTTTAACATAACTTTTACAGCTTAATCTACTTTACAGTGGAAAACAAAATATTAGGCATGATTTCTAAGCTGAACAGTGCTGGCCAACTTATGAGGCACACATTTGCAGAAAAATGTTTTTAGCATGGTTTTAACATAATGACTGTTAAGTTGTTTAAATAGTGCAGTTTAAAATATTAGTTACACTAGTTGATTGCTCAATCGTTGTATGCAGTAGTGTTGCAAATTGTTTTCAGTGTAGTTGTGAGTAAAAGCACTTGGAAATGCGTACGCCGATAATTCAAATGCAAATGCAGCGCTTAAAATAACACAAAACCAAAAAAACAACGCGTGTGTTTGTCATAAACAAATACGGACGCACCCTCTCCCTCTCCCTCCCTCTCTCTACGTCTCTTTCCCATACAAACTTGAACGAGACCTTGATCGAATTTAATCTGTTTCAACAAGTATGCATCATCAACTGATTAGGGCAAACTCATTATATTTTTAGCCTTTTTTTTTAGGTTTCTGTTGGGTTTTTTGTTTGATTTTTTTTTTTGCGTGTTTTGTATTATGTTTTGTCCCCCTACCTTCACTGAAACATTGTCAATTTCTATTGAATCGCGTAATACTGTTTTCCAGTTTTTGCGATCGATGACTTTCAGATATATACAAAAGATCTACGGCAGAATCCCAGGCCAAAATTAGCAATAACATACAAATTTTAAGCTTTTTTGGATTCATTTTGATCAAGTTTGGTTTGCCTATTAGCAGCTGCTTGATAATACTTTGATAGCTCGATAACTTGATAACAACTTACAATCAAATATTACTTTCATAGGCTGATCAATCTGTCTAGCTTTTGATTTTTCACCTTTTTTTAAGTATTTCTTGATATTGGTTCAATGAGGCATAACTTAATTATTCTGTAGACTGTCGGAAAACTACAGTCGGACGCTACCGACAAGTGTTCATACGAAACTGTTTAGTTCCCATCTCTTTATTCAACTTTTTTCAAAATAACCCTGGAATTTCAATCAAAATTGTTCTATAACTCGCCTCTGCTCAATAGAAACTCAGTTTTTATACAGTGTAGCAATTCAAAGGGTCGCATAGAACAAACGCATAATATTTGATAATCAAATGATTCAAATCTCTATTTATATCAAGATGAAATACGTAATTATGCTCCACTAATTCAAACAGTCATATTGATTCAGGCAGAAACAGCTTGTAAGCGTAATAATTCATTTGAGAATAACAAGTACATCTATTTATATATATTTTGTGATTAATAAGTAGTTGGAAACACGATTAATATGTTCGTATAATCATGTTTAATTTCTGCAGGGGAAACTACAATTCTTACGGCGAAAAAGTTATCGAAACAAGAAATATTTTTAAAAGTAACGATAGTGATAAATATATAAAATAATCTCCCGATTGTTGGATTTCTACCTGCTATAAAATATTATCGATAGTATTTTGATTTTATTATCTACCTTTTATACCTTCTCCCACTAAGCCTACGTCTATCAATCGCTGTAAACAATTTTGAAAGCAGGGGGATTTCTATCTGCTGTATAAACTTGAAACTGAATAAAATGATTAACACTTGAACTCACCAATTAACGGTTTTATCGTCCAGCGATGCACAACGGACAGAGGGCGTTGATGACGATAATGTTGAGATGTTGATTATAGATAAAATGTTTAAGGTGTAGTTGTGCCAAGACGCTACTAATTGAAAGGCTAATCAGCATTTAGTTCCAGTTTCGAATGTACAAAAGACGTAGGATCTCCCAACGATATATGTATATACAGGAAGAAGATTGTGAGAAGATCGCAAATGGAAGAGAATGTAGAGTTGGAGCCGTGTAATTGTCTCACGCATAGAGCAGTCTTCCCACCCGATGTTGCTGATTGCACATCAACTATACGTTCCGTCGTAGCACCTTCTTGGCGGCCTTAATATTAGGTACCAGGGCCTTGACCTCGCTACAGTCGTCGAGGAACGGATGTTTTAGCAGCTCATCGGCTGTGGCACGTCGATCGACCTCGACCTGAAGACAACGATCGAGGAAATCCTGCAGACTGGGACTGAGCTTATCCCAGCTCTTGATGTCCGGACGTCCGTTGGCAGCGATCAAATAGAGCGCACGTAGGGGCGTTTCGTAGAGGTACGGCGGTTGTCCCTCGATCATCTCGATGGCCATGATGCCAATGGACCAGATGTCCACCTTTTTGCCGTACTTCTTGCGGGTGACGACCTCGGGTGCCATCCAGTAAGGTGTACCGACCATTGTCTGCCTTTTCTCGTCCCCCTCGATGTTGGCGCAGAAACCAAAGTCCGTGACCTTGACGCAACCGTCCATGCCCAGTAGCACATTATCCGATTTGATGTCGCGATGTATAATGCCCTTGGCGTGCAGAAAACTAATGGCGTAGAGCACCTCCCGACAGACGCAGGCAATCTGTCGCTCCTTCATGACAGTCTCGGTGACGACGTCTGTGAGCGGACCTCCGTCCATGTACTCCATAACTACCCAGAGCTGATCTTCGGGTTCGAGCAGATAGGCGTCGAGGAAATTGACAAGATTTTTATGATTGAAATCCTTGAGGACGCGTATTTCAGTTAGGATGAGATCCTTGGAGGATTGATTCTTCATCTCGATGGTTTTGACCGCCACCTGGGAGTCCGTTTGATTATCGAGCGCTATGAACACAATACCCGACGCCCCCTTGCCTACCTCCTGCGTGGTCTTGTAGCGTTCCCGGGGATCTTCGGGATTGCAGATCGCACGCAGCTCGTCATAGACCTGGGAGTCTGTTTTATGCGTACGCTTCTCTTTTGAACGCCGTAGTATCGTCTCCTCTGGCGCATCCGCATCCGCATCATGACCTGAACTACTCGGTTTAATGATGATGGTATCTGTGTTGATCTTACCGTGTTCCTCACCCTCGATGGAACGGAGATCCGAGATGCGCGGAAACTTTTGTTGGATGACACTGCGTGGCTTTGGCTTGATCTGTGGTTTGGGCGGCATTTGATGTGGCGATTTCTTTGGCGGCACTGGAGGCGGTTCCAAACCGCTGTTCGGCTTCAACGGTTTCAGGGTTTCCCGATTCAAATTCGTCTCCAGCTCCTTGATGACCTTATTCAGCGCATCCAGCGGTATGACCGACTGTTGACTACTATCGTTTAGACTGCTGCTGTTGCTATGCCCCGCCGAACTTCCGCATCCGCTGCTACTCTCCGTGGCTGTAGAACTTCCGCTGCCATCGTCATCCGATTTGTCCAAATCCTGGGATTTGTGCTTGTTCTTGTGCGTCAGATAGTTGTCGATCTCTTTGGACTCCTCGTGTATGACGTCCTCGGTGATGAAGGGTTTGAACACCTCCTGCTCCTTCTTCTTGATGGAGTAGTTGTAGTATTTGACCGCATGATACGCCGCATCCGGATTTTTATCCTGTTCATCCCGAGTGATCTGCGAGTTCATCAGTCGCACCCAGGGTGTGGGCAGACCCTCCAGATCTCCCGTCTCCTGGTTGCGCGAGACATGGAAGTGCCGCTGGAAATTTGTGGGTGCTCCGATCTCGGAAATTTGCTCCTTCTTCTTAAACCACTTTGTGAAGCTCATTTTGGTTTTTTTTTTTTAACGCTTTTAAGCGATATTTATTTTAGACCCTGTGATACTTTTATAAAGTACTTCGCTACTGTCAGTTGCCTCCGACTGAGCAGAAAAAAACTGCTTGTTGGCCGCTGAGCTTTTAAACAGCTTTTAATTGTTTAATTAATTATTTGTTTTATTTTTTTTATTTTGTTTTACCTATGTCCTACTGTCGGTTGCCTCCGACTGCAGCTTAGTTTTTTGTTTTTATCGCAAGTTTCTTTGTTGTTTATTTTCTGTTTTTATCGGCTGCTCCTTTAATGCACTTTTAAGCTGTCTCTTTGTTGTTGTTGTTGTTCGTTGGAATGTGCTCTCTTTCCAATGCGCTCTTGGGAAATTCTATTGAGAGCGCGATTGATTGTTGTCGTTGTTGTTGTTGGCTTTTAATGTGTTTGTTGCCGTAGGTAGCGATCTAGCTATCTCTCTCTCACAGGGCCAGCCGTGAGTCATAAACACACGCACGCACACAAACACGCACGAGATATATTTGTATCTGTGTGTGCGTGTCTATGTTCGCTTATCTCGCTTAGAGTTGGCTTTCAGAGCTTTTCACAATCACAATCACAATCAACGAGTTTTCTGCCAACATTTTGCTTGGATTTTCACTTTTTTTATTGTCTGGCAATTACTTGGATTACTTTTTAATTTATGCCGTAAAGTTGTAATCACAATTTTTCAATTATATGCACTCACACGCACACACGCACACGTACACACACACACACGCACATTTTTCTGCTCGATGCGAGCAAGAGAGACAAAAGACAGGCACAAAAGGAGTGGCCGCAACAGCGTCTTGTTCTTTCTTTCCTTCTCTCCTCCGTCCACTTCGTTATTTCTATCTTTCTGTCTTTCGTTTTGTTGTTGTTTTTTGATCGCCGCTTTAACTGCCGTTTGCCTGTTAACACTGCGTTGGCGACATTTTTTATTGTTTTATTTAGTTTATAAATATTTAATTTAATTTTTAATTGGCAGCGCTTCGTTTTATTTTTAAACTTCGTTTTCAATCTTTTCTTACTGCTTCGACTGCAAGTCGCGCTGCACTCGGCCCTTCTCACTCGCACGCACACACACGAACAAGTGACGATGTGACCAGGCACCGACAAGCGCCAGAATGCCGCTCAGCTACAAATATCACCAAAAATACGAAATACTAAAGGTAGCAGATAACAAGTTGGAAAATACTTGCAAAAGTAATCAAATATTATAGATAAAAAAATGAATATTAATTATTTATAGTTAAATCAAATTAGTTAAAATTATAAAATTAATTTGCTGAGTTATCAAATCAGCCCAAAGAACACTGTTGCTCCGAGATTACACATTGTAAACGAAGAATCAATTTTGTTTTAAATAAATAAATAAAAAAACAAAAAAAATACAAATTAATATGAATTTAATAAAATTAATAATTAAATAATTTAAATTTCCGAATTTTATTTAATTTTAAATAAAAGACATTTTTGTTTTGAATATTTTCAGATTTATTAAATAAAATATTTATGTGAAAAAAATTTATATTTAACAAAATCAAATGAATTTTCAAGCAGTGTGACCAGCTGCGGCAAAAGTACTCGATACTTCGCCAAGTGGATGCGTTCAGCAGACCTGCGGCTGCCTTCATATGAAATCGGCGGTAACGTTTATTTGTAGCGAATATTAACTGCGAACAATTTAACCAAATCGGGTAATACTTTTGGACTATTTACGTGAATCGTCGTCGTAGAAATAGTCGACGTGAGGGTTACGCGGTCGTATGAGCATGCGGGAGGCCCTCAAGGCGTATGAGTTGTGTTTGTTGTTGGCCCAAACGATTTCTGGGCCATTTAAATTGGCCTCAACTTGCTCCGAGCAGCGATCGTACCACCAGCCCCCGCAGCTATCCTGTACCCCCTCTTCATAAGCTCTAAAGTCCAGGCGATTGTGCGGCGATAGCATATCCAGAATTGTGCTACCATTCGACTGGAATTTCCCAATTACCAGTTGGTAGCTATAACTTTCGCTTTCCAGACGGAACAATCCGTAATCGCAGCTGCCTAGTTCGCCCTGCTGATCCTCCAGCTCAATGCGCAGCACATAATCGTCCCGATAGACCATTCGATGTATAAACTCATTCCCATACCAGAAATCCCCCCTCAAATCTCCGAATCCTCCGCGATATTCGTTCCAGTCGCGCTGAAAGTTTTCTTCGCTTCCAGCGCTGCGTCGCTGTATCATCGTCCAGGCAGCACCCTCTGTGGCAAACACGCAATACCGCTCGTGGAAGTCCCGCTGGAATTCGTTCCATTGCGGTTCCAGAAACTTGTAGACGCCTTCCAGACGCACGCTTTCGTCCAGCTCGGAGCAATCGGATTTATCGGGCTGCTGGAATGCTACGTACACAAATACAAGGTGAGTTTTCATCCAATACTTATAGTAATTCTCTCATCTATCTAAATTCTGAATTTGAGTTAGCTAGCAGCTCTTATAGTTGCTGAGATCGAGGCATTTATATCAAAGATCGGACAGACAAGGATAGATAGAGAGAGGGAGGGGTAAATCTTCCCAGTCCTGTTTAAGAATATACATACTTTGTGGGCTCTGACACGCCCTCTGCTGCCCCTTATTCGCCTATAATAGAATCCTGGGTTTTTAGCTTTTTTTGTAGCATTAAGTTTTTTTTTAAACATTTACCATTTTGCACTTCGCCTTCCAGTTTATTGAGCTCGCTTCCAGTGCTTCCAGCACACTCTGCCATTTTGTTTGCCTGCTCTGAAAAGCGCTGCAGCGTTGTGTTCCAGACTGCCAAAGCTTTAGTCCATTGATCCTCTTTGATATGCGTAAGATGCAGCAGTTTGCTCAGCGCCTGATTGAGCTTTTGCTCCATGACCAAAAGCTTTCGCTGCTGCTGCGCCTGCGAGCTTCGGATTAAGCTCAAGCTGCGTTCCAGAGACGTAGCTTTGCCTGGAAGCGATTGAGCGCAGCACATGGCGATGAGCAACAGCGCAAAAGCTTGGGTTAACTGGAAGAGAGAGAGAGCGAAGAGAGCGTAAGAGAGCGCAAGAGAGTGGAAGAGAGAGCGTGAGCTTTTCGTGCCTTACCAGCATAGTTGTTGTTCCTTACGCTCCCACGCACAATTTCAGACTGCGGCAGATGTCGAAAGTCTGCAGCTTTAAGTACTGCGTAGCTGCCACTCCCACTCCCACGCCCACCCCCAACATCTGTTACAAATTAGCACAGAAATTCCAATATTTTGGAAAAATTACAACTTACAGTCGGATGCAACCGACACTGGCAGACTGTGTTTGAGTATAATAATAACAAGATCTGTTGATAGAGGCAAGACTAGATCGACATTCTGCTGATCATGAATACATATATATTTATATATAATTTGTGGGCTCTGCCACCCCTGCTTCATAGGTATTTATACAAATACAAATTATCTTTGGAATTACATTACAAAATTGACAATTAAAAAAAAATATATTGAATTATCATGACTAATATTTAAAAAAATTTTATATTCACATCTTGGTTCAAAAGATATTTGCATAGAATTTGTATACTTAAAACCCTACTGATCGATTACCTATGCGATCTATGCCACGCCTTCTCTAAATTTAATAGTTGCCAAAATCTAGTAATATCCAATTATCCAAGACATCCATCCTAAAGCAGAATATACTATATAGGATCTTACTAACTATACAAACTGCATAGACCATTTGGGAATTTTTTATCTAAATAAAAAACAACTTGATTTATGTAGTTTTTTTTGTTGGTTTTCTTTTTTCTGTATCTTTAATTTTTACGAATATAGAGTTTTTTTTGCATTTGTTGCTTGTTTTTTGTTGTTTTAGTTTTTGTTTTGCTTTTTAATGTCCTTAGTTACTGCTTATACACATTTTCATATTTATAGATTTATATAGAATAATTAACGATTCTTGTTGTGGCTATACATAGAGTTGTGTGTGTGTGTGTGGTTAAGGTTAAATATGTAAAATATGATGAATTTGTAAAAAATTAAAACTCGAAAGCATTATCTGGAGAAATGTTATACAAAATGATGCGGTGTGTGTGTGGCTGAAGCTTTAAATTTAAATTTAAATGTAAATCTCTACAACTATTTGTTTTTTATTGGTTTTTGAAGTACAACTAAATAGAAGAATTCAATATTCAACGAGGCGCATACAGATATCATAATTATTTTACGCCTGTTTATACTATATATATATATAAATGTAGGGGGGGATAAACGGTAATTTACACATTTCAAAAACAAATCAGAGCAATCGCCCGATCTATATAGATATCGACATATCTATGGCTTTACATGGTATATTATTTATGCAAACATATTTAAAACATAGCGCACTTTTCGACTTGTAGCCCAAGTGGGTTTTGTTTCTTCTGTTTTTGGGGGTTTAAACTATGCTGGTATTATTAACTTTAAACTGTTTGTTATAACTAAATATATAGATTTATATAAATTTAGCTTAGTTATACAAATATTATTCATTATTTTCATACATATACATAGATCTTAAGCTGAAGCTTTGTGTGTCCCAAGCTTTTCATTATTTACATTTTGCGTATTTCACGAGTTTTCTAAATAACTTAAAACTGCGGCTTAAAAAGTGTTTTATATATATATTTTAAGGTTTTTTTTTTATTTGGAAAGCAAAGAACAAATTAAAAATTGAAGCGAGTTAATTTTAAAATACGGAAAAAAACTGAAAAACTATAATTTAAACAGAATTTGTTATGAGTTTCATATGATGTTACAACTGCTTTGGATTTATTTTGCGGATCACTGGCTACTCGCTGCTTTGCACTCGCTGCTCGTTGAATCCCTATTCGGTGCCCAGACACTTTAGCGAGCACGTTTTTGCGTGACTCGCTACTCGTTGCCTTCACTCGCTACTCGTTGAATCCCTAATCGCTGCTTTCGCGCTTAGACACGAAAGGTTTACGCCTCACGGCAATGCTACGTCACTCGCCACTCTTTACTCGTTGCCCTTGCTCTCTGCTTTGCACTCGCTACTTATTAAATGCTTATTCGCTGCTTTCGGGCCTAGACACGAAAGGATCAAGCCTCACGGCAATGCTACGTCACTTGCCATTCGTTACTCGTTGCCTTTGCTACTGTTGAATCCTTATTCGGTGCTTTCGGGCAATGCGACGCAACTCGTTGCCTTTACTCGCTACTCTACACTAGCTACACGCTAGATCTCAAATAGCTGCTTTCGTGCCAAGACACGTTTGCATACTCGTGCATGTCTCACTCGTTACTCGCTGAAACTTAACTGACTACTTGCTGAATTTTAACTCGCCACTCACTGAATTTTTTTACTCGCTACTCACTGAATTGTTACGCTCTACTCGCTGCCTAGACGCGCTTTCGCACACGCTCATGCCGCACGGCGACGCTGCGTCGCCACTCGGGATCATTGGGATCATCATCCATGAATGGATCGTCCGCCAGCTCCTCCTCGAAGAGCGGATCGTGTTGCCCCAAATAGGCATCGATGCTGGCGTTGTATTGACTCGGATTATGCGACGTGTTGCAAGTAGCCTGCTTGTTATCATCATCTTGGGGCGCCAGATAATGATAATCCTCGTCCTCCTCGAGCAGCAGCTCATCGTAATCCTCCTCCTCCTCATCCTCGTCCCCCTCCGCCTCCTCAGCATCTGGCTCATAATCGATGCCATCGTCATAATCATGCTTGCCACCATTAACGGTACGCTGCTGAGCATTCTTGCCACCGTTCATCAGCACGCCCCTTGTGGCAGCTGTTTTTGTTGCTGCCACAGCAGCGGCAATTGTCGCCTTTGTGGCCAGCTTTGTGGCAGTTGCAGACTTCGTCTTGCTGCTGCGTCGACTGCCCGCATTCGAGTCCCCATTGGAGGACACCGATTTGCTCTTCACGCGCTTCGACGATGATGGGGCAGCCACAGGCGCAGGTCTGTGCAGCTGCCTCGGCTCCGCATACGTCTCCTGCAGCAGCTGCTTGTACTCCTGCTCCGAGAGCGGAAACTGCAGCTCCTCAAAGGGCGCGGTATCCGACGGCTGTTGCAGCAACTGCGGGGAGAACAAAAGTCATTAATATTAAGAGTAAATTGAATTAGATAAATAATAAATAGTGTTTGCCCCGACTGACTGACTAACTTGCCCCAAACTTTTAGAGCTAAAATATATAACTATTCGTTATAATGCAGAGATCGAAAAATAAACCTCTAAATATTTGGTTCAACCCAAGCCGATAGATCTTGAAAAATTCTGGCTATTTAAAATCTAAAAAATAAATTATGAAAAATTTGTTAATTGTTCCATTGACGTTTTTATTGCTTATTCTCCAATGATAAGAAACAACGAAGATATGCAACAGACAATTTGCTCGACTATGTGTGCGGTATTAAAACACAAAGTATAGGGTTTCCTACTGTCGGTTATGTCCTAAAGATCTGTCTCGTCCCTCTCGAACGCTGACATTTTTTTTTTAGATTTTCCAGATATAAGGACTAAATTTTCTCTAGATTTTATTGAGAAGTTTTTGAATATTTTTGTTTTTCCCTGGATATATTGAAATTTCTGATGATGATTATCATAAATAGCATAAAAAAATGAAAATAATAACAATAAAAAAGGTATAAAATTAATATATATGTATAAAAAAAAGATATGCAACAGACAATTTGACTGTCAGGTAATACATGCAATGCGATAGTAGTCTTCCGACCGACTGATCTGCTTTGCTCTTACTGGTTTTCTATCGATTGAGAAATTGTACTTCTGATCCTAAATACTTTCTTGAGTCACAAAATAAATCTCTAGATTCGAAATTCTATATTTCCACGAGGTTTCTTTGGGAAATTCTTGATGAATTGTACTTCAGGGGAAGCTTTACTGCTGTTAAAGCTAATTCTCCTTAAAATGTCCTGCGTTTTCTAGCTGTTTCTGTTACTATCTATACTTTCTGCTGTTCTCTGCCCCCTTTCTCTCTGCTTCTGCTTACCTCTCGGACATCTGGCGTTTGGCTGCGACGTTCGTGCTCCTTCAGCTTGCTGGAGGTTGTGCGTCGTCGCTCCTGCCTCGACTTGGCGGTGGCGTCTGCCGCATGGCCTTCGTTGTGGTTCAGTGCATCCAGCGGATGCGGCACTTTGGCGGCGACGGCCAGCGGGGATGGAATGCTCTCGTTGTCGGCGGAGGGTGCGGCGGGGTGGGAGGCAGCGGGGGAGGCGGGATCGGGTGTGTTGGCGCCGCTGGACTCGGCACGAGAATCGGAGCGTCGATTGGCACGTGATCTGGTGCTCCAGGGGAATTTCAAGTAGGTTTCGAAGCGACGTCGCTCCTCGAGCAGCGCACGCAGATGACGCGCAGCATATGCCTCATCGGAGGTGTCCTCCTCATCCGCTGTTGCAGCAGTTGCAGCTGTGGCAGCTGCAGTTGTGGCCGAGGTTGCAGTTGTGGTAGCAACTGTAGTTGTTGCAGTTGTTGTAGCTGTTGCAATTGTTTCAGTTGTTGCTGCCTCTTCCTGCAACTTGGCTTTTTTGGCAGCCGGCTCTGTGGCATCTGTGGCAACAGTTGCAACTTTTGGTTGCATTTCAGCTTGCTGCTTCTCTTGCCTCACAGCATTTTTTTCTCGTCTGCGCTGCGCTTTGCTCTTTATCAGCTTCTTGCGCTTCTTTTTCGACGGCTTCTTGCCATTCAGCATTAAGCTGTTGCCATTGTTGACTGTTGCAACTGTTGTTGCAAGTGTTGTTGCAAGTGTTGTTGCAGCTGCAACTGTTGCTGCCTCTGCTGCCGGCTTCAAGCCATTGACTTTGACTGCAGCATTGGACTTGAGCTTGCGCTTTTTAGCTGCCACAGCTGCGCAGCTTTTCTTTTTTCTCTTTAGCAGTTTTTTTGTCGCCGCTGTTGTTGCTTTTGCTGCCGTAAAATAGCTCAGATTCAGCTGCTTCGTCTTGCCCTTCTCATCCTCCACAATGCGCCATCTGCAAGTTGCAATTTTAATTGATTAATTTCTATATAATATCTGGTAATATTCCACTTACTTGGGTGTTGGAATCTCTTTGTAGGGCAAGATCTCCACGCGGGTTTGCGCTGCAATGCTGTAGGGTATCACAATGTTATCAATGTCGTAGTTGAGGCGACTCCGACGTTCTTTAGTGCTGTCAACAAAAATAAATAAATTAATTAATTAGTTTTTAAAAAACATAAACAGAGCTGCTTGGAATTTGTCCCAAGGAAAATCCAAAATTAATCCGAACATCAATACTTTAAAATCGATGTTTTTAATTTCGTTTTTTATTAATCAAATCTAATGTAAAGTTAATTTTTTGACTAAACACATTGTGCATAAAGTTTTTCAAATTTTTTTTCAATAAAACGGTTGGATCCATGGAATTTTCTATCAGTTATGAACCGGTTAAATCCTGCAAAACACTCATTTAAGACTACTCTGAGACGCGGAATGATTAATCGTCAAAATTCAAAGGTGATTTTGGATCTAAAAGCGGTTGGACGTATTAGATTTTTAATCGGTTCGAATCGGTTAAAGCTTGGAAAACAGTTATTCAAGAGAATTTTGAAACGGAGAACGTATCTCTGTCATCTGTTTAATTTATAAAAAAAATCCTAGAGTAAATTGAATTGAAACCTGATTTGGGATCGCCCGGTTGAATTGGAAGCATACATTTGAAAACTTAGTTTTGCAGCCCGGATTTTAATACTAGACGCTTTTCACGATTAATCGTTTGGATTCAAAGTGATATTTGAACTAGAAATGGTTGGATCTAAGGGATTTACAATAGGTTCGAACCGGTTAAGGTTTGTAAAACGGTTATTCGTTAATCGCTTGAATACAAACTGATTCTCAAACTAGAAGCGGTTGGAGCTAAGGGCTTTACAATCGGTTTGAACCGGTTATTCGTATAAATAGCTAGAAAACATCCATATCGACTGTAATTGATCTGTAAACTTACCGTTCCTGTCGATCAGCTGAATTGCGCAGACTGCGTTGCGCCTGTGATTCCCACGGTGCACTGTCGCTGGTTGCATGTTGTGTTCTGTTGTTGTTGTTGTTGTGGTATGTGGCATTGTGTTGTGATGGGGCAGGTTTGCGTGATCTTTTATCTTTGAGAAGTTGCTGTGTTGTTGTTGTTGTTGTCGTTGTGATTGTTGTTGTTGTGGGGTTGCAATCAGGCAACTGCGGGTTCAAGTTGTTCTTTCCATTCGTTGCTACCCGTTGCCTTTTCCCCACTAAGGAGAGCGCAGCAGCATCCGAGAAATGTTTATAAACATAACGCAAACGAGGGGGAAACAGAAGAGAAGAGAAGAGAAGAGGAAAGATGCAAAAAATTGTTGTTTGTTTCATGTTAATAATCAATGATCGCATTTGTCAAATGTTTACAATAATTTACTGTTGGCCACAAGTGGCGTTGTAGTAGTAGGCGTAGAAGAAGTACAAGAAGTAGGAGCAGTCACAGTACCGTTTCCGCTATCCAATCCCTCGACGCCTCCAAAATTCCCCTCTTTGTTGTTGTTGTTGTTGTTATTGATGCTAATGTTATTGTTATTGTTGTTGTTGTTGATGTTTGTGTTGCGATTGTTATTGCGCTCCTTGCGTCGCACATAACGTCGCTTGCCCGCCTCGCCCCCTCGACGGGCGCCACCACCTGCCCCGCCTCCAGCCGCATTGCTTGAAGACTGCGCCAACGCCTCGCGCTCCGCCTTCCACACGGCCTTCACCATCGACTTGGCCTGGCTCCGCATCACCCGATACTGCCAATCCGGCTGACGACCGATCGCCTCCAGATGCAGCGATTGGCAAACATCTGCAAGAAAGAAGAAGCATTAGTACCCATTCAGATCATTTTGAATGTGTTGCAACAAATGTGGGGATTTCCCTTTCACAATTTCCGGAAAGGTTTTAGATTTCGAAAGGTTCAAACAAATGTTTTCTCACATTGCCAAACTTCGTTTCAAGTTTAATCGATTAATCGATCTTCTTTAAAGTGAATTTTCGAAATGTTGAAACACATGTTCCCTCACATTGTTGAAACTCCTTTTCAAGGTTTATCGATAAAACGATTTTTCAGTTAAATGCTTGGCAAATGTGCGGATTTCCTATCATATTCTAACAAATGTATCACATATCTGGCAACATTTAAAATGATTTCAAAATGTTGAAAAAGGTTTATCGATTAATCAATCTAACGCTAAAAGTCGACACATTTTTACGGCATGAAAATGTTTTCCGAATGTTGCGTCACATCCTGTTTAGGGTTTATCGATTAATCGATGCACATTTGCTCGTGAAATGGTAACATTTTTAGAGTATTATCGTCGTTCACTTACCATCGGAGAAGCTTAAAACTGGATGATAGCCGGCATCGAGCAATGCGACACGATTCTGTGGCATGAGCGTTTCGGGCAGTTCACGGGGTGCCGTCGGATCCGGTCTACCCGTGCAGAGGGTGCAGGGCACTTGGGGCCATTGGCAGCCGCATTTTATGTTACTGGGACGTGCGGCTTTCTTGGAAATCGTATGCATGTTGATGGTCTGGAACAGTTTGCGCTTACGGAACTCGGAGACAATCAGAGGTCGGGTGCGACTGCAGAGATAATCGTTGGATGTTTGCTCCGCATCCGACGACGATTGCGACGTTTGCTCCTTGTATCCGTTTTTCGGGGATAGCGTCGGCTCCAGCAGCACGAGACCCTTGGCCCGATTCAGATCGGAGTAGACATCGTTGTGCTGTCGTATCTTGATCTCCAGATCGTTCACCTGGGATCTCAGCCACGTCCATCGCAATGCGATGGCGGCACGATCTCGGGAGTAGCGCCAGACGGCCCGTTGATGACTAGAGGAAGAGAAAAGGAAAGGCAATTAGTGTTAGCATAACAAATAATTAGAGCTAGAGTACAGTTTAATGGAAGTTGTTTTTAAAGAAACAAGGATACATCGATTACAATATTCGATGTTTTTATCAATCTCTTCGGCTGTTAATTAACATAGGTCTAAATTTGAATCAATGATGTCTAAGGTCGGTTGTAGTTTTACAAATATTTTAAGGTTTGTTATAACTTATGACGGTTTTCGTTATTGTAGGCCCATTTTCCTAACATTTCTAAGCTCAGTTAACATGAAACTAATTGATCCTCTGTTCCATTTTAAATGTTAATCTCTTTTATGTTAATTACCAAAAGTCTTAGATCGGGTTTCCTAACATTTCTAACATCTGTTTACATGAAGATATTCGGTTCCTTCCTTTCCAGCTCTGTTTAGTCTCTTTTATGTACATTAATATAAGGCTTAAATCAGTTTTCCTAATATGTTTGAGCTCTGTAAACATTAAACTAATTGATCCTCTATTCTATAAGTCTTAGATCAGTATGTAATATCTTAGATCAGGTTTCCTAACATTTGTTAACATGCAACCATTCGATCTTTTCTGTTATCTCTTTTATGTAGATTAACATAGGGTTTAGCTCGGTTTTCCCAAGCTCTGTTAAACGGCTGTTAACTAATTAATCGTTTCGTTTACTCACATTGGCAAAGGCAACTGCAGGGTATTGTTGTAGTTGAGCATTTCATCAGCGGACTCGCCCCCGGAGCTGGACTCCGTGGCATCCGAGTCGTAGGCGTTTTGAATTTCGCGCAGTTCCGTATGCAACATGCCCGCGACGTGCGTCAGTTCGCTCGTCACGTACTTGTCGAAGGGGGGCACGATCTCGTCGGAACGGGGCAGCAGAATGTTATCGTTATTGGATGTGTTCAAGGGTCCGCCGATCTGCAGCGGTTCTCCCCCCGGCTGTTTGCGTGGTCGCTTGTTCGCTTGGGGAACACTGCTGTACCAGGAGGCGGAGGAGGCAAGAGAGGCGGAACCGCCTCCGATGGTATGACAGATCTGTTGCTTACGCGCCGACGTCTCCAGATGTCGGAGCACATTGTGCATTTGGCTAGCGGGCAGCGGATGTTTGGTCTGCTTCTCCCAAAAGTCCGAGGGTGGACGACCCGAGACAATCGACAGCACTCCATCCGCCTGTTCGGTGAGGGAAAGGGAACGGACGGGAGCTCCATTGACGCCATTCACCGCCTTGTTGGAGGTACGTGCCGCCCATTCCAAAATCCCCGCGACCTCGTCGCTGGCATGACAACACATATGCCTCGTCTGGAACTGGCGAATGCGACGCGACAAGTGGACGATCTTATTGTCGAGTTCCAACTGCGTCTCCATCAGCTCTGCATGCCCCTCCTGCCACGGACGCTTGCGTCCGCATTTTGGGGATGTCTGTGCAGATGATGGTGTGGCAGTTGCGATTGTTGTTGTTGTTGCAGCAGCTGCATTTGTTGATGTTGTTGCAACAGCTGTTGTTGCTGTTGTTGTTGCGTCTTCCTCATTGTTCAGAAAACACTCTTCGTTGAAGAAGTTGAAATCACAGATCGCATCCGAATTCGCGTGCGTGCTGTCGAAGGTTTTCAGCGCCTTCAGCACCTCCTCGATATCCGTATCCTCCAGCGCAGGACCTCCGCCAGCGCCCACGCCCCCTGTCCCATCCTTTAGAAAGCTCATCGAACTTCCGGTGCTCTGAGGCGTCAGCAAAACCCCCGCATTCCGTATGCCCAGACTCTGTGGGGATGCGAGTATATCCGACTGATCCTCCGTCACCTGCGCATGTTCTCCCGGTTCACAGTGCAGCGACTGCTGCGAACTGTTGCCGGTGGGGGGCGTGGTCGGCAGCGTTATGCCCGCTGTCAACGTCGCAGCGCTAATGTCCACAATCGGAGGCAAGACAACATTCGGACCGCCTCCATCCAGCTGACTAAGGCGTTCTGCAAACAAATAATTTATTGAAATTTATTAGCATACAAATTTTTCAAAAATTGGCAATTTTTACTCTTAATTTAATTACTTAATATTTAATGTATAATTGAAATAATTATATAAATTTCAACTCAAAAATGTTCATTTTATATAAATAATCCAACAACATAAATGTAACATTTTTTTAACATCAAAATTTTCGCTGATCTAACAATTAACAGCGCTCTGTTATCTAGAGTCTTTTCGTCTTGATTAACGCTAAGATTTCGGAAACTATAAGAGCTAGTGCAGTCATTTTTGGAATGTACATAGGTAGTACATAGATCAAGTTTATTTCAAAATTTTGGATACCACGCCAGAGCAGGGTATTCTACAATTAGCTCTGTTCTTACTGGTTTTACCTGCCTATAGAAATTATTGCATTTTTGTCACATTTTGGTGTTCTTTCCCTGACTTTTTGCTTCTTTATTTTCATGAAATTTGCAAACTTTTAATGTTTTTTTGGCGCCTTTTTCTTATGAAATTTAAATTTTCTAATGGAATTTTTAATTTTAATTATTTCTTTGATATCTTCATAAAAATAGCCCTGTTAGTTTACATTTTGGTCATTTTAAAGATATTCTTAGCAAATTCTTCATTTTTTTCATTAAAATTTTAATTTGGTGGCGATTTGCCCAAAATTAAATTTTCGATAAATTTTGTGCTTTTTTGATAGATTTTTTAGAAATTTATATATGACAATAGCAAATACATTGACTTTTGGCGCTTTTTCACTTTTTACAGTACTTTCGTAACGTATGAAGGGAAAAACAGTTACAATTAACCCAATATGTTATTCTCCAACTTGTATACGAGAACAGCACATATAGAAAAAAAGCTAAAATCTAAAATCTATAGATAAAAGCTAAATTTTGAATAAAATTTAAGCGCGAATTTGAAAGAATTTGGATTGGAAGTGGAATGGAAATTGGAATGGGAAACTTACCCTCAATGTTGTCTGTGATTTCGGGCATGTCGGTTGCATCCTGCTGCTCCTGTAGCGTCGACTGCTGCGTCGCTTCCGTGCTGGATGGAGGGGATAGGAAGGAGGAAGCTGCTGCCGCTGCCGCTGCTGCTGCTGCGCTGGTTGACTGAGATTGCGCCTCTGCCGCTGCCGCTGCCTCTGCTTCCGCCTCTGCCATGGAGGCGGATTCAATAAGCATCTGCAGCGGATCGACTGCGACGTTGGCAGAGGCTGCTGCTTCTGCCGGCTGCTTCAGTTCGGGCAACGTCTTGCGCAGGCAGAGCTCAGCTGTGATCGCCTCCTTGAAGTCGCTGGACAGATGCGCCAGCAGCGCAGCCGTTGAATTATCCTTGCAGTTGTTGTTGTGCTCCTCCACGACGCTGACGTCGGCAGCGACTGCGACGGCGCTGCTGCCTGCGTCGCTGCTTGTGGCTGCTGCGCTGCTGCTGGCGTCGTTGCCTGTATGTGTTGTTGCTGCGCTTAGGCCCATTTGAGCATTACTTGCGTTGACTGCGCTGCCGATGTCGCTGCTGCTGCCGCTGCCGACGCTGACGCCGCTGCTGCTGTTAATTTGTAAGTTGTTGTTGTTGTTATTGTTATTGGAAATACGTTGACGTTTATTGTTGTTGTTGTTATGAGAGCGCGTAACGCGAGTAACTGGAACTGAGGCTGCTGCTGCTGCTGCCACGCCCACTGCTGCTGCTCCTGCTCCCCCTGCTGCTCCCTTCTTGGCCGTCGATTGCCTTGTGCCTGTTGCTGGGGAAGCGTTGCTTGTGATCTTCTCTGGCTCCGCAGTCAGCGCTGGCGCCATGCTTAAGCGACGCTACTTCCAGCCCAGCTGCATTCCAGGCACACGTCCAGCTTCCACTATCAGTTCCAGTTCCACAATTCTCTATCTATCTCTCTCTCTCTCTCTCTCTCTCTCGTTCAGTTCTGTCGTATTGGGCTGCTAAACGTTTTTAAGACACGCAGCTAGAATCGAATTTAAAATAATTTATTAAATTATTTATTTATGCCAAATGAACACCGCACACAAGCACACTTTGTTCTGCATTCAGTTCAATTTCTGATTTTCCCATTTTGACAAAAAATAGGCGTCACAAGCTTTGCCTACTGTGATGATCTGACAGGTTTTTTTTTTAATAAACATTTTATATTGCTTTAAATAAATTGATTTAATTAAACTAAATACCGCTCAAAATATGCATAATTTTTGTATTTAATTTTTGCATGAATTTCGTAATATTAAATTTCGAAAAATAAGCCAAAATTGCCGGTTCTTATTTTCACAATTTTTCTAGCTTGATTTGACGGAAGAAAAGCGAATTTGACAACACTGCCGAACATAATTAAAGCGAAGAATAACAACAATAACTGCAACTAATAAAAGGCGGTTTTTTGCTATTTATTTTGGTTGTCTGCTATTTCTCTTATTCTTCTGCTTTGGCAGCATTTACAGGCATGCCACATGGTGTTAAATTTGGTGTTTTTTTGCTATTTATTTTATTTAGGCAAAAATTTAATAAAAAATGGTTTGTTAATTTAAAGCTTGAAATAAATCAAAGCAAAATAAAATATTTATGGCATATTTAATGCATTTTGCTTATTTTGGTGTGGCAACAAGGTTTGCGTCTCTTCCGGCACCGCGTGCGCTTGCATGTGTGTGTGCCGCAACACACATACACACACGCACACACAGGGAGAGACACATACCAACAAACAGACACGCGAGCCCGCCCTATGCGTGCGGCATATGTGCGAGCAGCGCAGCGCTATTGCTCATTCACAATGATGCGCAATAAAAAAAAACGGTATAGAACACTGCCATTGTGACTGCAAGAGACAGCGAACGTTTCAACAAAATGCAAATCAACTGATGAAATCTTCAGCGGCTCTGGTGAAAAATGCATTTTCCCCATTTTCCGATTTTCCTCTTTTTTACAGTTACTTGGCTTTTTTATATAATTATTTTTATTGGATTTTTTTTAAGTACCTCGCGCCTTTACAATATGTGCGCGCACACAAACAAATTTATCACACACACACATGCATGGCTGTAGGAAGACATGCTTGTATGTATGTATTTATGTTATGTACATATTGCACGCACACACTCACACATGCACACACACGCATGTCTAGCACTATTTGCAGTTATTTACAGCATACGCCTCTTTCAAATTGCTGCATATATTAAAAACAGTTTCGCTTTTATCGCAAATAACAGTATTTACACACACACACACACACACTCACACAAATGCACACATACATGCTGCCTTTTGCGAGCGCAAAAAAAGTAGTAGAAAACGTTTTCAGCGCGAAAGTAACTAAACACACACACATGCACAGAGTAGCTTATACATATATTTAAACACACACACGCACGCACGCAAGAATTTTTGTAAATTGCATTAAAAAATTTATTACTACTTTTTTGATACGCACAATTTGCAACGCTTACACAACGCACAACGCCAATAATTTGTGTTTTGTGCTCGCCTCAAAAAATTCTCGTGCTTCTTTCACCAACAATTATTTTTGCACATTTAGATATATTTTTTTCTTGCGTTTTTCCGTTTTTTTTTTTGCTCTTTTCATTTGCTGCCTGCTACGCTTTTGGCAAAACGACGTGTATTCGGAGCTGTACTCGTTTTCTGTGCTGCCAGACCAAAGTACGCAGTGCGATAATATGCCCGTCCCGCTCGCGCGCATAGCAAGGCAAGCGCAATGCCGCGTTAGGGCTGCCGTGCGTGGAAGTGAGATGTCGCTTGGAATGGTTACTTGTCATCGTTACTTTTGTCACAAGTTGGCAACACTCGCACAATCGACTCGTTACTGCGCTAAATGCAACCCTGCAGTGCCAAATAGTATGGCATTTGTTATGCTTTTGTTTTGATAATAAAAATTGTGCAAATTAGACAAAAAATAATTTAAAATTAAAAGACGGCTAATAAGTTTTATGCATGCCTAACGCTTGTTTGGGTTTAGCTTCATTTTATTGACTTTTAATTGCAGTTAAAAGCGCTTTTATTGCAGGCTGCAAAATGTTTATAAACAAATTTATTAAACAGGTTTTGTTTGCTGTGTAATTTGCATTGATTTTTATTTAAATAAATGTATTTTAAATAAATAATAAATTGTGTATGTTTATTTGCCTAATTTTGTGTTTATTTTGATTCATTGTTGAATTTTAGTTGCATTTTTGCTGGACGCTTAATTTAAGGCCTCGTTTTGGTACAATAATTAATTAATAATAATTAAATTACTATGACTTTTAAAAGCTTTATTTATCCCTTTATGGAAAATTCATTGTGGGAGTATTTATTTATCTCCTTGTTGGATGAAAATTCCACTTTATCAATTCGACTGCTGGGACTGCCTTTGGTTTGCAGCCAGTTTTTCCTGCAAGCAGTTAAATTAATTAATTAATTATTGATTTATTAATATGCCAACTTTTATTACATTTCATTTAGCGCAGGCAGCGGAGCCTCCAACTCCCCCTTCACCGTGCCCCCTGCTGTGTTCATGCACCAGCCACGAACGCCTAAACTGTTGGCTTGCTTTACCGTATACTGCAGAGATTTTAATTTTTGAAAATTAATTTTAATTTATTAATTAAATTTCCCCTACCTTGCGAAAGAAAACACCTGCGAAACATAAAATATAATATATTTAAGCAAATTATTTAAACAGCTGATTTATTCACGCACCTTGCACTCTTCCAAATACTTCGAAGCCACAGGAATATAATTTCGATTCAGCCATCGTGTCCTCAATTAATTGGGATGATATAACAATAATAATAAGCGAAATAAACAATATATTTAGTTTGGGAACTAAAACAGATCTAAGCGAAAACGCCATAACGACACATAGGGTTGCCACCCGCTCGCAATTGTAAACAAAATACTTGGCCAGGGGTGTAGGGTGTTGCAAGTATTTTAAATTATAAGGGGTATTTATTGAAATAAATGCAAAAAGGGTAAATTTATTTTATTATTTATTTAATTTTTTGTAGTTACATATTGCCAGTGATACAGTACGTTTTTAAATTACAAAATAAACCGGTTAATAACGCCAATTTGGACCCATTTTTACTTGAAACTCACCCAAACCCTATTGTTTATAATTTTTTTAGTTCATAAGTTTTAAGTTTTATATTAATTAATAGCAAGCTGAATTTATAAAAATTAATTTAAGATAATATAATACAAGCCAACCGGAACTAAAACGAAATAGAGTTTCTATTTTATAATTGTTTATAATTGTTAAAGTTTATAATAATATAATTATATAATTATAATATAATTCAGAAGATAAATAACTTTTAAGTTTTATATTAAATACTAGCAAGCTTCATTCATATTGAAATTTGGATAATAAAATACAGTCGAACTGGAATCGAAACTGGAACCAAAGCCAAATATTAAGTTTTCTATTTATTGCATTTATTTTAATAAAAATTTTAATAATATTACAAGCGAACCAGAACTGGAACCAAAACCAAATTTTAGAGTATCTAAACCAAACATATCCAAACTAGATTCGAAGTTCGAACTAGAGGTTTAAATCTGACCAAATTATTTGGGATCTAAGTAATTATTAATACCCGTTGTTTCCCTGAAGTTTTAGTTATACACAACACACACCAGTTAATAGTCGAGATTTATTTTTATATATACTACATGTGTATATCGGATTACAGTTATATGTATAATTGTATAAAATAATATAGTTGTAGGGTTATTGGGTTAGCGATTGGTTGGGCTTAATCTATACTATCTATTATGATTAGTTAAATAACAAAATACTATAGCATATATTGAAATGTAAATTCTGTAAAAATGACAATTCCGAGAAACGCCTGCGTCTATATAAATTTATTACATCAGTTCATTAATTTATCCTCGTAGCCAACTTGCTTCTTGGCCGCATAGATGGTATTATGCATCAGCATGGCAACTGTCATGGGACCCACGCCTCCAGGCACTGGGGTAATATATCCAGCTACTTGACGTACTTCTAAAAATCAGAAAAAAAATCGGTCATTAATAAATGTACTATAACTTATGGAGGATGTTAATATAGGAACTCTTAAAATAATTTTAAAATGTTGTTATCGATTTTATCGATAAAAAGCAATACCGGAAAAAATTTATATTATGTAACTCGATATATTGAATATAAATCATTATTATCGATAAAATCGCCATATCGATATAAATCGATATTTTCGATTGTTGATCAAAATTTATGTTATCGATAAAGCAGTATCGATAAACAACGATATTTTTAACATAAACTTATCCAATTTAACCTTATTTCTAAAAATCGGTTTATTTTTTCAAGGTGTATTGGGAACTTACCATCAAAATCAACATCTCCGACCAGTCGATAGTTGCCAGTTGCCTCGTCCATCACCCGATTGATGCCCACATCGATGACACAAGCTCCCGGCTTGATCATGTCCTTGGTGATCAAACCAGGTTTTCCCACCGCTACCACGATAATATCCGCCTGTTTGCAGAACTTGGTGAGCTCCTTGGGGGGCGTGTAGCGATGACAGATGGTGACGGTGGCATCCAAGGCCTTGGTGGCATTTTTACCATCCGATCCCAGCAATATGGCCATTGGGAGGCTGACATTCTTGGAACGTCCCACGACAACGGCATTACGTCCAAAGGTCTCTATGTTCGCACGCTCCAGTAGGGTCTTAATGCCCAAGGGGGTGGCGGGTATAATGCCCTCCATGTCCAGGGCCAAACGTCCAATGTTGATCTCATTGAAACCATCCACGTCCTTGGCACAGCTGACGGCATTACAGATTGTACGCTCATCGATATGCGCCGGAACTGGCAACTGCACCAAGATACCTGTTAGCGCAATGATAAATGTTATCGATATATAAGTGAACTCGATGTATATTGTAGATAATAGGGCGTATGGTCTACATCTATCTTCATTCTAAATTTGACTGTTCTAGGTCTTATAGTTACTGAGATAACCGTTTATACAAACGGACGGACGGACAGATCTAAATTGTTGTGTTGACTAAGAATATAGTATATAATTTATATTTGAATAAGAGATCTCAGAATAAATATAATCTTACCGTTCACATTATCGTTGTTATTCTGCTCGTAGATCAGCTGCAAAAGTTCCTCCTGGGTCGTGGACTCTGGGAGAACCTTGGTCTCACTGCTGATGCCTACCTCCTTGCAGGCCTTCATCTTGTTTGCCACGTACTTCTGACTGGCGGGATCTTCGCCCACAATGATGGCCGTCAGATGGGGCATCCGATAACCAGCGGCCACAAATTTCTCCAGCTCCTTGCGCAGATCGCAGCGGATGCTCTGGGCCATCTCCACGCCATCGATGATTTGAGCCATATTACTGGAAGGATGACCAAATATTGGATGGTTAAAAACTGTGCGATTTGCTACCGAAATGCCTAAGTTTTGGTTTTTATTAAGAGGTTTATAAAAACTTATAGAACTTATAAAGATTCTCATCAATCTATAGAAGACGTATTTAAAATATATTTCCGATTTACGACTATACAATATTAAAAGGAATTTTGCAGATTGATAAAAATCGTATAACCATAAGATAAAGAAATAATTATGTATAAGGTCAATTTTTATTTCACGAATTATGGGACTATTAGAAACCTAAAAATCGGTTAACGATAATATAAATTATACTTAATTTGTATTTCGTTTTTATCAGTTACAAAGTGTGGGACCTTGAAATGGAAATGCGCAAGATAAAGTTATAACTAGACACTTTCCGTGGATTTCTTTTAAGATTCATCGCGAATTAAATAAGTATATCCGTTTGAAATAAATATTTCTATAACCTTGGCCCATAAAATGGGGTAAACACGTTTAATAACATTGTTTATTTTCATTTGGTTTACCTTAATTGTCTAATAGATAATACTTATTACTGGAGTATATAAATATAGAAATATAATTATAAATCAAGTGCACTCGACTGTAGCTTATCTGCATGCTTCCGAACCGTCTCCGGACCACTCCCATAAATATTTGTTGAGCGTTTCCGCAGTTGCTTCGCATTATGAAATTGATAACCCTGACCCGCCAGGGGGAAGTACCCAACGAGCTGTCGCTGTGTAAATCCCCCCAATTGCTGCGGTGATTCACGTGATTCTATTTAACAGTCAAGCTCATGTGAATCCCCTTAGAAGCCACCAATACAGACACAGATTGCTGGGTGAATCCCCAATTTTACAGAGATAAAGTTAAAGTTTAATTCAATGCATAATTCAAAGTAGGAAAAATTAAACAAATTATACAGAAAATTAATTACAATTTCAATTAAATTTATAACAATTTTTGTAGGTAAAAATTTAAGAGATAACGATGATATTTAATTCAAAGTAGTCAAAATCAAAGAAATTATACAGATATTTAGTTAAAATTTCCGATATAATATATATTATATTTTTTGATAATTATTTACAACAATTTTGTACGGCAAAATTAATCAAGTTATAGGTTTCAAATTTTAATTAAGAATAATTACAGTTTTTTTTGTTACTTTAAATAGTTTATATATCTTTTAGCAGTTTTTCAAATCAAACTTACATCGAGAGTTCAGATTATAGTTAAGTAGTATCTAGTAGCTAATCCAATTTGTTTAAATTTAATTTTAATTACATATAATAAATATATATTAGTTTTACTTAAACGATTTTTTTCAACATTTTCGCATGGTCAAAGTTAAACAAGTTTTACAAAAATGGGTTTCAAATTTTAATTATGAATAATTACAAATTTAATTTTTTTGTTATTTTTTTATAGCTTATTTATAAATTTTAGCAGTTTTTCCAATCAAACTTGCAACGAGAGTTTAGATTACAAATTAAGCAGTATCTAGTAGCTAATCCAATTTGTTAAAGCTTAATTTTAATTACCTATAATAATATTAGTTTTACTTTATAATTTCTTCAAGAATTTCGCTTTTTTAACGGAGAGTTCAGATGATATATTTAGATAGTATCTGGAAGCTAATCCAGTTTGTTCAGCATGCCGAGATCTTGCAGAGCGTGTGCGAAGGCCTTGAACTCCACCTTGCTGGATTTGTGATGTATATAGTTGAGCATACCCTCGGAATTGGACCAGAGGAAGACGAGTTGATTCATTGCCGACATGTCGGCGATTTGCTTCCACTTGGGCAGCTTGGGGTTAATGGAGCTGGGCACATTAAGCAGCTTGATTAATTTGTCGAATTCGGTTTTATCGTTGAGCAGCTGTTCCAACTGACTGCTGGGCGCATCAGTGGGCGTGGCAATGATCTCTTCCTCCTCCTGCACTTCCAATTTGATTTCCACGTCCATTGGCTGCAGATGCAGCATCTCCTCCTCCTCCAGCTCCTCCTGTTTGATGGCTACATCGGGATTGCTTTCATCATCATCCTCGGCAGAGGAGGAATCCAACTCCTCCTTGACATTCAAGGGTATCCAGGTCATTGGCTGATCCTCCTTCTGCGGATCAAGCAGATAAACCTTCTCCAAGAGCCGCACGCAGCTTTCATTGGTCTTGGCTCTGGCCAGCTCCAAGGCGGTGTATCCAGCTGCATTTCTGGCCTGGAGAGCTTCAGTTAGTTTCTCTGCATCCAGTATGAGCACGAGGAGTTTGATATTCTGCTCCAACACAGCCATGTGTAGAGCATTATTACCATCCTTTTTGTTGCAGACGTTGATGGCGCTGCGATCGTGCTGTATAAACTTCTTGGCCACCTCGTATTGATTCTGCCGGATGGCCATGTGCAGCGGAGTCAACCCATCATCGTTGGTTAGACCGAGATCCAATTGGACAGCCGGTTCGCTGTTAAAGAAGCTGTCCAGGCACTTGAAACTCTCCTCCTTGACCGACACATGCAACGGCGTATTGCCCGCATGATTTCGCTGATTGGGACTACAACCGAGGGCTAACAGTGGACGTATATAATGTGAGCGTTTGTGCTGGCAGGCGATATGCAACCCATTGTTGCCATCACGATTCTGCAGATTCTTGGCCAGATGCTGCAGCTTGAAGTAGGTGAGCACCGCAAAGGTTTTGATGGCCAGCTTGATGTTGTCCTCGCCCTGGCTGAGCACCTCGTGCAGCAGATTGTCAGTGTTCTCATTAGCCAGCGCATGCTTGGTGAAGATCTCAATAATACGCTGCCTAGACGCGGTAAAAACTACCGCATTCTTACGCGCCTCAGCGAATAATTTGAAGATCTCTCTCAGGCAGCTGTTGGAATTTGTTTGCAAGGTTTTGGTTGTTGTCTCTGCTGGGGTTTCCGTAGTCTCTGCATGTCCGTCTGTTTGCAGCATATCCGTATCCGGCACACAGAGTTTCTCCAGTTCCGCCGAACTCGGCTCGAGCAGTTTGCGAAACTGTTCCGAGTTCATCAGCTGATCGGGATTAATCAGCTGGTCCACATGAAAATCGCGTCCAAACTCCTGGCTAATCGTCTGATCGTGCTGGCTGACATCCGTAAATCCCGCCTGTAGCTGTTGCAACACCATTTTGGGCAGCTCCAACGAGTTGTGAGCGCTGCCTCCACTGCTGCTGCTGCTGCTGCTGGCCAGATTGGAGCAGGTGCGTCGACGCTTGCGTGAGACAATCGCATCCCTCGGCTTGTAGCGGAAGGGCAGCGGGGGGAAGGAGCGCTCATCGTCGGAGGGACGTATCAGCTCAATCGATACCGCCACCTCGCGCTCCACGTCCTTGTCGTCGTAGGGCGGCGTCTGGCAGACAATCGCATACTGATGATGCACATCCGATTCACGGAATTTCGCATATTTCTCCCACACCGTTTCCCCATCCTCGTTCTCCTCAAAGAACCGCACCTTGATGTTCTTCTTGCTGACCTTCTCCACCAGCAAGATCAGCTCATCGTTGCCCATCACGCTGCCCGTGGGCTTGCTTAGACGCACTATTCTCAGCTCTCCGGTTTGCGCTGACTTGCGATTGTTGATGGCATTCGAGAATACGGGCGCTGCAATCGGCGTCCAGGTTTGATTATCCTCCACCTTGAAGGCCTCGAAACACAGACGCACCTAGGAAGGGAGAATTCTGGATTAGCTTATCCGGCAGAGCTTGCAGATAAGACGTCTGCATGAATGCCCAAAATAACTACATTCGAAATGAGTTGAGAGTTTCGAATATATTCGAAAGACGGTTTTATGCGAACCATCTCAAAATCGCAACGTAAGCGAGTCGAATAACAACTTGAGTAACTCGAGTGTCTTCGACACAGCTCAATTTTCAGATGATATATGTGTATAACATTCAGAAGGAGGCGTGCCAGAGCTCATAAAGTATATATATATCAGTTGTCCACGCCGTTGTTCTGCTGTGGCTCTTTTATATTTGCAATTGCTCTTTCTTATGGGATGAGCAGCTCGTATATTTGAGTGCTCTCTCTCGTTTACAAGAACAATTGCGAGCATTTTTTTTCATTCCACAACTTTGCACAGAATCATAGAATACATAGAATGTTATTCGGAATATATACTTGCTTGTACTGTATTTAACTATGCTGGAAAGCGCATTGAAATCGGTTTAGGAACACAGGAGATATTCATTTGTACAACATTCATATTTCCCTTAACGCGTTTCACTTTACGCGCTGTTCTCATGGAACGTAACCCTCGCGTTAAGCGAGGCCCTGATGTATTCAATTCCCTCAACTCAACTCGATTCGAATGTATTTATTTTGCGAGGCGATTCAAGCAGATATCTGTAGATTTATCCAACTTATCTTACCTGATTCAGGTTCATGTCCTTGGCCTCGCGTTCGGTCTCCTGATGCAGCTCCTGGAGCTGCTTGGTGGACAGCTCGCGGCGTCCCATTTGGAAGACCAGGCGATCCTGCTTCTTCTTGAACAGCTCATCGAAGATATACTTCTTGGCGGTGTGGATGATTCCCATGTTGATGAACTGCGCCACGTAGCCGCGATCCTGGGACAAATGCAGATCATGAGGATCGCAGACATCGCGATCGTCCCGACGCACCACCAGCTGATGCGAGTGTGGACTGTAGATGTTCGTCTGGAAGAGGCTGCAACGTATGACCGCCGGACCCTTGTAATTCCGTAACATTACCTCCGGAAAAGTTTTGGGCGTACGCTTTGAATTAATGCCATTTAGCGATCCATGCGTGCCATGCATTTCGCTCTTGTAGCGAAACCGAAATTTCTCCACCGGCTGCTCCATAATCTGCAGCTGTGCGGCGTATTCCTGCTTAATTCCCGGCAATTGTTCTGCATAATTTATTGTGGGCGTAACGCTGGGGGCAGCGTAGAAATGATCCATAGGCATGTACATATTGGCAAATAAATGATTACTGTTATCGATAGGCATGGTGGCGAGGTTGCCATTGGGCAGCTGTTGCTGTTGCTGCTGTGCAAGGTTGCCATTTGTCAGGCGCTGCTGCTGCTGTTGTGTTGAATTTGTTGTATATGCCTGCGCGGGTGATGGTGAATTCGACAGCGCGGGCAAATTCAAATTGGCAAACTCATGCTGCAGTCCCAGCGTCTCTGGTGAGTGGGCAGGTGACAGCGTCATCGATGTTGGTGAATTGGCGCTGCTATAGCCGCTCGTACTGGAACAATCATTATTGGCATAGGCCACAACGTTCTTGCCCTGATCCAGGTCAAAATATTGATTCATGTTCAGCTGGCGACACGTGACACGTACAGCGTTGCCAATCTAGCGGTTTTTATTTCGATTTGAGTTTAATAATTTTTGCAAATTTATTTGAGAATTTGCAATTATTCTTTTTTAAACTTGTTATTTATTTTTATGTATTCTGTTTAAATTTTTTGTTTAATTTATTTTTTATTTCTATAACTTGCAACACTATTCAAAAGTTGTTATGCCAGTCAGCGTTGCCAATTTGGCAAATTTTATTTATGTTTGTCATTAATTTATTTGAAAATTTTTAATTATGTTTTTTGATAACTTTGGTCTTAAATTTTGTCTAATGTTTTTTTTATTTTTTGCAATTCTAGCTGCTTCCGGCAGCACTGATCGAGAGTTGTTAATCCAGTTATAGCATTATTTCTGAATATAGTATTTAATTGTTTTTGTATCGGTTTGTCGCTTTTTACGCCGTAGTTTTACCGCTCCGACTTCGACGTCCGTAGCGCTGCTCGAGCGAACTCACAATGAGCCGATCGTTGGCTCTCGATGCCGAACTCAGCTCGGCGTCGCTCGTTAAAGGTACTTCCCCGATGTCGCTCACAGCAATTACAAGCACAAACACACATACATATGTATGCATATAGTAAGTGGGCTTATGTATTTATCAGCTTGCTGCGTTAGCAGTTTCCAATGAGAAGCTGACTCATGGGTTATTCCGAGCACAGTGTGATTTTTTTTCCTTTTTATTTTTTATTTGTTTTTGTTTTGTTTCTTTGCGCTCTTCGCAGAAATCACAGAGCACAACACAAATTGTTTACACAACAGCTCGCCTATCAAATAAACGCACAGAATACATGTGTTTATATTATATACACACAAATGAACCGAACGCGTAGAACTTTATTTCTCAAGCGCACAGCAAAAAGTGAGCTGATAACAGGTTTAGGCACTTTTTGCTGCTCACACGCTTCGCTGTCTTTCCACCACGATAAGGCAATGCCAACCGCATTTTAAATAACCGAACTCACCTCGCGCGGGGTTGCCGTAGTTTTGGCAAAAAGCAGAGTTGTGCTTTTTAGTTCAATTGATGATTTAGTTCAGAGAGTCGATCAGTGAACGAATCGTTTATTATATATAATAATATTGTGTAAGATATATAGATGCTAATAAAATTATTTAATGTCCAAATAGCATAATAAAAGAACGAATCGTTTATTAAATATAATATAAATACTGTCATATAAAATATATAGATACCGATAAAGTTATTAAATATACAAATAAGTAAAATAGATATATGTATATAAACATAAAGAGCTTAAGACAAGTTGGAGGCTTTCACTTAATAAGTGCAGTAATTCAGTAATTATAGAATTTAGGTAATAATTGAATCAAAAAACGAAAATCGAAAAAAGGCGCTATCGATATTTTCGCGGTGAGGGCTCGATATTAGAAATATAGTTAATACAGTGATTCAAGAATTTCGTTTGTTCAGTTGAGTCAGTTGTTCAATTGAACCATTTGAGACAACTCTTTTTAGACAGCCAATTAGGTGGCAACGCTGCCTGCAAAACAGCTGTTTGATGCCCAAACGCACGTGCTTAATCTTTTTTTTTCATTTTTATTTTGTTTTTTATTTACGAAAAAAGAAAAGCAACGGCACTTTTGTTTTGCTTTGCAGCTGTTTTTGTACTTTACAGAAATCCCTATATGCGTGTGTAATAAGTATTTATAGCGTATATACATATGTATGTTCTATGTAATATGCACTTTATAAACTTACGGCGTATTTTTTGATATTTTGCTGTTTACTTTTTTGAAAACTGTGCGTTGGTGCAACAGCTGCAGCCCCTGCCGCTCCACATGTTGCACCACCAAGGCGCTGAGCAATTTCTGCCACATTTGCACAGCGAAATGAAATAATATTCACAAATAGCGCAATTTTCAGACAGCACCAAAAATTCGCGATAAAATTTACACACACACACGCACACATGCACACGCTCTCACACGCACGCATGTAAAAGCATGCGCATGTATGGGTAAAGCTTAACAGCAATAAATTAGAATAAATTATTTAACAAAAACTAAATGCTTAGAATGTTAATGAAAATTTGTAAGTGCTGGAGTGGAAAATAATTATTAAATGACAATTTACATACACACACACACACACTACTTAGTTTTATGTTAGTATTAGTATTGCATTGCATATGCAAATACAAATTACAAATTTTGCCATAAATGCTCACACACACACAACTGAAATTTCTATGAACGAAAATTATAGTAATTTTTATAGCAACTTTAATTACAGTTCTCTTTCACACACACACACACACATACTCACTTCAAGGTGAAGCTTTTATTTTTAATTTGCTTATAAATTTTGAATAAATTATTTTTTCTTTTATTTTAATTTGTTAACAATTAGCACGAGTTCTGCCGCCTTTTGACCCCTTTGACTAGCTGTCTGATATGTCGGTTGGGTGGAAGGGTAGCGGGGGGCGGGGCAGCAGATGCCGTTATCAGCAAGCATTTGTTTATTTTATTTAACAATTAGCGTATAATCGTACACTGACAAAAATCAGTTGCAGATTTAATTCTGCTGCAGCTTTAAATATTTCTTGTTATATTTGGTATTTTAATACATTTAAATTAATTTAATTTGTTTTTAATTTATTTTTTACGCTATGTACCTTGCTTAATGCGTTTATTTGTGCACCTGACACGAAAACTGTTCTCGGCTTCTGTTCTCAGTGAACTATAGAAGTCTGCGGCGTTTCCAGATCGGTTGTATCCACATCCACACGTGCATGGAAACCAAATAGAGAGAGCTTTTTATCGAAAAAGAGAGCGAGCAGGCACCATAGCAAAAGTGATTAAGAGAGAGAGAGCGAAATAGGGAGAGGCTGAGCTCGAAGAGCGCGACTTAAAAGCAGTGTTGCCTACATTTTTGGCAAAAAAAGCTAGATTTCCAAAAAAATTTTGTTTCAAATTAAAAAATTTTAAAAATTTAATAAGCTAATTTAAAATAAAAATTAAAGCGAAAATTACTAAGGTCAATCATCACTAGGAATTTTAATGGAATATCGCTAAAATATGTACTAAAATATTATACCTAAAATTTCATGAAATATAACTAAAATCAATTTGATTCCATAAATATTCAAAAATATATTGAATACATTGAGTGAAAAGGTGAAAAGATTATACATATCAATATCTATAAAAACTTTAACAGCTAACTTAGATCAGATAAGTTTATCAGTTTGGTAAAGATCTTACAACATCATTGATTGTAATATTATTTACGTTTCATACATATAGATCTAATATTGAGACGTCATTTATTTTATTAAATTATTTGCAATGTGCTGATTTGTCAACAATCTAAGTTAAAATTCAATAAGGGCAAAATAAAAATTTGATCACTACCAATGTTTTGAATATATTTTGCAATCTGAAGCCGTCAAAAACATGACAGCTCTATCCGGAAAAGGGCAAAGCCGACAGCACTGCTCAAAAGTTCGCTTTCAAAAGCTGGCACACGTGCTGTCAAAAGTTGACGTACATGTCATTTTATTTATAGCGAAATCAAAACAATTCTCAAATCTTCAGCAAATCTTGCGGCAAGTTTTTTAGATGTTGCAGATGATACGATTACTGCAAGTAGTTTTCCACCAGCTTTGTTTTTTCCAGCCCAATGACGAAATTCCAGAGATTGATTGCCAATATTGCAGCGCAATGACGTACATCAATCTCCAGGGGAGATTATTTATTCTCGATCGGTTGTCTTGAGCTGATAACAGCCTCCGATGTAAAAATATATATATTTAGCTAGCGATTTATATAGAAAAATGCAATTCTGAAACGCCCGGTAACTAAATCTTTCAAAGGGAACGAAAATATAAATAAATATTCCGATGCTGTTTCCAGGCTAAAGCCTCAATACTGAGAAAAACATGTTATTTTTCGAAAAAATCTCTGATAAGCAAAGGAGTGCAATAATATCAGTAAATGGCGCATGTTAAAAACAAACAACAGTGTCTAGAAACCTTTAAATGGAACAGAGGAATTTTTGCAAGGACAATAAATAAATTTAAAGCTATTTTCTGATTCCAGGCTCAAGCAAAATTTTGAATAAAATTATTATATAATAAATCACGCGATTTTTGCTATCAGCAGTAAATATTTACAGTTAATTTAAACATGTAAATATAAAATACATTTACATAATATAGAAAATCAAGTAAATAAATATGACATACTCAATTTTCTTATAGTTAAATACATAAATAAAAGTAAACAAATAAAAATTATTTGCTTTAATGAAAATAAATATTATTTTATTCAAAATTTATACGCTTTTATGAAAACTAAAGACGTTATGAAATAAATAGGTAGTTTTTTTTTGCTATTTTGCTTCATTTTTAAATGATTCTTATTTTCATTTTAATTTTTTTTTTCAATAAATTTTATATGTATGTTTTTATGCAAGTAAAATACATTATTATAACTTGGAGCAGCAAAAAAATAAATTAATAAGTATTTTATTTACTAATTGATAGTATAATTAATTAATTAATTTATATATTTCGACGTTTTCCTTCTATAACTCTTAATAATATTAAATTTATTTTTAATTACCTTGTGAAACGCATCTTGAAGCCGTTTTGTTGTTGCTGGTAGACACAAAAAACTTATACTTTAATGTATTTGATTTGAGATTTTTGTTATTGTCGATGCACTTGCACAATTTATAAAGTTCACTTGTTTCGCTTTCGCTCGAACGTTAAATATTTTAAATTTGCCGAGTCGCGCGGCTTTTATAATGGCGAATTTGGTATTTTTTAGCACATTAGCAACGACTTTAACGTAGTATCGATACCGATGACTGAAAAGCCTGACACACAAACAAACAAAGCTTGACAAGGCTTACAAGCAACACACACAAAATAAATAATGAAATAAACTTAAACAATTATCAACAAATTAACAAAATTGCAAATAAAAAGTTGAATTGGCTTAACGACTTGCAAGTCCAAATGGTATCGATAGCGATAGCTGATTGACCTGAGGCACGTCTGGCAACGCTCGCGAGCAACACACAAAAAACAAAAATAACAACTGCAAAAACAGAAACAATTCAAGAATTGCCATTAAATCGCCAAAATATTTATTAAAAACGTTGATCTGCCTGCCATGCAGTAAGTGTTAGCGTATTATCATGCATTTCAGTTATCGATTGAGCCGCTTATCCCCCGCAGGTCCTACGGGGAATCCGATCAAAGCCATTGCCACAAATCGGAGCCTCGCACGATATTCGAGCATCCCACGGCCCATCCCTGGCTCCTGGACGGCATGCCCTGGATGCTGGCCACCACCAACGCCCCACAGCCGGGGGGCGTGATGCAGTTCGGCTCCAACGCCAACTACGCCGAGCCTGAGGCTCAGGCCAAGTGGCAACACAAGCGCAAGTCCCTCGACCATGTTGCGTCTACACTGTAAGAAATTTAACATGAATACAATTCGATTTTTTTTTTGCAAAGCTTTAGGAAAATATGCGGGAGTAGGGAATTTTAGATTTTTGCGATTCATTAAAAAAATCTGAGCTACACTGTAAGAAATCGGAGTTGAATTTAAATCGCATTGAAGTCGACTTTTTTTTGCAAAGATTTAGATAAATTTTTTTAGCTTTGTATCCGAGTTATTTAAAAAAAAAAAGGATTAAAAAAATCCAAAGATACGCATAAGTAGGTTCTACTGTCGGTTGCATCCGACTGTAGGTTTTCCAAATAAGCGTTAGCTTTAACTCTCGTTTTTTTGTCATTAAAAAGAGCATTTGTATACCCTTTACCCATTTAAAAATGGGTAAAACAGGATTAATAACTTTGGTAGAAGGAGGCGTGGCAGCCATCATAAAGAATATATAATTTTCTTTTAATATCAATAAATTTCTCTCTCCGGTTTTGCTAGACCACCGAAACAGCTGATTACGGAGGAGCGGATTACGGCGCATTTCAGCGGGCTGCAGATCTCCGGCGATGCGAGCGGGGCGGGGCGTAGTTCCGTGCACAACAACAACAGCGTAAGCGCCAACGTGACCGGGGGACTGGCGACCGATGACATACCCTCGACGAGTACGGGCAAAACGCATCATCCGAATCCGGCGTATCAGATGGCGGCAATGGAACTGGAACAGAAACTACGTAATGCCAACCGCATTGTGCTGTGTGATGAACTAAAGCAGGGGGCGGCGAGTACGGGGGTTACGACCGTGGGTGCTTTACCTCCCGAATGGCTGATCAAATCCATTCCCCGGCCCTGCACAGCGCTGGTGCCCTGGCAGCCGCCGCCCTCCCCGCTGCAGCTTCTCCCCTCCAAGCCACAGTCGAGCACACAACTGGGAACAGTTGGCACACTGGGAACAGTTGGCAGTGATGACTTCGATGGATTCTTTGAGAACAACAACACTTGCAATGTGAATCTGAATAAGTCTGATGAGCAGATGGACGAGGATCTGTAGCCGTAGGATTTATTGGTATTAGCCTAGATATAGCCTGGAGCATGTGTTGATATGTGTGTAAAAGCATTAAGTTATTATTACTACTACGATTATTTCTTTATTTCTACAAAAATACAAATATCACATTGAAACAATTAAATACTCTCATAATAAATATCGTACGGATGAGTACAGTGATTGGTAAATGTAAATTCCAGTTATTAATTAATTAATTTACACATGAAAGTTGCAATTCAATGGAATTTGTATATTTAAATTAGATTTTCGCGCTACAATTTAAAAAATTTTCCCACCTCAGTTCGATGCAACCAAAAACTTCTCAGGCAATGCTTGCGGCCGAGCCTCTGCTGCCCGTTTGCACTGCGCACGTATTGCGTGCTTCCAATTGTCATACGATCCCGAAATTCGCTTCGAACTGCAAGCTTTCATTAGATTAATCAATTTAGATCAGTAGTAAAATAAACTAAACTAACTTTTGTTCATTGTTTTGTTTATAGACTATTGGGAATTTTTATAAGCATAAATTGCAATTAAGTCGAGTTTTTACTCTCATTAGTAGTTTTCGCGCTGGAATTTTAAAAATCGTTCTAGCTCTGTTCGATACAACAACTTATTCTCAAATAATGACTTGCAGCCGAGCTTCTGCTGCCCGTTTGCCTGTGTGCGAATGGCGTGCTTCCAATTTTCATACGAATCCAAAATGCAATTCGAACTGCAGCGTTATCAACATTGACTGACTTTAAGATTACCTGAAAGTAACTTTTATTTATCTGCATGTTAACAGAATATTGAGTATAAATTGAATTGTAGCAAATTTGTAGTTTTTCGGCTTCAAATTTAAAAGTGTTTCTAGCTCCATTTGATGCAACCACGTCAAACAAAGCACAACAAACTGTTCCCAGGAACAGTTCTGCGATAGGAGGCCCTAGATAGCGGAAATAGATGCCACATTAAATTGCGATGATATAGCGCTAATCTTTCATCGCATTTGCTTGGCGCGTTTCATTCTTTAGGTCGGATGGAGTTTCCGCTTTTAGTACTCGACGATGTTTGACCTGGTTAAGGTCATACTACGGAGCGCTTACTACTACGCGCGCCTAGTGGGCGCTGTAAATTTTGAGGTGGATATGGGGACGGGACGAGCGCGAATTACACGGAGGGCGACGTGGTCTGCAGCGGTGATAAATACGATTACGATATGCATATTGCCCTTTCTCAATGGTACTCGACTAGCACGTGCATTTTGGTCTAATCCGGGAATGTTGCATGAGAACCTTTTTATTACGGTCCTGTCAGCGCGTACTCTTTGTGTCGTCATGACTTTGATATCTCGTTGGATCTATCGCCCCCAATTGCTAAAAGTGATGAACGCGTTTCAGCGCCTGGGAGCGCAGAAGCCACAAGTGCGAAAATTTTGGAGACGAGGAGTTATCAGCAAGGCCATCAGCATTACGTTCTCGGAGATATTTCAGCTTCTGATCGGTCTATTCATTCTAGCGGATAGAATGACGCCCGAGTTGTTGGTTACCACGATCGTGTTCTACACGATTAATGCTCAGCTGGACATCGCCGTCTCTCACTATTTCTTCGCTCTGCTCAATGTGCATGGACACTATATTCTGCTGAATCGGGAATTGCGGGAAATAATCAGAGAAACCCGCTCTCTGGAAAGTGAACGTCGCAATGGAGTTTTCTCCATTAAGTGCTGCGATCTCGCCGATCGATTGGAGATCATTGCTCAAACCCAATATGAGCTACAAAGCTTGGCTACGCAGGTTAGGGATTTATATCGACAGGAAGTATCGAACAAATTTTGATTAGTAACATCGATTGCAATCGATATATCGCTCAAAAATAAGAAACAAGAAATATATAATTTTCATTGAAAATATTTTCCAAATATCGATATCATCGATATAAATCGATATTTTTATATCTGCAGGTAATGCGCTTCAGCTCAGTTCAAACTGCGTTTATCTGTCTAAGTTATTTTATGTCCTCTATCGCCCTCATCTACTTCATCTTTTCGGAGTTCTCGAGTTCCACAAATACTCAATTGGGCTTGCACATGGGTCTGGTATTTTGCGAATTTATGTTTTATTTCGTCGATATACACATCACTGGCAGTGTTTTGGATGCCATTAATGAGGTGCATGCAGAAATGAACAGATTAATCGAAGAGCATGCGATGACTGCCCCTGGCCTGGATAAACGTTTGGAGATAGTCGTAAGTTTCTTTTAAAAAAGTTGTTATCGAGAATTCTTCCAGGCTAAACTTATTTTCAGTTTGAAAGCTTTAAGCTACAGCTGGCTTGGAATCCCTTGAAGATGACGGTGCTGGGTCTCTTTGTGTTGGGCAAATCGAATGCCGTTATGATGGCTAACGCTATAGTATCAAATTCTTTGGTTTTGGTGCAGTACGATATCAAAAATGCTTAAAATATGTCTAAAATATTAAAATAACTAGTCAAATTAAAATTATTCCCAACATTTCACAACTACATTACCAAATTTCCAACTTTGTAATTAAAGGAAAGAATAAAGAGTAAATAATAATTTATTCTGACTTACGTTTTTTACCTTCGTCTCCTACTGTCGATTGCATCCGACTGTAGCCTTCCGACTGACTTGTCTGCTTCATCCTTACTGGTTTATGAATTCGTGTAATTTGCATTACATATTGTATTGATTTATGCTTTCTGAATAAAAGAGGCGCGAATTAAACTGTTCCTATGAACAGTTCGGTGATGGAATGATCTTGATAGCAGGAATTGATACCACATTATATTCTGATGATATAGCTTTAATCTTTCATCGCATTGGCCTGGCGCGTTCTATTCTTTAGGTGCCGAAAGGAGTTTCCGCTTTTAGTACTCAACGATGTTTGACCTGGTTAAGGTCATACTACGGACCGCTTACTACTACGCGCGCTTATTGGGCGCTGTAAATTTTGAGGTGGATGTTAGGACGGGACGTGCCCGAATTACGCGGAGGGTGACGTGGTGTGTAGCTGTGCTCAATGCAATCACGATAAGCATAATACCCTTTCTCAGTTCCACTCAAATGTTGAATGCCTTTTGGTCTAAGTCGGGACTGTTGCATGAACAGCTGTTCGTAACGGTCTTATTAGTCCGAATTCTTTGTGTAGTCGTCACTTTGATATCCCGTTGGTTTTATCGCCCTCAATTGGTGCAAGTGATTAACGCCTTTCAGCGTCTTGGAGCGCAGAAGCCACAAGTGAGAAGATATTGGAGACGTGGAGTGATTAGCAAGGCCATCAGCATTACGATCTCAGAGGTACTTCAGCTTTTGATGGGTTTATCCATGCTCATGGATAAAATGACACCTGAATTGTGGCTCAGTACGATCGCATTCTACACTATTAATGTTCAGTTGGACATATTCGTCTTTCACTATTTCTTCGCTCTGCTCAATGTACATGGACATTATATTCTACTCAATCAGGAATTGCGGGAGCTACTGAGAGAAACCTGCTCCCTGAAGAATAAACACCACAAAGGAGTTTTTTCCATCAAGTGTTGTGATCTCGCCGATCGATTGGAGATCATTGCACAAACTCAATATAAGGTACAAAGGCTGGCTACACAGGTTAGGAATTTAAGTATACTTATATAAATATTAAGTATTGAAAAAACCCGGAACTCCGAATTATCTACATATGTAAATTGATTTTTGTTTACATCTGTATTGCAGGTCATGCGCATCAGCTCAATTCTGCCTGGGTTTATCTATCTAAGTTATTTCATGTCCTCTATTGCCCTCATCTACTTCACATTTTCGGAGTTCTTGGGTTCCACAGATGCTAAATTACGATTCGATTTGGGTCTGGTATTTGTCGTTTCCCTGTTTTTTTTCGTCGATATACATATTACTGGCAGTGTTTTGGATGCTATTAGTGAGGTTCATGCAGAAATGATCAGAATAATCAAAGAGCACACGAATACTGCCCCTGACCTGGATCAACGTTTAGAAACAGTAGTAAGTTTACTTGGAGGATTAGAATTATTGGTAATACCTCAAATCTTTAACTTATTTTTAGTTTGAAAGCTTCAAGCTACAACTGGCGTGGAATCCTTTGAAGCTGACGGTGCTGGGTCTCTTCGTGTTGTGCAAATCGAATGCCGTTATGATGGCTAACGCTATAGTATCAAATTCTTTGGTTTTGGTGCAGTACGAAATCAAAAATACTCGAAATGTTTTCAAAACAATAAAATAACTAGTTAAAATTGTTTCAGTATTGCAACTCGCAACTACATTTTTAATCTTTGAACCTTGTAATTGAAGAAAAGTATGGAAATAAATTTCTTTGGCAAGATTAATTACAAATCAAAAAAGTTTTTTAATAAACATGTTTGGAATGTTAATAGCATTTTCTAAGGAACAAAAAATAGCTGTGTCAATTTTTTTAACAGTGTACATACAGATATTGATATAGGTCTTATCGTATCATCGGATTGTCCTCGTGACTGTCATTAGGCATTTATTGGGCATTTGTTAGAACATACTCGGGTTTTAGTACAGTATCATGTTTGGCCTGGTCAAGTACTATTTGCGCGCTAACTACTACTACGGTCGCCTGGTAGGAGCTCTTAACTTCGAGATTGACATCAGAACTGGCCGGGCACGACAGACAAGAGAAGCTTCGATATATGCGGTTGCGATTAATTTGCTGACTTTATGTGCGCTACCTTTTCTGAGTGGAAGTCAGCTGGTGAGCACCCTATGGTCTACATCTGGGCAGCTGCATACTACCGTCTTCTGTATCATACTGGCAGCAAGGGTGCTCTGTATTGTCGCCGTTTTGGGTATTCGCTGGAAACAACGTCCGGATTTTGTGCGTCTGGTAAATCGGCTACAACGTCTGGGAGAGCGAAGACCTCAGGTGATGAGACTATGGCATCGAGGTGTCATCAGCAAGGTCTCAAGCGGTGTTCTCACAGAAGTGATGCAGCTGTTAGTATCCATAAGTTCTCTATGGGAAAACGTGGACATGCGCTTGATCTTCAATATGGTAAGTAAATGGAGCTTTTTTTTTTTATCATAAGTACAAATGTTTCCTAATTTCATATCACGACAAAACTTGGTTATTTTGTGTTATTTTGGATGACGCTCATTTGGCGTTTTCACTAGAAAAATAATTTTAAAATCTTTTCTTAATATGTTTGTTTCCAAAACTCGTTTACAGGTTATATTCTATACGATCACAGCCATGGTGAACATCATCGTAACCCAGTATTACTTTGCCATGCTCAATGTGCATGGACATTACATTTTGATCAATGAGGATCTGCGTGTTTTGATAAGAGAAACGCATGCCTTGGAGAAACTGCGTCGCAATGGGGTTTTTTCCATCAAGTGCTGTGATTTGGCGGATCGACTGGAGCTAATAGCTAACACCCAATCGCAGTTACAGCAGTTGGCGGTCAAATTAGCTCGTCTCTCTGGCTTTCAGTTGACGTTCATGTCTGCAACTTATTACTTTTCCGTCATTAGCTGCTTCTATTTTTCATTCACGGAATTTTCGGGAATGGCACAGATGAAATCCTACGGCGGCTTGTTTCTAATAGGGTTTTACCTCACCTTCTATTTCATCGATGTTCACATAAGTGTTAACATTATCTACGCTCTTTTAGGAGCGCATGAGGAGATGATCTGGTTGCTTGAAGATCATGCAATTTTTGCCCCAGGGTTGGATCAACGTCTAGAGACTGCCGTAAGTTTCTTATATGAATTCGTGATTTAATTTAATCAGATATCTCTTTCTTTTTCAGTTCGAAAGCTTTGCTCTACAGCTGACACGGAATCCCTTGCAGATCTCTGCTCTTGGTCTCTTCAATATAAAAATGACGAACATCGTAGCTATGGGAAGTTCCGTAGTTACACATTCCTTGGTGCTCATTCAATACGAAATAAAAAATGCATAAAATGCAATGTATAATAATTAAAACTGTTTTGAAAAATATATTGTTTTTAACGCTCGAATTATTCCGCTACCAAAAACGGTACAACCGGATAATTTCATCGATGTATCGATGAGATTTTCACCAAACGATCCCGAATGATTATATCCTTATCCTAACCCCGGGGGTTTACTTTAATTTCCTTTGAACTTTGTTGGTATTGCTTTACTAATTTTATTATTAGCTCTTCAATTGATTATTTATAATTATCTTTTTATGCACCTGTGATATTATTGTATCTACTCAACGCATCAAGTTCCATTAATTAGATTCTTCCGTCGTTTATTTACAATAGAAACCAGTAAGGACGGAGCTACAGTCGGACGCAACCGACTGTAGGAGACCCTGTACTTTGTGTTTTTTTCGCTGTTTCTTATTCGATCGTAATGTAATTCACATCATCGATGGGGATTGTCATAGACTACGTACATGCCACATCCCAAATCTTTAGCTTTAAAACTGCAAACTGTTGCTAAATTGGTTTTTCGGAAGTTTGCGAAGGAATGAGAGGAGTTATCAAAAAACCCATACTAACTTGATCTGATGGTTGCATAGGAGAACATAAATACAAAAAAAATGGTATTTCTAGCTCTTATAGTTTGCAAGCTCTAGGCGGCTTCTCTGTCTGCGCTATCTTCGCTGTTTCTTTTCCGTTGGTAATATAATTCACAGCGTTGATGGATAATGCCATAGGCTGCGTACATGCCAAATCCCAAGTCGATAGCCTTTAAACTGTGGCTGTAGTGGCGCTTACATACATTTATAAAACAATTTACTGCTGCATAACTTCGCTGTTTCTTCTCCGTTTGTAATGTAATTTACAGCATCGATGGATAATTCAATAGGCTACGTACATTTCAAATCACAAGTATGTAGCTTTATTATTGTGGCTGCAGTGGCACATACATGCATTTTGAAAAAAATTGTCTCTTGCATATCTTCGCTATTTCCAATTCAAATCATAAATAAATTAATATCATCGGTGAAGAATACCTTAGGCTACGTACATGGCCAAATTACAAGTCTGTAGCGCTATTATTGTGGCTGCTGTGCGCGTTTATAGTTTTCGAGATTTTTGAGGTAGGTGTAGATTTTTGATGATTCGCGGATGAAGGAGGCGAGATATCAAAAGTTTGAAACAAACTTGATCTGCTTGCATTAGCTGACTACCTAAATCCGGAAAGGTGGTGTCTCTATCTCTTTTAGTTGCTGAGATCTAGGTGTTCATACAGACAGACGGACAGACAGACAGACGGACATGGCTATATCAACTCAGCTCGTCGTCCTGAGTCAGAATATATATACTTTGTGGGGTCTACCACGCTTCCTTCTGCCTGTTACACACAGCTGTCAGTTGCACTAAACTAATAGACTCTTTTACTTTTTTAAAGTACAGAGTCTAAAAATGTCCTTTCTACTGTCCATCATTTGGCTGTGGTTGCGAATAAAGGGTATATTATATTCATAATTTGTAAGTATATTATCCGACCGAAAACAAAATGTATATTTTATTTATCACAAGCAGGCAACAAGTAAAGTTTCAACACGCCCTCTTTGATCATCTGATAGCGTAGAGGGCATTAAAACCCCAAATTATATCATTTTTTAGTGCTCTGTCAGAAAGATCAACGCAGCTTTGCTCAACTCGAGAGGCTTTCGAAAATATCAGAGACTTGTCGACAACTACAGACAGTGGCTTTTCAATAGTCAATGGTGTTTGATAAATGCAATAAATCAACATATTGACTTAAAGGCACACACAAACTCGCACTCGACTCAACAATTACTGAAGCACTTGCTCAGCTATACGATGAGGGGAAGGCAAGGGAAGGGCGAGAGCCTGGGTGGCCAGCAGGTAATCGTTTTGACATAGAACAGCTACTGAGCTGAAAAACTCGAAGAGGCTACAGTCGGACGCAACCGACAATGGAATAACCTGCACTAAAGCTGCAAAACAATCCATAGTACATCGATGGTTTTCAACTTGGATGTTTCAAAACCTTGATGTAAAAAAAATCATCGAAATATGAATATTGGTATCATAGGATAATTAACGAAAAAAGCCTTTTGTTTAAATTTGAATGCGCATTTCTTTACCAAAACTTAACCGATTTTCAAACGGTATGTTATTTTCTAAATCATTTGAGTTCAAAATTAAAATTAAAGTGAAATATCGATGAAAAAAAATTTTGAAATTTTTGCGAAAAATTTTTTTTTTTTCAAAAATATGCAATTTTTGGGAAAAATTTTTTATTTTAAAATCGTGAGAACTGATGACGTAAGCGAATTGTATGGCCAAATAATGCAGAAAAAACCAAACATGACAGAATTTGGTCGAAAAATGTAGATTTTAGGGCCAATATTGGTATTGTGGAGGGATTACCAGAATTTGCCATCGATAGCTTTGCACGATACATTTGCACAAAGTTATCAGATCCTTTTCTTGCCACTTGAAGTGGGTGTAGAGTATAAAAACCTGTGTTTATTTATGAATGAGCTGCGGAGTAATTACGTAATTCGGATAAGCGCATCTCCGAACAGAGTTTCAATCGCTGAAATCGTGATTGCCGGCAGTTGCTATCGTGCCTTGGGGGGAGTGAGAACACAGCTTTTTAACCGCTTTAATAATGATTTAATCGAATTGAAATAATTGCCAACTTAGTCAAGTGTTTAACTAATTACAATGCTATCTCAGCTGTGGCTACTGCTCAGTGCTGTCGCCTCTGTCTGTTCCCATGTGAGACTCGCCGAGATGAGAGGCGACCTGACACGGTACCCGCCCCAGCCTTGGCAGGTAGGATAGGGATTATATCCCTCAAAAATAACGGATATGTCGGTATATCGAAATAAACTAAACGTTGAAACGATAAAGTTTGATGTTTTAAATTAATTGATAACATTTATTTATTAAATAAAAATAAAACAAATTCTGAAAAGCATAAAACTTAAATTTCTAGAAAACCAAAAATTTAAGAGTTTTTTGAGTTTTTAGTTAAAATATTGGTTAGACGAAAATGTTGGGTTGGGTATTATTAAAAATCAATGTTGTTTGTGATATAATGTGATATTTTTAAATGTTTTTATTTTCTAGGCGAGGAATCGAAGTCAACTGGAAACAGAAACGCAACAGATTCAAGTTCAAATGCAGATCCATTTGATTGATTATGGGGAATCTAAGGAGTACTGTGAGGCGCAGAGTTATGAACATCTTTATGAAACAAAGACATCGAATGGAAGTTTGCTCCATCAGCCGCATTTGAATCAGTTTCCACGCACCAAAGTGAGGCAATTTGGAGTACTACGTGATCTGTGTTTGCTGCCAGATGGATTACCTCTAAGGCGTTTTTGTGAAGTTGCAAATGGCACCGTTCGATGGCAGCAAGTAAAGACCCAAAGCTGTCAACCTGGCAGTTCACTTAGTAAGCAGCTGCATCAATTACGGAATCAGCCTCAGATGTTATCAAAATTCCGGCAATTATTGATGGAGAATCGGCAAGAATTATCCGCTGTAGATATTTACAGTACAGCGCAGTTATTTGCCCGCCTTTTTAAGGAAACGACGCCAAATGCAACTCTGGGTGCAGAGTTGCTAATTATCTGCCGTCAGCTGATGTCGGGAAATCTGCAGATTTTGCAGCTCTCATCACAACTAAATGCCACCAACATGCTGCTCGACCACTTTGAGCTCTATATGGATGCACTGCCTCAACAGCTGGTGTCCAGCGCACAGTGTGGAAAACGTGCTTCCCAACTGTTCCCAGCAACTGTTCCCAGTGCTGTGCAACTGGAGAATCGGGCTCAGTTGGGCGTGCAGGCTTTGATGGCTTCCAATCTGAGCGTGTTCTATGTGAATCCCCGCTGTGCCAACATCACAGGCATCGCCATCTATGATAAAGCAGCTCCAGATAGAAGCCTTGCCCGCTCTGGCTTCTGGTATCGTCTGCTGCAGGGCAATCAGAGTTTGGAGCAACTGAAACTTGACTCGGATCTGCAGACTGCCGCCTATCTGCCAGAGCAGCTGTGGCAGCAACTGACAGCCAGAGGCGCCTCCTACTTGGTCTTCAAGCTCTACGCTCATGCGGCGCTCTTTGTGGAGAACTCTCAGAAGAGAAGAGCAGAGATCAGCAGGCGACCAAGCAGCATAGTGCTCTCCATATCCATGCCTGGATTTGAAGGTAATCTTAAGTTTTATCATAAATATTTATTATACAATTTATTTGCTATTTAATCCATAAATAATTTTATTTATTAAGTATTTAGTTTTTCATTTATCTAAGTCGAAAAAGCCACATTCGTCCGTCCGTCTGTCCGCCCGTCTGTCCTTTTGTATAAATGCGTTGAATTCGAAAACTATTAGAGCTAGACCAGCCATTTTTGGTATGTAGGTAGCTGTATACCATACGCAGATAAAGTTTATTTCAAATCTTGCATACCACGCCCTCATTAAGCCCTAGTCTATAAAAACCGATTTAAAGCCTGATAACAAGAGTAATATTAAACATAAAAGGTCGTAATACAGAACGTATACTCTTTAGTATCATATTTACGTGTTCTGGAAATCGCTTTGTAATCGGTTAGAAAAAATAGAAGATATTAACGATACAATATTACAAGATTTGCCTCGTTCGTCCTCTGGCCATTAAAATGGTGCTGACAATGAGTAAGAAGAATCATTGCTGCTGCGTTTCGTATAACGTTTTAAAAATATTTTTCAATTACATTTTCATTATTAATTTCTTGATTTAAACTCTGCGCAGCTCAAGAGTTGCCCTCGCCAGTGCCTTTTTTGCTGCGGAAAACCCTTGGCAACACTGGCAGCTGTGGTTACTGGAACTACGACAACTGGCTGGATGCTGGAGTGACGACTTCCGAGCAGAGTCAGGAGCAGATGATGGTGCTTTGTTTTACGTATCACCTGACGCAGTTTACGTTTCTAGTTGGATCGGAGGAGAAGGAGAAGACGCATGATCATTTGTTGGATATTTTGACTGTTTTTGGCTGTGGATTGTCGCTGTTTGGCTTGATTTGCGTCTTTCTGACGGCTGCACTGGTGCCCAAGTGGCGAGCTGAGGCCTCAACAAAGATCCTGTTGCATCTGTGCCTCTCGCTGATGTTGCAACTTGCGTTGTTCGTGCTGCTTACGGAAGGAGAGCAGCAAAAGAGGCATGAATTATGTTTACTTTCTGGAGCTGCTTTGCAGTATTCTGTGCTGGTTGTCTTCAGCTGGATGTTGATCATAGCCTTGCTGCAGTTCCAGCGCTATGTAACTGTGATAGGCGTGGCACGCCCTAATCACTATATACTGCTGTCGGCGCTTGCGGCATGGTTGTTGCCTCTGCTACCCACCATTTTGGTTCTGGTCTTCGCTAGCGATTCATTTGGAGCTGCGTGTTATCCCTCGGGATATGGGCTGGTTTTTGGCTTATTGTTGCCCATTGCTTTAATTTCGATTGTAAATGCCATCATGATGATGTGCATTATTTACAGCATCTATCGGGCGTTGCATCCACATCGCCAGCTCATCATGCAGCAGCTGCGACTCTCTGTGCTGCTCTTCTTCCTGCTGGGACTCACCTGGATCTTCGGCCTCTGCAGTTATCTGCAGCTGGGCATCGTCTTCTCCTATCTCTTCTGCCTCACCGCAACGCTGCAGGGCTTTGTGCTCTTCGTCTACTTTGTGCTCTTCAACAGGGGCAATCGACGTGCTTGGATTGCGCTTATCAGCTGCAACAAAGTCAAATTTGACGCTCCCAAGCCCAAAAATACTCAACATTCACTTACCACAAGCTCAAGCAACTCATCAAGAACAACTGAAGCGTAAATTTAAATTTATTTTTGTATACGAAACTAGTTGAAAAGCAATAAAAAGAAGTGCATCAATAAATTCTACTTAAGTTAGCCAAGACAAGAGCCATAACCGCTTATTCAGTTAGTCAAGTCTCCAACCGAGTGCACAGCAGCTTAAAACCAGAAGCAACGCAACATTGCCTGGCAACAAGTTCAACGAACTCGTCAAGCGGAATTCATCATTAAAATTAAAAATATTATTATTATTATTGTTATCATTTTTAATAAAGAAGCAACTTAAAATGCTTTTAAAAAGACGCGCATAAATAATTAATTTGCAAGTTAGTCAAGAAACATACCCTTGGGGATCTGGCCTCTAACCATGTTGGCAGAAGCTTACAGTTTAGGAAAAACTGTTAAGCCTTAGCCAATGCGCAAACCATTCTGCTAAGTTTTATGCGAACTGTTGAAACTGTTCGTTGTGGACTGTGGAACAAGTTGGAGTTTGCTGCCTTCATTGATATTAAACGCAATGAATCACATCAAAATTTGGATTTAAATAATTTTATTGCTCTATTAAATACATTTACATGCCGTAAACTCATTAAGGTGGAATGTGACAAATATGTTAATAGCAAAACTTGTTGTATATTTGTTTAAGCTTATCGCTCAATCATTAAATTCAGTTGCAGTCCGATATGATTTTGGGAATATGGAACAATAAAATTATTTTTTATTTTTTTTGCAGATCCCACACACTTTAACCTCAACCTATATGGCAAAATTTAGTGCAATTTTGTGCTGGGCTTGTTTTGTCGCTTGTCCGTCTGGTTGTCCGGTTGTCCGGTTGTCCGCTTGTCCGGTTGTCCGTGCTTTATAATTTATAGCTGCTAAATTATGTAAATGATATGACAAACTTAATTTTTAGTGAATGTATTTCTGTATTTCGGTATTTCGGTATTTCTGAATAGTTACGAGCGGTGCGTGGCATTTTTTGTTTTTAAACTGTTTTTGTTTTTGTTTGATTTGGTAAACTCGAGGCTGAAACTAAAAGTTAAAGAGCCCGTTACACAGCGGGAAAAATCGCGTTATAAAATTAAGTTCAAATCAGTAATCGCAATTGTTAGGAGTAATTCCAAAAATGAATGAAATAAATGAAATTCCTTCAAATATGAATAAAATTTCTGAAATCTAGTATATTAAAATTATAATAATGTACATGAAATCTTAAAATAAAAAATCAGATTTTTATCAAAATGAGAATAAAATTACTAATTAGAGTGTAGTAATTTTTTGTCATCTACAAACAATCATGAACATTTAAAAAAAATATATTTAAAAATTACACAAAAATTATTAACTTTTTCATTTATTTATTTTTATATTTTTTATTTTCACTTTAAAGTACGCATAAACTTGTTTTCGTGAAACATCAAGTTCGAAATGCATATTTTTTCTCACTGTGTACTCACAGTTATGCTAAGAGAATATTTTGGTGTATTTCGTAGCACAAATTAGCTTAAACTTAAATTAGAATACCAGCTAAGCTTTGATTGCATAATAGTGTTTTAAAATAACATTAAAACTATATAATATATAGCAACCAGTAGGATTATAACAAATTAGCCAAATTTTCTAGTTTCCATGCCGTTGCTCATCGAGAACGGCATTCCGCAAGCTAAACAGCCCGAATTTGAATAACAGACGATGCCGACGAGCACGACGACGACGATAACGATAACGACGACGCTGATGCTGACGGTGCCGATACCGATGAAATTTTTTGCCTTTTAAAAATGTTAACATTTCGTTACTTTTACTTTTAGCGAATTGTGAATTCAAATAAATAAACAAGTTTTAATTTTTAATTTTAAAATAAACATACATTTTCAAAAAGGTAAAAAATTTATCAAGCAAAATTAATTAATTATTGTTTTGATATTAATATAAATATTAAAATTTATTTATGTTTGGCATACAATGTTCATATCCAATTCATGCGACGGGTGGGAGTTCTGAGTTGATGATTAGAGTTGAGTGTCGATTAATCGATAAAATACTAAACTGCGATAGGAAATTCACACATTAGTTTCAATTATGAATTTAACATTTGTCAATATTGTCTAAACATCTAAAACGTTAGCAGAAAACTTGTGTAAAAAATATACTAGAGATGCGTGTTGAATTTTTACCGATTAATCGATAAACATTGAAAAAATGTCCGCAAAGGAAAAAGATATTCGCACATTTGTTTTAAATGTGAGTTTGACATTTGTCAATATTTTTAAATATTGAGAGAAATGTGGCACATTTGTGCTGGTGGAAATGTTAGATTATTCATCATCCACGTTATCGGCGTATCAGCAGCAGTTTAAGTGGTATGTAGGAGGTTCCAGGTGCCACATCCCTACCCTCCGGCAAGAAGTTCATGGCGTAGTTCTTTGGCGTGGGCGAATTGGGCGGCACCGCATACTCCAAGCTCTGTTGCGAGGCGGCAGGAACTACATTTATCGGTTGTCGATACGGTTGCAGCTGTACTTCCGCTCTGCGCTGCCTGTCCGCCTGCTGAAAGCGCTGCAGGTGTCCCAGAACAATGCGACGCAGTTGCACCATGGTGGGGGAATTGGGCGCATTGTAGTAATAAGCCTGGCTCGGAGGCTGCCTCTGTGTGTGGGTTGGGCGGGGAAAGTAGCCCTGGTTGCCGGCAGAGGCCACGCCCAGCAGCACAGCGGCTAACAGCTGAAAGAGACGGAGAGAAGACGATAATAACAAATTGTTGCACTCAAAAAAATTCAGAATGTTTTATGATATTAGAATAAATTGGGCTCATAAGGTCCAGATAGCACATTTTTTAAGAGTATAAATAAATTTAAGCTTAAAAAATGCGCGTTATCGAAATGAGAACTTTTTGAACTTAAATCTACAATAGAATTACCGTTGTTGATGAATCGCGTTTCAGGCTTTATTAGGTACTATTTGAGCTTTAGTACAAATATATTCTTATCAAGTTGTCAGATTAAAATAATTATGATTTATTCTTTAATGAATTCTATTTTGTCTAAAATAAATACGAAAAGTACTTAATTTTGTAAAAAGCTTGAAGCTTTTAAAAATGCTCCTCAAATATGTTTTGCATATCCAAACCGCTCTTGAAATATAGAATTTCGTTTAAAGATTAAGAACTTTCTGGCACTTTTACTTTTCTCGCCGGAAATTCCTGATTCAAGTAAGAAAACTCTTCTTTTTTCTTTCAGTGTGGGCACACGCAATTGTTGCTCGACTTACACAGAAGCACGTCCTGTACATGACACACTTTGGCGGCAGTTTTGTCGGATTTGAGGCAAAACAAATAGACGCGGCACAGGCACACACTGCAACACTCCAACACTCTTCCAACTCGGCAAATTCTGGCAACTCTGCCCCAACTCGTTGGCTCAACAGCCGTTAGATGACTGAAACTTTGCGCCAACTCGTTTCACATTTCATGTTCACATTTCAAGTTCAGGGGCTAATGCATTTACATAAATTTCTAACCTGGTCAGTGCTAGACACGAAGCAGCTCCGCTCCAACTGTGGTATGGCGTGTGCACTGAGAGAAAAAATCAATATACATATCATGTATTTCGAACTCGAAGAACAAAAGTTCTAGAGTTTAGAAGACAGGCAAAAATGATTTAATAGATTTTTGTCAATTCTAAATTATTTCAAAATACATTTTTTTTTGAGGATTGCTTCTTATTTCCAAAATTTCTAGAATAATAATATGCCTTGAAATAAAAAAAATCCTTGAAAAAACAATAAAAATTTTAAAGTAATTTGGAAATTATTTTAAAATAGGAAATTTACGTGCTCAGACTCAGCTAATATATTTCAAATGCTCTTAGATATAAAAATTTGTAGAATGTTTTTAAATGAAGAATATTTCTAGAACAATATGAACCATTTTGACACCGGAAAATCGTGATTCAAACACGAAATCTCTTTATTTTTCTCTCAGTGTACTTCCTCTGCCCCTTGATGTGGTTTCAGTGAGCGCTTGTCGTTATATTTTCAAAAGTTAATTCTTTTTCTAGCGTCACGTGATTTATGCAAATACATGTTCATCCCATGATCAGTTTAAGAGCTTTTTTTTTGATTGCCACTTTAAGTTTTTAAATTGATCTTGTTTTGTTTTATTTGTGTGTGTTTTTATTTTATTTCGCGTCTTTATCTATTGAGTCGAATCGATCAGCGCGCGTAACTAATTCCCAGCGTTCGAAATAGCTAAAAAAAAAAAACAAGAAACAATGGCAATCTTCGAAAATTTTCACAGCTCATAGTTTGAGTTTTGGAGTAATCTTCAGATCTACTATTTTGACAGCGACAATCAGAGACAATGAGGCGACTTTGTCTAGCGGTCAGAGCACAATAATTATGCAAATAGCTCATGATGTATGGTTATATATCATTTTGGTGACTTCGAGCCTTTATGACGCGCATGCACATAAGTATTAATTTGAAACACCTTTTGAATTTGCATAATATTTTCAATGGAGAGGTTAACACTCCCTTTGTGTTTTCCGCACAATAGAACAAAACTTGTGTAGTTTTTTTTTTATTTCTATATTGATTTTTAATCGATGCTGCCTCTTCATTTGCTTGGATACAAAGCGAATTCAATAAATTCAACTCAGTTCGACGCACTTCAGTCATTCATCGGCTGATATATGTCTGTATTCCACCAATTTTGGTTATAACTGCCACATAATGCTAATCGTATGGCCAACTAATAATAGACATTTAAGCACTGTCAAGTTATTTGTTTGAATATTATGGATCTATTGATTTGGAAATATGTTCGAATTAGTTGAACTATGCTTATGTTGAAATCTGATACTTATAGCTATTGTCTGTTTTTATTTATGTAGTTTTAATAAACTAAGTTTTGAAGCTAAATACACAATATTAATCGACATTTAGATCGCCCTACATGGTCTTTGATCGCTTCGATAAATTATTTAAATTTTATTGATTGATTATGATGATTGTTTGATTCTAAATCGGAGTCGGTTGGGTTACTGTTTGAATAAATGTGCACAAAAATAATAGTCTGAATTTTGTAAACGAATATGTATTAAATATTACACTTTTCAACAATCATCGAACACCTATCGATAAATAATTGCAGTTTATTTTTCACCCAATAACTGGCTTTGCCAGAAAGTATTTATTTATGTATTTTTTGAATCAAAATATAAGTTCACTCTATTGTTAATTTCGATAATGAATTAAATAGATCTAAAAACATCAATCAATTTATTTCTAGAGATAGAGTATATTTTTTGCGGCATTTGGCAAATTTCATTATGCTCCAATTTATTTATGTTTTATTTCTAGTTTGCCATTTCAGCCACTCCCTTTATTTGGCATTGAACCGATTTTCAATATACTTTTAATCAGATTGCATATGACTTAACTGAATCGCTTTTAACTGGATTTCGTTTGCGTTTTTTAGTTTTCACATGCCAAATAAAATTAATAACTGAAACGCAACTGTCTGTGAAATAATCGTTAGCTCTTCTATTACTTATTTCATCTTCTTCATGCGGCTAGACGCAAAATAAACGTCAGGGTTTTTGTGGCAATAACGAACCGCATCCCTACGCCCCTACGTCCCCCCATCCATCCATCTCTCGGATTGCTTTGTGGTGTCCTGTTCGCGCCTTGGCAACTCATTAACCATGCTTGAACGGCGTGACTTTGGCGTAATTGCACTGAGAGAAAAGCTGAGGGTTGTACTTGAATCAAGAATTTCCGGTAATAATATTTTTTTAATTCGTTTTTTTTTTGGACGTTTTGAATATTTGAAATTTAATGGGAATAGTTTATTTTTTACATGTTATGATTAAAATAAGAATTAATTTTTCAGATGTTTTCATTTTGGACAATTAAATTTTCAGCACTTTTTAATCTGGATACATTTTCGATTCGATTTGTTCTTTAATTCCAGAATTTTTCTGAGTGTGAGCTAACCAGAGTCGACAGCTGTGAAGAGTGCGAAAATAAACGGAAACGGAAATGATGCGCAACGTGGGCGGCAGCCATGACACTTAATTAAAACGCTGCATTGGAATTGATTTGAGCAAAGAGTTGCCTGGCATAATTGCAATTTGCCATCAGTTAGATGAAATTAACATTTGCAATGACCTGCAAAAGTGTTACGAAAACGATCAAAACCCATTTAATTACTATTTAAATAAACTGTGCAATTCGTTTAGAAGCTGTCAGCTGTGCCCTGAGATACCCACCAGCTGACAGCCAGTGTTGGCAATTTTTTTTTGAGAAAAAACGAAAATACGCTAGAAATGTTTCAAAAAATTAAAATATTAAATTTTAAGTTTATTTATTCGACATTTGGATTTAAACCTCAAAAGTTGTTAAAGTTTAAAATATGCCAGTTGGTTTTTAGCTTATATTATATAGGGAAAATCTAGATATTTTGGGAAAAAGACGCATTTGACAACACTGCCGAGAGCAGACTAACCTGAAGCGCGTTATTGTGTGTATGTGCCATATTGATAAGGGTCTGCCCGGTGGGGAGAATTGCGTCCAGCTGGACTCATATATATTTCATATGATACACAAAAGACGCATCATAATCATCGTAAAGTTCAAGCTGGCCATGCAGAAATAAAATTTTATTATATTGTATTTTGTTTTTCCTTTGTTTTCGCTTTCGTTTGTATACCCTGTACCCATAAAATGGGTTAAAACGGGGTTGATAAATTTGTGTAACAGTCAAAAGAAGGCAGACTTCACAAATCATATGTAAGTATTATTGATTATGATGACAACCTTAGTCAATATAGTCCTGCCTATCAGTATTAAAGCGTCGATCTTGGCAAGTATAAGAGCTAGAGCAGTCAAATTTTGATTGCAGATAGATGTATACCATACGTAGATAAACTTTATTTCAAATTTTTAATGCCATGCCCACTTCGAAGGTTGTCATTTGGAATACATGTGATCTATTATCATATTAATATAATTTTAAAGGCAACTTGAAATCAGTTGATAAACACGGAAGTTATTGACAAAGCAATATTACCCTCGCTCGCCAGCCTAAAAGCGTGCTTCAGAAAAAAAGAATCCTGGCTAAGAAGTTGTAAAATGGAGTTTAGGGTATTCTACTGTCGGTTGCGTTCGACTGTAGCGTTTGCGAAATTTATTCCTTTTGTTTTTGTTTTGTTTTGCTTTTGATGAGAGTTTCAGCTGCTTTTGATGGCTGGAATCCTTGTAAACTCCTCGCAATGCTTTGATGGACTGTTGTGTAATGAGTTTAATGGGATTTTGAACTAAGCCCCATTGAGAAGACGCAGTTCATTTTCTATACGGATCCCATAAAAATGATGGGCGCAAATAACAAATTTAGTTATGCCTCGCCCCAGCACGCTCATATTTTATGCATGACCGGCTCAATGTGGGTTCAACTAAGCTGGCCGAATTGCTTTCCAATTGACCAGGCACACTACTCAACCAAGAGCTCACGTGCCGCCTCCTCAGACAGATTGCCAGACCAGACAAGCAGCACTCCTGTGGTCAGCTGGGTGCGGTCAGGATTGCAGATGGCCATTTCTTGGGCGCGCCAAGACGTCACTGCCAAAGGCTTCAATTAGCCATAAGTTATCGGATTGATCAACTGGATCATCGATTTTATGTGGCGCTGACACGAAACGCTGCAAATGAAATGTGAATGAACTTCAGACCCGAAACGTCGATAAGCTAATTAATATTCCTGCAACAACTCAATCGATAAACCGACAAAGATGTGTCAAAAAAAAAAAAAAAAATACACAGCGGGAAATAAATTAAAATTATAAATTAATTTCGAATTAACTGAAATTAATATTTTAAAATCTTAAAGAAAAATTATTCAAATGGCAATACAGTTTTTAAAAGCTTACAAATAAAATTTTACGATAAGAATAACCCCAGTTTTTTTGAAATAACAATAATATGAATATATAAAAATATAAATTTATAAGTAATTTAATTTTTTTTAAATGTACAAAATTACACAATTTTTAGCCTAAGAATAAGCAAAACTGAATTTTAACGAATGAAGTTTTAAATTTCCAAGTGGAATAATATAATTAAAACTTTAAATAAATACGCAAAAAAATGTATCTATTATTTTGTTTTTTCATTTCATTTTTCGCATAAATTAAAGCCATTCAATTTTAATTTTAAATAATAACAAATGAAGCTAAATACACAAAATATATAAATTGAATTTTAAATATTTAAAATTAATATGAATTACTTGTTACAAATTCTGTTTTTTCAGCTTAAAGTTTTTTGTGAGATTATAAGTTCAAAATTAATAGTTTTTTTTCTCACTGTGTACAAAATGCCTGAACTGTGCGTAATTAATGATGCTGTTTGGGTTCAGTCACAATTCAGGTAAATATCATTCATCATGGGTTGAACTCTGCAGTCGAACCTTTTACATTTTCATTATGACTGTCATTATCATTATCATTTTAATTTTCATTTTTATTTTCATTTTCCTTTGCGTTTTCAGTGCAAGTGGCATGACTCATTGTCCCTTTTGGCGAGCTGCAAAATTTGCATATTTCATAATTTGTTGCGCTTTGTGCAACATGCGCTACAATTGTATATACATATATCGTGGATATATTTATATATATAGAGAGATATGAATACTGCGCTAGTCTCCGATGATGTATGCAAATGTTGTTCATTCGTTTTGACGCAGCTCCCAAGGGGCATGTTAATGCGGCATTTCTTGCCCCGGGCTCAGAGAATACACTTGACTCTCCCCACTCCCTGGCTTATGCATAAATATTCTACATTCTATATGAAATATGCAAATCCCAAATACTCGTTGACTCAACAGCAAACAGCAGCTCAGCTAGTACTACAATATATAGCGCAAATGTACACTGCAAATATTGTGCACATGCACAGAGAGAAAAACCAAAAATTCGGTTCCTGAAACCATGTATTTTGAGCTTGAAAGCTTAGTTGGGCCAGCGGGAGTAGGGCCACAGAGAGAGAGAGTTGGGCTAGCGAGAGCTGGGCCAGCAAGAGTTATGCCAGCGAGAGTTGGGCCATCGAGAGTTGGGCCAGAAAGAGTTGGGCCAGAAAGAATAAGGCCAACGAGCGTTAGACCATTGACAGCTGAGCCAGAGTGAGTTGGACCAGTGAGAATTCGGTCAACGAGAGTTCGGTCATTGAGAGTTCGTCCAACGAGAGTTTGGTATTCGAGAACTGAGCCAACGAGAGTGCGTTCATCGAGAGTTGGCCCAGCGAGAGCTAATCAGTTAATCGGGGACTGCCGTACGATCCAAAATATTCGTTTAAATAATATTTTTTCTCATTTTAATCATATTTTATTCTCTTTCCAGGCATTTTTCGTTAAGATCTCCAATTTTTAAATTAGGTAAGCAGAACGCTGTTTTTGCTCAGTGTACAAAACATTTACATAAATTTTTCTATGTTACATTTGGCTATTTATTTCTGCATTCACTTTTGTTTCAGCTGAGTAGCTGCTGCTTCTTCTCTCTGGTGTATTTAAATTGTGTTTCAGCTGCCCGCCTCAACTTGTACATTTCAAATTGCAAAACTTTGCCACTGACTGTAAAAACTTCTTCATATGCAAAAGTTGGGCTTACTTTTGCTTTCAGAGAGACAGTGGGTCAAATTTAAATGACATAAATATTTAAATATTTCTTTTTGGCAATCGATTTTGAAAAATCATCATTACTAAAATGAAATTCTTATCGAACATAATATTCAACTGAGAACGAAAATTGTAAATTTATAAAAAAATTGAACTTATATCAAATGTGATAAAATGTATGCTAGACACCAACATAGATTGGGGGGTCAAAATTTTATTTGCATACATATTTAAAAAAATTCATTTTGACAAAAGAAATTCTTTTATCAAATCGATAGTAGTTGAATAAATGGCACCAAGTTCCCAGAATAATTTTATATCTATATACACAAAATATGTGCAGACAATAATATGCAAATTCTCTAAAAAATAATAAAAGCCTGGCAATTTATAAATAACTTAAATCGCAAGTAAAAGTCAACGAACTTTGCATACAAATCAGAGTTATGTGTGCATAGACAGAGACAGAGACAGAGTGAGAGACAGAGATGGAGGGATATAGAGACCACCTGCTGGCTATATAGAGCATAAAATTGGATTCCCTGAATTCTTTTGACGTACTTTGCTTGTGGGGTGTAAACAGTTGTACGTGAAACATTGTCAGAATTCCAATTAACTTGTTAGCTTTGATGCACAATGCCCGAGCAACGAGAAATCTTGAACATGAAGACCACAGAACCCAACTAGCAAGAATTAAATGCCAATTTCAAGCACATACGAGTACATGGAACTTATTCATGCCTGGTTTAGCACAAACTGCATTGCGAGTTAATTTACATGTCCATCATAACAATAAGCAACTGCTGCGGACTCCACACAACTTGGCCATAATCATTGGGCCATCGCATAAAAGTAGGCAGCATAAGCAGAACTCTCGGCCCGCCGAGGCGAGCGTAATCAAATTAATATCATGCTCGTACTTTTGCCAAATAACTGTAATATACTCCGGCTCTAGAAATTATAGCACTTAGGTAGTCCACTGAGCAGCGCACAGTGGGCAATTTAGCCCCACCAGCGGCATTTAAATACATTTTTTAAAAATTATTGAACATTTGGAATTTTTGGAAATTTTATTAATTTTTTTTATTAGGTTTTTAATAATTGCTTTATTTGTTCAAAAATTGAGATTTTAGAACCAATATTGACTTCATAGGGGCAATATCACTCCTGAATCGAAAAAAAGCCATTTTTGTTAAACTTTAAATGCGCATAGCTTTACCAAATCCCAACCGATTTTCAAGCGGCGTGTTTTTTTCTTAATCTTTCAATAGCAAAATTTAAATTTGAGTAAGAAATAAAAAAAAAAATTTTTAATTTTTGCGAATATTTTAATCCCTTAAAACAATAACATTTTCGGAGAAAAATTTTTTTTTTTATAAAATCGTAAGCATTGATGCATAAACGAATTGTATTGGAAAATTATGCAGAAAAACCAAACATGACAGCTTTTGGTCAAAAAATGTTGATTTTAGAGCCAATATTGGTATTATCTTCCTGTTTTATTGATTGATATTATTATCCTACTAAATATTTATACACTTTGCCTATTGAACATAAATTTTTGATTTATGCTTATTTTTTGTTTGAATATCAAACATTTGTGAAACATTATTATTAAAATTATAAGTTATAAGATCGATAAAAATTTAAAGAAAATAACAAAATAAATATTTGAATAAAACTCTGATATTTTTCTTTTCTGAATTAAGGAAAATATCAAATTGATTGGTATTAATTACACGCCGATAGGCCAAATTTACCACAGTGCGAAGGGCAGATTGTCAGATTGTCAGATTTGCGTGCTCGGTTCGTAATAAGTATTTATCTCGCGTTGAAAACCTCATCAGGCTTAAGCACAACGCTTAATTACACACAAACAGCAGCAGTGTCCTTCCTGACATCCTGACAGCCCGACAGTCGGACAGCCGAACAGTCGGACAATGGGACAGCCGTACCCTTCTCTGTGGTTAAAGAAAAGTTGTCTAAGGCCACCGAAACCACAGCTACACGTGGCGAAACCACATAAAACCAGGCAGGGACACGAGAGAGACAGCAAATTTTATAGATTATAAATACAAGTTCAAACAGCATAAAAAAAGAAAACAACTTAAAGTTTCGTTGTGCTATAAACAATAGCTCTATCTTATACTACTGGAAAAACAGCTATAAAATACACTCAGAAAAAACGCGCACTAACAAAACCATATATAATTTTAAAAATTTTCATATATAAAATATCCTATCCTTCAATTAGATTTAATTTAATAACGAATATAAAAATCAATTAAAATTAAATGTCTTCAAAATTATAACTTATGAGATATATAAACTTTTATACAATATAACAACTCTTAATTAAATATATAATAAATAAAATATTTAATCTAAAATACATCAAAATAATTAAATATATAATAAATAGAAAACTAAATAAAAACAAATATCTTCAAGATGTTTATTTTTTTAAGTACCTATTTAAATGCACGTTAGTTTAATAATTTCATTGCTTCATTGTACATTTTTCCATAAGCTGGAAATTTATTTACTAAATAGTGTAATTAACAATATCGTTTTTCTGAGTGTGAGCGAAATTAGTCTTTAAATATACGACCAGGCGGTGGCTCATGTGCGCGGCGCCCATTAATAGTTAAGTTTTATTTTGGCCAACATTGCGTGCATAATTAAAGCGCTGACCTTTAGGCCAGGCGGTGCAAAATATAAAAAATAAATAAATGTGCTATTTGTAGCCGCTATTTGATGGCTATTTTTGGGTTTTGGCTAAAAGGTATGCAAGGCATGCCAAAGATGCGTCTGAGCTGAAATATTTTGATAGGAATTCCTGGTTAGAAGCTTGAATCTTGAGCGATATTCATTTTGTCTGCGCTGCAGCTTTTCTAATTAATTCGACAGCTGGAGAGCAGCTTTTGCTTTCACCTTTTGTTTATGTGGCGTTTTAATGGCGCTTTTATGAATTTGAATTTGTGCGCACATTAAAAACGCGTCTGAAGCAATTTATGCTGCTACTAAAAGCATACAATGTCGCCGCCTTGAATTCCTGGCTAAATTATTGCAGCTACAGATTAAGTTGATGGCATTAGCTGACCTTAAAGACAGGCCAACAACGATACTGGGCCCTCTCGGTCTCAGTATCCGTTTTCCAGTTTGCTTGATTGAGGCTCGCACTTGCCTTAGACGTTGCAGACACAAGACTGCCGACAGGCAACACGTCGTATACGCAACGTGTCGTACACGCAACGCGTCGTATACGTAATGCGTTACGTAGAGCGTCTGGCAAAGCAGGCGGGGCATCTGCTACATTTCAGAGAGATTTAAGAGAGTCCAACACATGCGCACACTTGAAGTGCATTTTGTGCTCTTAAGCTGGTTCTCTGTGAATTTCGAGCTGTTATCAGTTGAATTTTTCCAATTTCCAAACATGAGTGATTAAAACGGCAGCTAGGCAGCCGAATTAAATTTAAATTAATGCGTAAAGTAGGGATTTTTATATCACAAAATCGATATGTTTCAAAAAACCTTTGGTTTCATATAGATTTTGATTGTAATAACTAAAAACTACAGATTAACAAATCATACGTTTAAAAACCATAAGTTCAAAATTAGAAACAATTGCACTCAATATTTTATTAGCAAATAAAATATAAGATAGAATTTTTGTTAAAAGAATTTTAGATAAGAAACTGTAATGCATTCTAAGACTTTAAAAATTTTATTATTTTAGTTTTTTATGTTTTGATATACAAATATTATACTATTTTGAAATAAAAATAATTTTGTAATTCAGTTAAAACTTTTCAACACAAATATTGTATATTGCTAACTAAATTGCTTTTAGTTTTTTTTTTCCGATATATTGAATTTTTTTTATATTCTTGACCGTCATAAATAAAATATTGCCGATTTAATTCCCTAGCGCCAAGCTCCAGGCGTTGCCAGATGTTTGCAAGCGCTTAAGAAGCATGTTACCCACAGAAAAATCAAATTATGAGAACTGAACATAAATTAAAATTGCATTTATTAAAGGTCAAGCATAAAATTGTAAATGAACATTTTATGACAGTACCTTAACTAAAACTTTAGTATGAATTTTACTGCCAGGTATGCCATATTAATTGGCTAATTAAGCTGATGCACGAGCTGGCAGTAAATGTGGAAAAAGTTCTCAGTCTGGTCGAGTCAATCAAAGTGTTGGTTGAACGTATAAATCGCACAATTAGCAAAATTAATGTGAACGAGCTGACAGGGAACAAACTGAATGGCCTGACAAAAGACGACAAGACGAAAGACCAACTTGGAAATTTGGCCTGATAATAAAATGGGCCTTGTCGTCGAAAAATAACTCATACGCAGCGTTTAGCAAGGGACGCCATCAAACTGAAATGTAATTAGATAGCAAAAATGCAGAGCAGGGGATTGCGGCGTAAGCTGGGGAAAGTTTATGCACAGAGGGAAAAATGGCATTCTAAAATTAAGTTGGAATGAACGGAATTTAAGAATTTAGCAAACAAAAGAAAAAAATAAGATGTGAGGTGCCTTACAATGAGAATAAAAATTCAGCTTATTTAGTTCAAGTGCTAAAAATTAAAACTTGTTTAAATATAAATCAATTGTAAATAATTAATAAAATAAAATTATATGTATTTGTATTTATTTTATCTGAATTAAATCTAAAATTTTTTAATTCCTATATAAGTTCTTTCTTCTTAACTTGGATATTTGAGTTCTTGCTAAGTTTTTCTCGCTGTGTAGTCATGCTGCTATGTGGAGAAAATTTAATTTGTTTGGCCTGCAATTCATTTGTCGAGTCGTTGACTTTTAATGCACACACATCTAAGACATTGTTTGTGCCGTTGTTTACTTGTTGCCAATTTTTGCTTGACTTGGCTCAGATGCCGTTCAGCTTTTTGGCCTTTACCAGCGGGTTTGTTGACATTGTTTGCCTTCAAATAAATGCTTGAAAAATTGAAAGTTACGCACGACTCCAGACATGCTACGAACCCCAAAAATAAAGCCCAGGTAATTTTATACTCTCAAGTTCCAGTTAAGCATAGACAACAGACGTTGAAACTTTGCCAAAAGTGCACTGAATGTAAATGTACTTTTCGTGTCATGCCAACAGGCTGCAGTCTTCTCCGTCCCTCTCCCCCACGTCCCTCTGTCACTACAGCTGCTCTGCTTCTGGCTGGCATTGATTCAGACCATAAATAAGCGAGCAGCCGCTGAAATATTAAATTTTGCCCACGTTATTTGTGTTTGTGTTCACTTTCCGGGACTAAGCTGCCAGCTGTTTATCCCCCAGCACTTTGACCTTGCCTCCCTCCCTTCACACTCCTTCCACTCTTGCCACAGCCTTGACGAGGACTATCAATCAGCTTCGAGCAGTACATTTCTCACTTGGCTAATCAAACAGAAAGCTTTTCAAGTTCAATTACACACCTTGCCGCCTCGACCTCTCCCATCGAGCTCCACAATTGAAAGGGCAAATAAATGTCGGGCATTATGCTAAAACTCATAAATATTTTTACCCTCACTCTGACTCAAAGTGTATTCTGCGAACAGACGGAAATAATATTTTTACAAAATTTTACATTTAATTTATGCATTTAAAATAAACATTAAGTAAGTTGATCATATTTTAAATTATATTAAACCATAACTTATCATAATACAAATTTCTGATTAATGGATTATTCTCCATCGCAAATAATATAAAGCTTTAAATTTCTGGCTAATTTTCATTATATCTGACCACATCGGTTTCTCTAGAATAGGCAATATTCTGTCATATAAACTTTTGTCGTGTTTTTCCTTTTAATTCAATTTAATGTAATCGAATTGTTTTATTTAAATTTATAATTAATATGAATTTCTATATTAATTTTATCTGTCGATTGGTTTTAGTTGACAGTAAATAAAATTAAATTATATAAAATAAAGTAAAACTATAAAGTTAGGCATACAATTTAATAACATTTATTCAAATCACTTTTAAGATACTGGATTGTTGGTTTAATCATAAATATTTTTGTTGGCATAGAATAATTTAAAACTGAAATGAAAGTAACTTTTATGGAATCTCTTTAGAGTTATATAATTGTATCATAAATGTTATGGTTATTCAAAAATAAATTAAAATTAAAAACAAACTTCAATTCATTCTTTTAAAATATACAAAATTGTTATAATTATATTATAGTAAGCATATCAAAATATAATTAGCATATCATATTATAGTTAACATTAAAAAATGTATAACTGCCAAGTAACTTTTATTCAATCTTTTTATAATAGATTAAAATGTAAGCTTAATCGTAAATGTTGTAAAATAATTTTCTAAACTCTCAAGGCAATAGTAATAAAATTAAGCAGAAAGTAACTTCTATTCAATGTATTTAAATATACAAAATTTTTAGCTTAAATGTACATTTTACCGTTAACATTAAATAATTTAAAACCGATAAGTAACTTTTATGCAATCTTTTTTGAAAGACCCTACATTTAGGCTTAATCGTAAATGTTGTAAGATATTTTACTAATACTCTCAAGGCAATAATTTGTTCGTTGGTTCAGTTGGAAGTACTTTTAATCCTTGTCTAATGCGGCACTTGACCTGAGTAGTTGGTGGAGGAGGTCGTCATGGACTGCAGCTCCGTGGTGCGCTTCTGTACATCCATTTTCCTCTTGGTGGGCCAGATTAATCCCAACCACAACCTTCTATTGACCTCGTCGAGCAGCACAAAGTAGATGAAGAGCACAAAGCCCTGCAATGTGGCTGTCAGGCAAAAGAGATAGGAGAAGACAATCCCCGCCTGCATGAAGGCAAAGATGCCAAAGATCCAGGATAAACCGAGCAGGAAAAAGAGCAGCACCGAGAGACGCAATTGTTTGAACATCATATTTCTCTGAATGGACTGATTCAGCGAGTGTGAGATGCTGTAGAAAACATAGACAAAGATCACCAGATTGGCGACGGTTATCAGCGTGACCGGCAGCACAACCCCAAAGGTCAGGCCATAGCCCGATGGATAACAGATGCCCGTATCCGTGGCAAGTTGTGCCTCCGTTGGCAAATACGATACGGGATCGATGCAGGCCACCAGCAGCGTGGGCAGCAGGGGCAAGGACCAGGCCACCAAGGCCGACTTGAGAATATAATGCTTGGGTCTCTCGATGCCGATCACGGTCACATATCGCTGGAACTGCAAAAAGGCAATGATCAGCATCCAACTGAAAAGCACCAGTATGGAGTACTGCAATAAGGCGCCAAGTAGCACACAACGCGTGCTTGCCCCTTCTACCATCAGCTGCTCCGACATATCGTCCGTGTTGATGAACACAAAGAGCACCATTTGTAGGGTCATCGAGAGGCAGAGATGCAGCAGCACCTTGGTTGAGGCCTGACTGCGCCAGCTCTCAAAAATCGCAGCTGTTAAAAAGATGCCCAGCACTCCAAAGAGCGATAAACAACAGCCTACAATGGAGATGATGTCAAGCACGCGTTCGTTTAGTGGAGTCACCAACACATCGTCCCCCTCTCCCAGTTCATTGCTGCGATAACTGCCGCCTACGAGAAACGAGAATTGCGTCAGATGCCGCGTCTCACAGACGATAATTCGATCCCGCAGCACATCCGTTGCGCTGTTCGTCGATACGCCATTGCTAGACCACGTCTCATAGTTCCAGTATCCGCATCCGCTTCCTAAACTGCTCGCCCGCGCATCCGGTTCCTCCTGATTCTCGTTGCGCAACAGAAATGGCATCGCCTGAGGCAGGGGCTCATCTAAAAAAAAACATTGTTAGTATAACTAGGCTGCCAATTTCAATATATATCCTTTAAATATTGGGAAATCTAAATATTATTGTCCTCTAGTCTTAAAATAATGTATTCAATTAAAATTAAAATACTTGCAGGTGGAATTTTGATGCAAATTTTCTTAGTAGGCACCTAAATATTTTTGTGAGAATTATCGTGAAGGAATTAAGTTTCTAAGTGTTACCGTTTGGGCTGTGGTTTGGTAGCATGTCATTCAGCACAAAAAGCTTTATATGTATTTACATCATATAAACAGGATAAGAAACTGAGTAACAATTTTAAAGCTAAAGACTTGTAATTTGGCATATCGTTCTTTATGGCTGCTGAGAATAACATAACGGATCTGATAATAAACAACGCATATATGCAACAGACAATTTCGTTTACTCGAAAGGAGGAGTACATCGCATGCATATATGGGTATTAAGAATTTAATGACCCTTATTTTACCAAACTTTTGTATACCTCTCTAGTACGTCACTTTCTTGAATACTGCTCATGTGTTTGGTGTCCCCAGCATAGAGTGTATCAAGATAGGATAGAATCAGTTCAGAAACAATTCCTTTTATTTGCTCTTCGAGGATTAAATTGGGATCCTAATCTTCGCTTACCACCTTATTCTTCAAGATTACTTCTTATTAATCTTCCGTCTTTATCTAATCGTAGGACTGTTTTAGGTGTTTTATTTCTTCATAAGTTGATTTTAGGTGAAGTAGACTCCCCTGCCCTTTTGAATCAAATTAGTTTTTCAATACCTCGTAGGCCTACTAGGAACTTTCAACCTATTTCTCTTCCTGTATGCACCACTGATTATGCTATGCACAATAATTTCCGGGTTTTATGCTCTAGTTATAACGCACATTATAAATTAATATCTTCTGAACTATCTCTACCTTCTATTAAATTCGCTATCCTACAATATCTAACTCATTCTAACATTTCATCTTAATCAATTTAGATTTGTATATTTGTTTAACACAACTAACCACTAATCTTGGTCTGATTGGGTTTTTCTGGGTTTTCCCATATCCTCGCAGCAAATGCTGGACCTTTATTTTTCTTTTTTATTTTTCATTTATATTTTATTTATTCTTCCCCCAGATTTTCTTATTTTCTTATTTTTTATATATTTAATTTATTTTTTAATTTTAATTTTATTATTCTTAATTTTAATTTGTAATATATTTTTTCTCGGCTGACTGGTCTTAGTTGGCATTTAAATAAAATAAATAAATAAATAAATAAATAAACAACATGAAGTACAAAATATCCATCTATCGCTTACATCCCACTCTTGTCTCCCACCCGACTGATCCGCTTCGTTAATACTGGTTTTCTCGTAACAATGTTCCACTGCTCTTTAACTTGACTCACCTCCCCAACCGGGTATGGAAATGGATAGCACTTTGCTGCGTGGTCGCCTGCTGCGCTGCTGCGAGGTCTCCACGAAGAGCCCATCATGGGCGTAGACCTTGAAGATCAAGTAGGAGGCGCCTCCGTTGCGTAGCAGATGCCAGAGTTGCTCTGGCAGAAATGAGGCCGTCTCCAGGTCCGGTTCCTGCTTCAGCTGCTGCAGTTTTTCATGGCCATAGATGAAACGATACCAAAACTTGTTGCTTGTTTCGGAGGGCTTGCGATTAGCAGCGTTGGCTCTGTAGATGGCGATGCCCGTGATGTTACTGCAGTAAGGATTCACATAGAAGACGCTGAGATTGGTCGATAGCAGAGCCTGCACTCCAATGTTGGCATAATTGGCGATTTGCACCGCGTTCTCAGTGGCTGAAGTGACAACGGTTGGCAGCTTGCCACAATTCTCTCTGGCCACAAAGTGATGTGGCAGAGCGTCCAAGTAAGTCTCGAATTTGTTCAGCAGCTCATTGGTGGCATTGAGTTGTGCGGAGAGGCGCAAAACTTGCGCATCGCTGGACATGATTTCACGACAAATGCTGATCAAATCGCCGCTGATCGCTGCGTCTTTGGGCTGCTCCATGAGCTCCGTGAACACCTGTCCGGTGATGTGTATATCGGCGGGCAGTATATCTTTAGTGTTTCGTCGTAGCATGCTGCTCAGCTGGGACGTCATGCTGCGACGCGATTGCGTATTATTTGTTGCTCTTCTGCCCTCCAGTATATCATCGTGCAGTTGGTTGAGCTCCACGCTGATCGATCGTTCTCTAAACCGGCGCATACAAACCACCCGAGGCCAGTTATCGATGGACTCCCATTGGGCACGCATTTCCTTCACCTCGCATCTTCTGCTGACGGGCAAGCCATTCCGCCGGAGACACACATCATGCAGAGTTGCCGCCTCTCCCGCCCTCGTCCGTTTCCAGCTGTTCGTGTGCGGCGTCTGATCGTGATTCCTTACTATATAATCGTGCTGAAACTCCTCCGATTCGCAGTGAATCGCATCGCAGTAGATCAGACCCGGCCTTTGATATCCTCCATCCACCTGGCAAGTAATCTGCTGTACTCCAGAGTTTTGCAGACGACAAAGTCGCATATCACTTGGACAACCTTCCAAGCCTTCATAGACTTCACTGCTTTTATGTGTAGTTGTAGTTATTGCAGTTGTGGCTTCTGAGACCTGCAGGCTCATTACCAATGCCAAAATCACCGCAAACCACAGCATAGTCATTGCTTCGGTGTGACTCAGACCCGATAATCGCCAGATTATATTAATCTCTAACTTGTATATTGAATTTAAACTGAATTGAATTCTTTAGCGCGATTTTATTTAAATTCTCTCCGTGGATTCAGCGTCATAAATGCAAGATAACATATATCTATTACTTTTCATTTGAATTAATTTGTATTTTATAAATAAATCGTCGGAATTAGTCACACTAACGGAACCTTCGATTTCCTTTGCATATAATAATTATAGATAATAATTATAGTCAAGAATAACTATTTTATAATTGTATGATTTTAGTTTAACTTATATGTTTGATTTGTTTTTATACTTTATGTATTTATTAAATAAATTCAATTATTTATTTGAATTATTTAACTATTTATTGAATTGAATTAATAGTTAGATTAACCCGGGAAATTGGTCACACTAACGGAACATGCGACTCCGTTCGCCTTTCACGCCAAACTGTCAGCTGAAGTTGCTCGCTGAGTGTGGATCGCAAATTCCGTTATTAATTATGAAAAACCGACGATCGCTTATCGAGCTTTGCACTAAAATTGAGTATGTAACCGTTTTGTTTACGCTCACGCACGAGATAAGCCATCGTGTTCGTGAGCAGTGACTAATGAATAATATAAATGTTTATGAATTGAATCGCACAAAATTGTGGGAAAACTACACTCGGAGAAAAACAACTAAGTAATCTGTATTTGAAGTTTGAATATGTCAGTAAGAATGAGCATTTATTCATAGGAATTTTCATTTAAAGAAGTTTTTAATCGATTAATTTCTCTCTACTATTAATTAAATTTAAAAGAACTATTATTTCAAACTTAGGGCGAGGAACTCTTGTATTCAAAAATTTAAAAGTGTATTTATTTAACAAATTTTTAAAAAAAAATTTTCTTAAATTCCACTTCGTAATGTTGGCCATTTGACCATCTCTAATCCAAACGTAAATACCTTTTTCGAATGTTGCTAATGCTACAAATGTCTCAGTTGTACGTAGGTAGTATTATCTGTCAGCGATAACAAATGGTGCGAAACTTCAAACGAATTCGTTTCGCTTGTTTGATTTGTCATTAGTACAAAACCGTAAATTGAGGCAAAAGGGGGAAATACGCATAGTCATAGGTTCACACTGAAATCGACGACACATTCAAGTTTAATCAAATCTCAAACTTACACTCACAAACTTTGTCTCACAACTCAAACAAACCATATACTATGTAGTACTTTGAGTCTTTCTGATTTCATTCATTGCAATATGTTTGCATTGCTTGTCATTTGTTTATAACTGCTGCACTGTGGCACAGAGCGACTGTTTTGCTTTTAAAAAGATTACTTGTATTTTTATAAATATTTAAAAAATTCTTCATCTCGATAGCGTATATTAATTATTTAAAATTTAGACCCTATAATATTTACAACCTTCATATACCATTAATAAAGTTTAAATCGTTACATGAATTTTTATTCAAATTTTCACACAATTAAAAACCCAAAAAGTTGTCGGAGTTTGAAAGTTACCGGAGAGATTCCTAAAATTGGTAATGGCTATAAAAAAAAACCGTAAGTACTATAATTAATAAACCGACTTTATGAAAATATGAAATTTATTAAAATTGAATATAATAAATATGAAGTATATTTCAAATTTCTTGATATTTCTTTTAGTGTGTCTGGTGTTTATTTTGCATATTGCACCTTGCAGCAATTAATGAGGGAATTCATCTTATGAGAACGCCAGGAGTGTGGTCTAAGCAGGTGTAAATATGAAAGCAGACTCTTAACATTTAATGCAAAACGCACAAAATGCTTGAATGAGATTTTCGCATGTTGTGCGACAAGAAAATCCACTTTCCGGCTGCCTTAGGCAATGGAGGGGCTTTATAGGGACAACACCCGCCCAATAATCTTTATAGCTCTGTCTCACGGCACGTTTTGCTTAGAGCACAGAGCACATAAAAGCTGCTGGGGCTCTTTGAGTGCCTAGAGGAGTTGAGAGGGGGATTCCCCTTCTCACTCACGCTTTTCTCTGCCCTCTACCCCTCCCCACTGTCACAGTGCCTTGTTAGCTTGTTGACACGTTTTCAATTATCAGTCAAATGCCGTTGACGAATTCGTAGACTCGCTAGCTCTAGGTACTTCTTTCAGAGATACATATTTTATTCCGAGTGTAAATTTGATTGAGTTACATCCAGACACACACACAAGCACACACACACACAAACAGACACACACACACACAGCTAGCTTTTATATACACATGTCCTTGCTTTCAATCAAAAGTGTCACATTCACAACTCGGCATTTTCACTTTTCCTTATTGCTTTATTGCCGACATTCTGAAATTGCCCACGTGACAGAACTGAAAAAATATAATAAATTATAACATGTTCTGTGGCTTCAAATGCTTTGAAAGGCAACAAATTAATTTAATTTTAATTTTAATTATATTTTTATTAATAAACAGCAATTGTTGAGTTTGATCTCTATTAAAATTGAGTTTATTTTTTTTTGCAAACAAAATTGTGATAATGAAAGGTGTGCAATCTTATGACTATTTTAGTCCAAATATTTTTATTAAATATTTAAAATTCATTTATAAAGATACACCAATTTAAATTTCCAAAAAAGTTATCTATCATCCATATACTACCCATATAAATATGTATAACAATCGAGATAAAAGTGGTGATAGGCCGATGGGAATTAATTGGAATAATCATAATAATAAATGACAAAATTAAATTAAATAAATATGAAATAAATGAACAAGCCATTGTAATTATTATTTATGATAATTAAAAACAATTTATGTAATCAAAATTTGCGGAATTGTTGTGCTCTTTTAAAGAATCCCATTTAAGATTGCACAAAATCTATGAATAAATTAAAGCTAAAGAAAAATCTAATGCGAAGTGCAGTTTCCTATTTAGTATATTCCTGATTATAAATAGAAAATTTGCAATTAAAATAGAGCAAAAGCGCCCATTAGTGTTGCCAACAATAGCCAAGAAATTTTGCCATGCAAAACCATCAAGTAAATGAAGTAGCGACAACAAAGTCGAGATTCAGGCGAACTCTGCTCATTTAGGTTGCTTAAACAAGTTGTTGTTGATATTGTTGCAGTAGTTGTTGTAGTTGTTGTTGCATTTGTTGTTGTGCAACCAAGGAAATCACTCAACAAACCTCCGGCAGTGGGAGAAGGCAGTGAAGGAAAGCAATAAATTTTCCAGCGTCCTTAGCCACAACGTAGACATAGAGATTCGCTGCATTGTTGCAATGTTCTCCCGACAGTCCGCTTGACAAGGTTAAAAGCTCGCCTGGATGTTGTGGCAAATGTGATTAGGGTAGATTTTCCGTAGGAGTTGGCTGTAAGTACCTTTTCCAAGAACTGAATACTTTATGCCAAATACAAAATACCTTCAATGGCCAAAGCAAACGGAAAAACAAGCAGCTGGTCTAGTGATGTAAGGAATATCGATTTATATCGATAATATCGATGGTTGTATAATTTTACTTTATTGACTGTACTTTAAACAGTAATTTCTTAACATTTTTATTGGATATACTTATCTGAATATACAAATAAATAATGTTTGCTATAATATGAGTTTGCGATATATCGCAAAAAATCGATACATTTAAAATATCATTGATTTATTATCTGTAAATTGCTCAAAAGCTTTTTAACACGAATGAAAGCTTCAGAATATGCAAACATCAAAATAAATTATCATACTTCATTTTTTGGATTTATCGAAACATGCTATACTTATGACAGATAACTCAAATAAAATCGATATTGATTGACAATATTTTTTCGATACTCTGCAAATATATAATCTTGTCGATTTAAATCCCTAAGCTGCACAAAACGCTTTGGGTTTGGATCGAATTTAACTGTCTCTGGCATTCAATGAGCCGTATCGATATTTAAGCACTTTTAACGACTCAGACACACACACACACACGCACACCATTTATATTAAGCACCCACACATTATATTTGCTCGATAAAAATTTGAAAAAGTTACGCTGACTTTTAAGCACTTAAATGTTCCATCAACCATAAAGATGTTATGGGACTGTATGTCCCCAGCCTTTATTGAACACACATTGACATTGACACACACACACACACACACACACGCACGCACACACACACACACATACTGACTGCTCTACATACAGACGCGTTTATTAAAGCGCAATTTCTTAACCAACTTACGGATTACATCCCACAGCAATGCTTCATTTACTTAAGGTTCCCACTTAACAGCTCTCCTGAGTCTGTAAAAAGAGCAACTTCTTTAAAAAACCTCAAAACTTCCTCTTAAACAGAGAGAAAAATTCAAGTGTTCCGTTCTTCAAACCATGCTTCATCGATACGATATTTTTTAAATATTCAACAATCCTAGAAAATACTAATGTTAAGAAGAAAGAACAATTTCATAAAAATTTTAGATTCAAGTTTAAAACTTAAAATGAAATTAAAATAAATATATAATTTTCTGCAGTGTATTTATTTTTTAATTATTAAAAGGTATTTTATATTTTAACAAATTTTAATTTATAAACTTTCGATTTTTATTAGATATTTTAATCCAATTTATAGATTCTTATATCAAGAAATTTTTCGCAAATTCTGATTGAGTTTATTCCAATTTAATTTTGGTACACAATTTTTCGCTGTCTGTACATCACTTGCCCTTCAACCTGCCAATTGCAGCTAAGAAATTCGCTTAGCCCTGTGGCAGAATTAAATTGAATTCTTTTTTGCCCGACATTAAGCGGATTTTCAAACAACAGGTTGCTGGAAATTTAATGAAATTAGGCTTCTCCACCCCACGGTGGCAGCTGCTTTATATGCGTACCTATGCATATGGAAATAAATAAAGACTGAGGCGAGTTTACATATTGCGGTGCCTGTCGCCTGCTGACTAAGGAGAGACATGGGTGGAGTGTAAATATTAACGGTATAAATATTAGCAACCTTAGTTGTGTGTTTTATAAGTATTCTCTATGAGAAGAAAAGAAACATTTTTGTTCTTCTGATGGACATGTACAATAATACTATTAAAAAAATGATTCGGAAGGGTTATAGTCGAACGCAACAGACAGAATTTGCTAATTTTAATTTAATTTTTTTTTCATGTAAAATATAAATTTATATTCATAATAGTGTATATAAGAGTATGGATCCGTCACTATATAATACGGCATCTCAAGCTGTACTTGAGCTTTAAAATTTTTAGCAGCCTTAATTTTATGCAATTTGCATGGCAACAGACATTATTTACACAGAACTTTGACACAGAAACAGCAACGGTGGCATGTGGCAAGGTGCGGCAAGGAATGCGGTGCGGGGGGACACCAAAGGTGGCACGCAGCTCAAAGCACACATGTGGCCAGTGAGACAGTCTAAGCTAAGTACACTTCAAAAAATTAAAGACTTAATCGTTTCACAAAGTAAAGCTTCAAAATTTAAAAAAATTAGTTTTAGAAATAACAGAAATTTTTGTTATTTATTTCTTATTTAATTCAAACTTGTGTTGGTATAAAGTTTAGGCACAATACGGATTAAAATTTGGAATGAATTCATATTATTAAAGAAAAAATGAAATAAAACGAAACCCGTTAAAATGATGTGAACAAATTAGTATACCTCAAAGTTCTCGAAATAAATCTGTATAAATCTGAACAGCATTCGCGCTCGACATTTAAAAGTTTGTAAATAAAATATTTGAAATAAAAGATAATGAAGAATAATTTAAAGAACGAATTGAACTTATTCAAATATTTATAAAATTAAATTAAAATTAAGTTCAAATAGGTTTGTAGAAGATAGTTTTTGAATTAAATATTTTCTGGATTATTGAATTTTGAACATGATATTCATAATTCAATTTCGAAAATTCTTTCCTTTTCTTTCAGTGCATGCATGTGCGTCTGTGTTTTGGCAAGAACTTTGTGCTGTTTAATTTAATTAGAGCGTCTGTCAGGCTGTCTCGTTGCCCCGACAGAATCTAATTTGATTTGATACAGAGGCAGCTGGTTTATCTGCATGCTGTTTGCATAGAGTCTTAACTGGATTAGCCGGGTTATTTCAACTGCACGGGTTGCAGGCCGCAACATTTGCATAGACCTGACTTTCACTTACGATTTATGGGCCAAGAATGTGAGCTAAACTCTTGCTTACATGATGCCAGACTGCAGATTCAGTTATAATTCAAGTTATGCAGAAATTCCATTGAGGAGCAGATGCGATGGGTCTTTGGAGGATAGTTGCTGATTGAAATGGGAATTGGAGTGCCTGATGCCTGATGGCTGATGCCTGAATTTAATTAGTTTACAGAGCTCTTAGCCATGTGGATGACACGTGGCATAAACAAAAAGATTGCAATTACGCATTCATTTTACGTATTTTCCCGTTACGATTACTTCTCGGCAAGCACAACTTTTTGCAGACTGAGAGATAAAGTTTTTGTTTTTGCTTGTGTTTTTATTTTATTTATTTTTCTACTTTTGCAGACAGAAACTTCTTGATAATGCAGCTGAAACATTTCTAATGAAAAACCACTTAGACCGAGACAAAGAATTCCACTTGGCAATGTTGCAATCGCGTTGAACCCTCTGCACCAGGGTTGACTTTCTAATGGCAGAATAAATACCTTTAAGCTCAGCGTAAACCCCGACGCCTGCACATGCATTTTGTAGCTTGTTTAACGATGGAAAAATAGCTAAAACGACCTCAATCCACGGAAGATTGATACGTGCGGACACGTACTCTGATTTGCAATTTCATGGGCCCACACAAAACGCGTAAAAGTCGGACATTAGGTTCCAAAACATACGGATCGACATCCCAGGAAGCGAGTTCAAGCCGTAAAAGCCTGCTTAACTAGACTGAAAAACGCCAGTTTGCGTTTTATTTTGTGCAATGCATTAAACATGTACACAGCGAGAAATAATCAAGAGTTTTCAACTTGGTAACTCACTGAAATCGAAATTTTAAAAACAAATTTAAATAATATGAGTAATATAATTTTTTTTGTAATTTATTGTAACTTTTTATTGAATTTGGTTTTCTATACAATAAATAATTAATTTTTTTTTTAATAATATCTGAAATTGTAAAATAAAATAATAATAATAATAATATATACAAGTTGTAAAACAAAATTTATTCGGGCACAATTTTAGAATGCATTTTTTTCTCTGTGTAGCATTAGAGCCCACAGACTACACACATTATAAACCGAAGGGGTCGTTAAAGCCAGGTAGCACTGTATGCCCCTTCTGGTCTACGTGATGTTGTTTTACGATGCTGCACGTGCTTTGGCCAACTTATTTGGACTTGGCATACATGTCGTATGCGCAATGCGACCTCTCCTGTTGCATGCACATTCAACAATCGTTTGATGACTCTTTTATTGCCGCTGATTGTCAATTAAATATCAATGATAAGCAAATAAACTCACACGCTTATCAGCTGCAATTTTAAATTGCAGTTCATCATGCTCATGACGAACAAATAAATTTATTGCCAACAAAAAAAAGCTCCCAAGAGTTTGTCAAGCATTAAATTGTTTAACGAAGTATATTAATGCCTTTTGAGAGTAATATATATGTAAATATAATTGCCTGCCAAAAATATTCAAGGGTAAATTGCTTCAAGTTGTTGGCCAAAATAAAAGTTTAATTTGAATTTCCCCTGGCTGTTAAATGGAGTCGAAAAACGGCGACGTTAGGTACATAATGCCCATTCATGGCAGAAAATTAAGCCTTTTCTTTTGACGCGGCAAGTAAGTACACTGAGAAAAACGAACGGGTCGTTTCACGAAATAAAGTTCATACAATAATGCACGTTAGTTTAAAATTTTAAAAAAAATTTTGTTAATTAGCAGAGCATATTGTTCTTAAAATCGTAAATATCCGTTAAACTTTTCGTGAATCAAAAAATAATGAATTAAATTTAGCATGTTAAGAACAAATTACACTTATTTTTATCTTACAAGTTCAAGGCCAAGTATTGAATAAAGTAAGCTCCTAAAATTATTGATGACAATCTAATAATTCGCTCTTCAAAACGTTTTAAAAAATACGAAATTGAATATGTTTCTCAGATGTAAAATTTGGACCTTGAATTCAGAATTTTTCAACACCGTAAATGCTTAACTTAAGCATGAAAACTATTAAATATTTTCGCAGTGTAGGTAAAAGGGCACCCATATTCCCCGATCTGAGCTAATTTTACTCATTCCAATCAAATCTTAAATGTAACAAATTTGGGAATGTTTTCGTTGAACTCCACAAGGTAGGCAGACTGTGCGCCATTCGAAAATTAATTTATATGATTCCCCTGGCAGGGGCTTTAAAATTAAGTGCCAAATGAAATGGAAATGGAGGGAAATGTGATATCTTAAAAGTGCTTTCCCACACTCGTTACAAACTTTGACTACCCTGCAGTAACAGCAGCAGCAGCAACAACAAGCAGCTGATGCATTTTTTATGTAAAAACATTACAAGCTTTTCTTATGGTCTGCGTGTGCAGCTTTTAACACTTGTTTGCTTGCCATTTTACGAGCATTTAAATACAATGAAAATATACGACGAGCGCTGAGCTGAGGGAAACCCCAAAACGTAAACCAGATGCTAATAGTAAGTACGTACAAGGTGCGCCATCTTTAATATCCGAAAGCCATCGTTGAATAACATTGAAAATAATAAATCGATTTATAAAAATAATTATGTTTTTTTTGTTTAGTTCGATAATGCGATAGTTTTCTTTTTTTCACTTTTACCAAACACACTAATCTTTAGCAATTTAATTGTTCTAATGCTTTAAACTATTTAAATTATTCGAAACTAAATTTATTAGTCCAAATAAAAACAATTTATTTTTAAAAATCGGTTGTCTAATTGTTAAGTTATTCAATGCTAACAAACCGACATAGAAGATGGCGCACCCTGTATGTATTCTTGGGAAAGCGACCAAGCAAAGCCAGCTTATATTACCACAGTCAACATTACGGATATCGAGTGCATCCTTCATTAGTTCCAGCTACTCTGACTAATTACAATGTGCGCCAGAGTTTCAGCTATGCTTAATTAGTGGGGCTCTGATCAAAACGGAAACTTTGTCATAAGAGCGACACCTCTGCAAGGTTGCATATGCAATTAATGTGCTCAGACTTATCAAGGAGTTATTCCAACTGAGCTCTATTTGCACACGGTTCAAAAGACTTTACTTTAATTAAAGTTTTGAATGTTTAAAAGGTATTGGTATTTAATGTGGTGTCAAAATGGAAACGAGAGAGGTAAAAAAGAGTAACTAGAAATATGGAGAGCTTATAAACTTATATCTCTGTTATTTATAAATAAACAATTTCATTGCTCATTAAAGCATTCAAATTATAACACTAAATCATAGCTTAAATATTATTTAATATGCGTCATAAAACAGATGGCAATTAAAAGCCTTTAGAATGTCAGACATTTTAAGCTGATTGCAATTTCATAATGTATAATTGGTCTCGTTTATCACTAGGCTGTCCAGCTGTCCGGACTTGAAGGTCTGTCAGGTAATGCCTAAATGACAAAATGTTCAAATGCCAACTGCAATTACGTAATCAAATCAAACACTATTTGCAAATGTAGCGCTTCTCAGATTCAAATTGCAAGCAAGGCGAAGCAGAAACATACAAATGTGTATACAAATATACAAACATACGGAATATATGCATAAATATTTATATGCATATGTGTGGCACGTCGCATGTGCTGTTGGCCCGGTTAAAAGTTTTCCATATTTAAACTGAAAATTGAATTTATGTGGTCTGCGCCAGGGCAGCAGCATGCAGTTGGCTTGAAAATGATTTACGAAATTAGTTGAATGTTTTGCGAGTGCATATTTGGCAACGCATGAATAATTCAATGAATTCGTAATGAGACAGTTACAAAGGTCCTGTTAAAGTGCACTTTGAAGTTGAAAAGTCATTGGAGTAGATTAAACAAATACATGCATATTGACAATTATTAGCATAACATATACTAGAACTTGCATTCAAATAAAAAATATTTATTTTGGAATAAACCAAAAAATTATTGTTCGCCGGGAAAACCTATGTGAAACGATTTTAAAAATTGCATCTAGATTTTACAGCAAAATTGCTGAAATCAAATTTTTGTTGCATACTTTTGGGCTATTATATTGCAGAAAGCCCAATAAATTTGTATTTTTCTTGTTTCCTTGTAAACATTATTCAATTTTCTCCATTATTTGCATAATTAGCAAGCAAAATAACTTATAAAAAGATATTTAATTCCCAGGAAAACCTTAATTTGCAGAACATTGTTATGTAAGTAGCTTTTCTCTGCACAATGGCAGTGCTTGAAATAATGCAAAATCGCGGTGGATTGAGTTCCATTAACCCAGTTTTGCAGCGCTTCAAACCAAACCAAGACATTAACTTAAATATTCTGACTGTAGTCGCACTGACAGCAGACTTAGCCCACTCATATGCTAATGCCAAAAGGCCTGAGACAGCCAGCACTTTGCAATGTCAATCCTTTTTATGCACGAGCACGAGTTCCAAAATGAAACAACAGTTGGTTCATTAATTTTTGAGCACTTTTTTGCCCTTTGACTTGCGGCCTGACAATATCCAAAACACCACAAAAAACAAAAAAATAAAAAGGAGAGCTAACATGTACTTAAATTTCTTCCTTTAAATTGAGTCATTGGTAGAATTTGTACAGCGCGCTGTAAGACACATTATTTGTTATTTAGAAATACATTTAATATACATTTCAGAATACACTTTAATGCTGAAAAAACAAAATGATTAAAATTAAATTAAAAATTGACAAACACGCAACATTTTCTAAAATTCAAATAATTTAATATTATTGAATATAAGCAGAGGAAAATGTATGAAATGCATTTGTAAATTAAACGTTTAGAACAAGAAGTTTAGATAATTTAGAACTTTAGAAAATATATAAAACCTAAAATTAATTTCAAGTAATTTAAACAACTATGTAGGATATCAAGAAGTCAATGCTGCTTTATAAATTTGGCTTTCATGTTGGCTCGCCTTCATTGTATGTACATTACGTATACGCCATGCATGCCAAGTTATTTGGCTCTCCATGCATATATGTATTTCCGAGTACATATACATTTGTTTTTGCCTGCCTGCAGTGGCAAAACCAGAACAACTTTGGCTTTCATTTGTTATGTTTTTTTTTCCATTTCATCTTTTTGCTGGGTTGTGCCGTTGTGGCATTTGAAGTCAAACATTTTTGCGTGAGCTCTGTGCCCTCACGAGTGTTCAGTTTATTTGTTTATTTCAAGCGAATGCCACAGCAACTTGTAAATATTGATCCAATTTGCAGTTTCACAGCCTGAACTGTTTGCGCTAGTTTATGTCCGACTGAGATGATTAAGCAAAAAGCACTCGGCACACTCTCTGTTCTGCTCAGTGCTCTGCGGTTCTGCAATTGAACAGATAAGTCCTGTCAAGCGGCATGCCAATGCCAATGCCAATACCAATGCCGATTCCGATGCAAAGCCAAATGCCATTTGCGGCAGACCAACTTGCACAATGTAAAACCAATTCGGCTCCATTTGTGCCTCGTCACGCTCCCACACAGAGAGAAAATATCAAGCATACCATTCTTCAAACTGGGTCTTTGGAAGATTTAGTTCAACTATCAACGAAAATTCTAAAACTGTACAAATAAGTTATAAAAAATTAAAGATTTAAGTAAATGCGATTTTAAAAATAAAATATAGTATATGGAAAGAAATATATAATTTTCTTCAGTGTAATTTATTAAGTTATTAAATTTTCTACTATTTAAAATTAATTTTAATTTCTATTAATCCACCATTTTGATTTGGCAAAGTTTGGAAACCTTAAAATATTGATCGATATTATTTTTAGATTATTTTTAGATCCTCTTCCAATTCTTGGCATTTGTAGATGGCGTCATATAAAAATGCATTCATATAACTACAATGTTTAATTTCATTTTAAGATCAGTTTTTTTCTCATTTACAGATTTCATATAGTATACAGATCATATACAATTCTGAAGTATTAGATTCAAAAGTTAAAAACATTTTAGTTGAAGAGACAAGTCGTTCTAGAAATTTTTTCAAAGATAAAAATTCTTACATTTTTTTCATTAGAACTTAATTTTAGAACACTATTTTTCGCGCAGTGTGCAGAAAACACAGCATGTAGGAACCGAGAACAATTGAACTCTGCTGACAAAGCGATTGACAGCAGCATAACAACAAAAATGCAAAAACACAATGGCAAAGACGCCATATGCAATATGCACTGTGCGAACAATGCAGTCACCTGCAGCCGGAAATCATGGCGGAAATGGAAGCGGAAACGGTGAATGCTAAACTGTGTACAGTGCGCGATGAACGGTGAACACTTAAACTGATTGCATACGACTCCAATACCAGCTCAGCTTGGATTTTGTGGCCAGCTTGTGGCAGCTCACCATGTGTCTGTGTGTGGGTGTGATCTTGTGTGTGTATGTGTGTGTGTGTGAGTGTTTACAATAATTTAATATACAGCTTAGATACAGCTTTAGGCTCAGCCCAGGCCTCAATTGCCCATTAACTCTTTGTCTGTGCACTGAGAGAAAAATTGTCTTCTCAAATGAAGTTTAAACTAGCGCTAAATACTAAAGTATTATGGATAAAAAGAGGTATTTAAAATCTTGAAAAGAGAATTCGAGTTTGAAGCACTTGAATCTAGAATTTTTAGAAACTTGATATAAGTTCTGTTGGTCTTAGTAAGATTTTAAGCTGGTTTTAGGATGAGAATGCTTGATTTTTTTTCTCTCTGTGTAGGCAAACTCAAGGCTATTTTTGATACAGTTTAAGCAAATTGTCACAGGTCACGAAAGCGTCGCCTCACCTGTTTGGTCAATAGTCAATTACAACAGCTGTCTGTCAATTTGTCTGTCTGTCCGTGTGTCTGTCCATGTGACAGCTGTCAAACAAAGTGACAATTGGCGGGTATGCGGGTATGTCACATACAGTGGGAAAAAACATTGACAAACTAAAAGTTGTTTATTGCTTAAATTGTACAAAAATTGTCAGTGTGAAAATTGTTAAGATTTAGAGCTGAAATGACATTTAATTAATACACGGATTTATAAATATATTAACAAATTAAATTTAGCTACCTAATATTTTATATAACATAAATATTCCTATAAAAATCTACAAAATATTAATGTATTTATTTATTTGCCTAATGTTGTCTAAATAATGCAATTGAATGATGCTTCTATTTTGGCCGTTTTAACCACTGTGCAGCGTGTCTAAAGGTTAAGCTGCAAATCCGTCACTCGTTGTTAAGGCATGCCTTTAGCATTTTCATATACATTTCCATTTCCATTTTATTTTGAATTTTATGATATTTATTCTTATTATTTACTTTGCTTTCGTTATTATTACCGCCGTGGCAAATATTAAATGTTGCGTGAAAAGCGCGTAAAAGCAAATAAATGGCAGAAAAATCAACTGGCAAAATTTACCAGTTTCCCAGTTTCCCCATCCATGTCGTTGCTTTGACAGCATCATTTGCACATCTCACTGAGCCACATCAATAATTTACTGCCGATAATTTATTTTCACTTCTCTTTTGTACTCACTCACATTCCGCTTTGCTCCCTCTCTTTCTTTCAGTACCTCTCTCTTTCTTTGGCTTGTAGCCTATACAAAATTGGCTTTTAATTTGACATGGCAACATTTTGCAACTGTGTTTGCTTGGCTTTCGCTCGCTGTCTTGCTGCATAAATCAACAAATTTGCTGACCAACTACTAACCAGAATTTTCAATTAATATGCAAATGCTAATGCGGTTGCCTTGACAGGTATTGAAATTTTCTTTATTTAGCTATGAATTGAAATCGAAATGCATAATAAACTTCAGATTGTGCAGGAATCTTGCATAACTTCAAACAGAGTTTGTTCAAGTATTTAGAAGTTGGCAAAGTTAAAAATATGCACAACTTGCTAAAAGAAATCGTATTGAAAGTTATACCATATTTATACAGCATTCATCGATTTTCAACTTGTTTAAAGCACTGACATTGAATTAATTTAAATAACAAATTGTAGCAAAAGTCAAGAGCAGATACTAATTCTTGTCTGTCATGGAAACATGCAAGCCACAAGCCACAAACGACACCAAAAACACAAAACAAAGAAATACAAATAAAAGACAAAACGTAATTTTCTCAGATTTTCAATTACCTAACGAAACACAAAACTCAGTGAAATTGCGGTTGAAATCTTTATTTGCCATACTCGCATAGCAATCTCGAACGTCTCGCCCTCCCATCCATCTCCAAATCGAAGTCGTGACAAATGTTTTGCGGTGGCACTGAAATAGATTTACATGCTCGTTTATCAAAAACAAAACTCGCTGAGCTGGCTTCTGCTACCTGAAGCGACAAGGCGATAAGCAGCCATCGCATCCCATTGCCCCGCCCTTTTCCTGCCACAAGATGGCCTACAACTTCCTGCACTGAGAGAAACAATAGTGTTAAACGTAAGTCTTCTTTTAAAGTCAACTTTATTTAGGAATACTCACTATTATTGAATCTATTTTCAAATAAGTATTATTTGTTTGATTTTGTATTTAAAGAAAAGTATTTATTCTTAGACAAAAACCAAATATATAAATATAATATAATTTATATTTCATATTAAAAAAATAAATAAATTAATAATTACATTAAATTTATTTCCGAATAAAGTTAAAATATTCCAAATAACAGAACTAATTGTATTTCTCTAAGTGCATGTGCTCTGTCTAAATGGGGGCGGCGCTTTTGTGCCAATTTGATGTTGCCATTTTGTTGGTCTCCATTGTGCTTTTGGCTTTATGCTGAACTGTCGAATTCACGTAGGTCATTTGATTGTAGTCCGTTTTGCTCCGCAATCTGTGCGCTGTGCATATTTAATGTATTATGCAAATGCGGATGAAGGCTTATTTATTTATTTACATTTAGGTGTACACAACATGTGGATGACAATGCCAAAATATTCTCAACGTCGTGTTTGCGATGGGTAAGTAAAGTTGAAAGTTCGCACAGATTCTGCGGAGCATTCGTGGTCCGATTGTAAGTACGAGCAAGTATAAGCCATATCAAAGAAAAGGCAAGGCAAGGCAAGGCAATCGACCTTTTTTTAGGATCCATTGATTAGGCATAAGGCTAAGCTTAAGGACTTGAGCCCTTGAATGGAATTGTGCCTTTTGGGTTTGCTCTGCTAATACGTGTACTCTGGCCCGTTTCAATATCAAAGGCCGAACTCATTTAAAATGTGAATACGAATTGGGGTTGAGTTGACATTGCCTGCAGCCGAATGTTGATATTTATGCGGCTTACTGGCAATTAGTCAAGTGTGCGCAACATGCTCCAATTATATGCGAAAACAACTGCCAGGGCACAGAAAAGGTTGTCCATCACAGTCAATCGATATGCAGCTCCCACAGCATCCAAGCTTAAATAAATTAATTGATTTTTCTCTCTGGCAATAGCACACACACACACACACACACACACACAGACATACTCACACATGCATTTGAATTGCAATCAATCAAGAATTTGAAACCTCTCACAACCAAAAGTTTGGCATGCCTGGGGCCAGAGCAGCAGTCAAAGCAATGCGGGCAAAATGCAATTTGAGTGCTTCGATGTCTTTGGAAGTCTGCTTTGCCATGCTGCACTTGATGCAATAAATTCTATCGACATAGATTCTAGTTAAAGTGCATCAAATTGCCAACTGCTGCAACATGCTGTTCACCTGGTACAAATTTACAATTTAAAGTTACATGGAATTTAACTAAAATATTCGGAAGCTTTCAAGCGCTCAGTGCACTTTAATTGCACTTCGAGTTAATGCGTGTGCTGTGGCAGCTACTAGTTGTTAGTTGGCCCCTTGGCGAGCAGGTTTTGTGGCAAGTGCTGCTCGACAATCCTAAATCCATTTGCAGCAGCAAATTGCACTCTCAGTTGAGCTCTTAAGCCGCTTACAGCGAGCGGGCGCAAATCGTAGCACACTTTTCAGCATACAGCGAACGCTACAAATCGTAGCATACTTGTAAGCGTTCGCAGGCGAACGCGAAGCTGTAAATTGAACTGAAGCAAAAACATTGTTCAGGTCATGTTATGTGCATGTTCTGCACTTGAGATGGAAAAAATAAAACAATACTGGCAATGTCTTAAAAGTCCACACTTCGCTCTCAAAGGGCAAATCAAGTGAATACCTGCTGGGAGCAAAATATATCACATACATTTGAGGAAAAACTTTGCCATTGTTCTGTGTTGTGTGGCTGCGAGTCGAAATATTTTATAGCTAAAAACGTGCAAAAAGTTGGCATTATGGCGTATTCCATGCACACAAACGCGTAGGTGAAAGTATTCGCCTTGCCACATACTCTGTACGTGCCTTCTCAATATGAACTCATAAATATGTATTGATTTTCCATTCGCCAATTTCTTTTCATGTTGCAAGCAAACATTCACAATCGCTTACACACATTCCCACCCATGTGATACACTCAGAAAAAAGCCTTAGTAGATTTGGGTAAAACAGTATTAATTTTAATCATTTCCTTCTTGAGTAATTAAGTTTTAATTAAGTGCTTTCATAAAATAAATATTAGAATTATTCAATAGTGTATTTTATTTAATATTTGATGCATTTTTAATACCGTAGATAAATAATGAGCCAAATAAAAGTAAAACATTCTAATTTTATCAAGAGCTGATTTATTTATTTATTTATTTATTTAGATATTTTATCCTAATGCTACAAGTATAAAACTTATAAATTATTGCATTAGTCACTACAGATTAATAAATTAAAGAAAAAAACAAAATTAACTTAAGTTAAAATTTAAATTTAAATTAAAATTTGAATTAGAAAGATTTAGATTACATGAATTTAAATTATATGTAAATTATTATTAGTTAGATTTTTATTTTGCTTTGGTTTTATTTTATTTTATGCCATTGGCTTTATAAACTATTGGTTTGAAGGTGTGTACGTAGCTTGGTTTTAAATAGCGTTGCACTCTTAATTGTCTTAATCTCAACAGGTAGCGAGTTCCAATGACGGACAGCTGCAATAAAAAAGTGGTGGTCTGACTTGGCAATTTTTGTCCTGGCACACACTATGTTTGATGTCCTTCTGGATACACAAAATTTAAACATTGAAAACAGATACAAAGGCTATTTAATTCCGAATCATACTTAATTTTGGAACAGTTTGTAATAAAATGTGTTACAAATTTCTTATGTTTGTTTTTCTGTGTGTGGCAATAAGTGCTTTCACGTGCTAAGATATCAGGCAGGAGCACATGAAATTGAACACAGCGTGAAATGGCAGACAATGAAAATAAATAATGGCAAACGCAAGCGACAGAGTTATGATTATGAAAAGTTTATAATGCTACATGAAATGTACAAATATGTAAATGCACAACAAATACCATACAAGTAACAAGGATTTGCCGCAATTTGCGACGCATTGCAGAGTCGGTGAACTGTAAAAATGTTATTTGTAAAATACTTATCGCAATCCATGCCATTTCCCCCAAAGTCATCTCAGACACTTGCCAAATTGCAGGCAGACATGCAATAGCAATCGCCATCGCACTTGAAGCAACTTCCATTCACTGCAGAGCGATATGAAAGATGGCCCCCAATCATGTTGAGACATGTCTACATCATGAGTTCATTAATTCCACACACATTACACACATATAAACACACTTGCTGCTCACACATTGTTCTGTTATTGTTTGTCCAATATACAACAAATAAAAACATATTCGTGTGTGGCATTTCTTTTGAGTAATGAGCGTACGGCCAGATATGCTTGTGTAATCTGGCGAAAATTGTGAAAACTCTCATAACAATTTGTTAAATGTGCGCAAATTTGTCAAGCTAAGAAAACATAATGCTTTGAGTCTCAAGATTGTTCCGGTTAGTGCGTCTAATTTCTGACTGAAAGCATGAATTATATACATTATTTTTCAACAGTTCACAATCAGCTTGATATTTTTTTGTTGGGCCAGCTGTTAAATTTATTAAAGAGAAGTTAAAAAATATACAATTTTTTTTTATTAAATTATTTAATGTGCATCAATTGCTGTAGCCAAAATTATAAGCATACAAAAGAAAGGCTAGATTAAAATTTAAATTAATTGTTGATTCAAGTTTAAGTTTCAGATATTTTTGCTCAAAAAAAAAGAAATTAATTAGAGCTGAAATAGAGAATAAAAATTGCTTTCCCTGCTGGATAATATTGTAATAAAGTTTATTTATTACACAATTTATAAATGTTCTTTATATACATTAGAGATGTAGATGTACGCTTCATATTAGCTGGTATAGGGATATAGGCACCTGGGTCTGATCATCATGATTGCAGTCTTGTATGAATATGTTGTGCTTTTCCAATGATGCCAATAAAGGCCCTGTTCCGCAATGTCACTGGGGTAAGGACCAAAAAAGTAATTTCCGAATAGATGGCTGAAAATAAAGAACCAAATTTCAATAGAGTTATAAATTATTAGAAGTTCAAGTGTTATACAAACCTGTAGGCGCAATTGCTGAACCACCAAGCACCTCTTCTTTTGAGCGCACAATTTCCGCCATCAATGTCATTATCCTTGTCGTAGGTGGTGAACTTTTGGCCCAGATGATTGGCGAGAGAGTCTCCGGCTGTACCGCTATATACTCCATATTTCTTCAGTGGATAAAACTCCGCTTCGGAGCCAATGAGAAAGTCATCAAATCTAGCGAATTTCGAGTTGCCTTCGAAATCTTCCAGATATACATAAAGTTCAGTTTGTCTGGATGCCGTTAGAAGATGCAACTTGTCCAGACCTAAGAAGAAATCATTTGCTAAGTCGCCGAATCCATTCTTATAGCTTGTCCAATTCCGGAAGAAGTTGAGCTCAACATTGGTTCGACGCATGACCACAGTCCAACTTGATCCAGCAATTTCGGTCTCGCAATATACCGGAAAGGGAGGTAGTCCAGTTAAATTCAGCATATGAATTCCACTTTCGGTTAATTTCGGGGAACAGAATTGTGGATATGCCTCGAGCAGCCCCGTAGCATTCGTCTCCAATAATATTTGAATTGCGTCTCCGGCATTTTTCACAGTTGCATCATTTCGGTGAGCTAATAAAAAATCCCTAGCCTTTACGTATATTTCATCTAGTTGCTCGTACTTTCTATAAAATTAAGATTTATAAAGTTGCCAATTAAATATTTAATTAATGCACATTGTTTAAACCTCACCTGCGAAGCGCTGGATCATTGGGGTAAACCGAGTTCTCCTCAAAATCTTCATCACTATCAGATCTTCTACCATAAGTGCACTGTAAGAAATAGCCTCTTATAATTTTCATATATTTTTGCTATCTCTCGTATTTTACTCACCGCTCTCTTAGGCCTGGATTCTACAGTTGCTTCCAGCGAACAGTGCACCAAGCAGCAAGCGGCTGCTAAATAAATCCACGATGTCTTCATTCCGTTGCCTTTCTTAATAATATCGCTGTGCGGCTTGAGATGCCTCATTATATAGTAATTGATCCATAGCTATATATTTATATGAGTTCAAGCATCACAGATAACGCACAATCTTCGATTTATTTCCTCAGAATTCTATAAATAGGGCAAATGGCATTATGCATATGGCATATGCGATTATGTCTATTAATTATGAATCCTATAAATTAAAATACTAAAAACCAGAATGGTCGAAGCAGATCAGTCGAACGGTCAATACTATTTTATAAAACTATCGGCAATGCTACCTCTTCTATCTTTCTATCTTTTTTGTGTGCACCACGCGCCTGCAATATTGTTTCGCTTATATCTACTGTGTTTATTGACCGATTTTAGGATAGGTAAATATTATAGTAGAGTGTATATATTCCGGATACCAACTTTTTATGTGCAATATAATTCGGTTTTTATTGAGTAGGGCGTAAAAGGGGCGTGGCCTCCAAAAATTTAGGTCAACTTTATCTGCGCGTTATTTAGATCTACTTACCATTGAAAACATAATTTACGTAGTTGGATTTGTATGGCTTTAATTGGTCAATGTGTTCTATTTATGTTCATAGTGGACGGAAGGGGCGTGGCATATAAGATTTAAAATAAACTTTATCTGCGTATGGTGCATACCTTTCAAAAATGACCATCGTAGACCATCGTTGACTTATCGCTGCTGAGATCTACGCACTTATACAGACGGACGAACAGACAGACGAACGGACAAACAGGCAGACGAACAGGGCTAAATCGACTCAGCTTGTCACCCTGAACAAAAATATATATACTTTGTGGGGTCTGCCACGCCTCCTTCTGCCTATTACATACGTTCTGACAAAGCTATAAGCCCTGTTTTTCCCATTTTTCAATGGGTGCAGGGTATAACCCAAATTCCATAGAAATTTGTCTATGTACAAAAACAAAGTAAATACAATTATTATGTGACAATTTGCAATAAACCACGTAGTATTCCACTTGCGGTTCAAATGTTCATGAACCGCTTCTTATCATGACTATATACTACTTATAAGAGATTTTGTGAATCTTTGCAGCTCTTATCGTTTGGACTCGCGTTGAGAGGAAAAAGTGTTGTATGTATGTATGTATATGCGGATTGTATTATAATAATAAATTATTATTATTATTTGTGTTTATTTATTTAATGACAAATTTGAGGTATATTATCTTGCATTGAATAATCGTTATCAAAATTGCTCATACGTCATGTGTGCTCTTACGCCTAAAAGCTAAAATTGTTAAAATGTATAGCGTAATTTTATGTTAAATATTTACAACACTTTTCTATTGTTATTCTGCCTTGGCAAACTTCTGCTCAAATTGTTTCAAACCGTTGACTAATTTAGAAAAAACAATCCAACTGTCGATATTTGTTCTAATCAGTTTGTTTGTACTTGTCGTTGGCCAAACTGAAAGCCGCCACAAACTGCAGCTGTCAATTTGATACCACCCGTAATTGGGGCTTACTGTGGTCTATTTCAACAATTAGCTAACGAAATGAAGGACGCAAAATAAATGGAAGATACTTGAACAAACCGTGCCATGGGCCAATTAAAGGGCAGGCATTGATGCCAAGGGTTGGGCAAAGAAATGAAATTTATAATTTAATGGAAAACGTACCAGCTGCAACGGCTTAAAGTGGCTTAAAAACTTTTGAGCCTGTTGATCCTTTTGTGCTAATTGTGAAATATTCGCAGGCAGCCCACTTCAAAAGCATATTTCCTTTTTTTTTTAATTTGTGAAAAAGACATCTGCAAATTATGATTGTTGTGGAGGGCTTAGGAGCTGCTAATTTGCACCGCACTCACTTTTCATAATTCCATAAAAAACAGAAAAGTTAATGAATTTGTAAGCGGAATAGACTAAGCTCTTTAACTATTGTCAGTAATTAGACACAGAGGGAAATGGCTTTTAAAATGAAGTTCTAATTAACTCTGAAATGAAAATAAAATTCTAGCTAAGCGAATGAATTTATATACAGCATGAAAATATGCCAAAAATGGCCCAACTCATAATTTTAAAACGTATTTAAGAATAATACCAAATAACATAATTACATAAAATATTAAATAAATTTTTTTTATTTGTTATAATTTTTAGTTTGCATATAACTTGCTTTGTTAAATTAAAAGAAATTAAGCAATAAAATGAATTTATTGAAATTATAAAATTCTTAAAAGAACAATGTTTTTCATTCATTTTTTATATTACTTAATTTAAAATTTCACGTAAACATTAATTCATTATTTAAAAAATAAATAAATCAATAAACTTGTAATAGGTAAGTTCTGTTTTCTAAACTTTATTATTTTCGTTCTTTATTCAGAATGCTTGAGTTTTTCTCACTGTGATAGCATATTATTACTCAGTTTTTTCGCTCCCTTTTATTGCATATTACAATGCCAACCATAAAGTAATAAGAAAAAGTTGTACGTTAAGGAAAGGAGTGTAATAACTGCAAATGGACCCGCATCTTGTTATTTATGACTTTCAACCGAGCGGGCGGAGAATTTAATTTCAATTCTAAATCAGGCACCTGATTTACCCTAAGTGAAACTGAACAATTGTCGCCCACTTCTTGCACTTGTAGCCTTCTGTTCCTCGTTTGAGTCCGAAATAATTAAGGGCGGTAAAAATAAATTTAGGCACGTGCAGCGCTTAAGAAATTGCTTTTTTCATGCCTTCCGACACTTGACTCGTCTTGTCTTTGACCTTTTTGCTTGCATACCCTGTAGTCATGTGCAACGGGATAACTTGTTGTAACTCATTGCCCTTATTTTGTTATTTTTTTAAAATCACAAATCCAGCTTAAAGTAAAATACGAATTGAAATTTGACAGAACATAAAGTAAAATTATTTAGTTTGAATAAAGGGGATAGATTATTTGGGAATAATAAAATAAATGAAGAACATTTGAAAGTAATGCAGCGGGTAGCCGGCTCGCTTATAAAGAACACATCGACCGCTCTCTATGCATAAGCTGCTAGGCAGCGCTTAGCTGCTCTCCTTGCTGGCTCTCCAAGCATACTTCCTACATTACAAGTAATGCAGCGGGTAGCCGGCTCGCCCCTAAAGAACACATCGACCGCTCTTTATGCATAAGTTACTAGGCAGCGCTTAGCTGCTCTGCTTGCTGGCTCTCCAAGCATACCTCCTGCATTACAAGTAATACAGCTGGTAGCCGGCTCGCCTATAAAGAACACATCGACCGCTCTCTATGCATAAGGTACTAGGCAGCGCTTAGCTGCTCTCCTCTTCCCTCGCTCGCTCTCTTTGGCTCTCCAAGCATACCTTCTGTAGCGGGTAGCCGGCTCGTCTACAAAGCAACCGACATACTGTACTGGGTGGGATAGAGCATAGAGAGCGCTCCCCACAGAAGCGGAGTGGTGAGTGGTGTTTTTTTTTGGCGGGAACTGATCAAAATATTGAGCATTATAAATACTGCTGTTGCATTGCTGCTAATCACAATGTAGTGTGTGTAGTCAAGTGGTTAAGACGTGTTAAGGGCGTTTAAGTGGCAAGAGTGATTGTTATAATAAATATATATAATTGTTATTATAATATAAATTGACAGAAGTTTATGCAGATGGACATGGTCTGGACTACTATGTCGACAAAGCGGATGAGTTTCCGCGCTGCTAGAGGGCAAGCGAGTTTCCGCCTGCAATATTGTTTAGCTAATAACACCTGTGTTTATTAACCGATTTTAATGCGCTTTTCAGAATAGTTAAATATAATGAAAGAAAGTATATATTTCAAATAACAACATTCTGTACACTTTTCAAAAGAGACCAAAACGGCTTCTCTAGCATTTATAGTTTATATCTCAGCGTTTATCCAGACAGACAGACATACAGGCAGACGGACGGATTGACAGATAATCTGAATATATATGAAATAAAATGATATGAAAATTGAAATCAGGCAAATCTTGTAGAGGGTATTTGTAGTTTGTCCGCTCTGGAGGAACACGCTCGACTGTCGCATTCTTGCATGTTTTGTTTAATTTACCCATGCCATTCGGACTGCTGTTACTGTTTCCCTTCCCTGTTTCGCCCTCCGTCAACAGCACAAAAGCCGCACACACAGCGCAAACATTTGCCTTGAAACATTCAACATTTCAGCATTTCAACATTCCAGCTTCATGTTGCTCAAACGCAATCTGAGCCCGGGTAAGACAATGCTTGCATGAACTTATTTTTCATATCTGCATCGCATACTTTGCTTAAATGCCAAGAGAATACCCTTTAAAATACTCGACTTCATTCAACTGGGCTCTTTTGTTAAACTAGCACAATGAAAAGCCGGCGGAAAAGTTTACAATTAGCTTGTCAACAAATAAGGGCAGCACACACTGCGTATGCTTAATGTGCGCTGGGGAGCAAGGAATTCTCATTCAGCTCTCAGCTTGGCAATTATTACAACTACGAGCAGTATGTGCAACAGTTCATAAAAGCTACAAAACATCATTGTTATAGCCAAAGTCCGACTGAATATTACCGACAACAAAAACGGCATAGAAACATTATTTTGGTAATTTTTCAACCAAAACTCATGTGGAAATTACAGCAGTTGTTAAATGCTGTTTGTTGGCTCCTAATTCTTCCTTTAATGTGTCAGCTGTGGTTAAATAGATAAAAGACTTTAAGCTCTGATAATTCATAATTATTTCTAAAACAACTAAACTTAAATATTAAACATTTAATAATATTATAAATAATATAAATTACAAAGTATGTAGTTAATTATATAAAACATGATTAATAATTATATATAATTGAATATGAAATAAATGATAATTTATAGCTAATACAAAATAAATAATAAACATATATGTATATGAAATAAATTTAATAAAACTTGAAACAAAATAATAAAAGATTTAGAATAATTATGTAAATAACAAAAAAAATCATATACATCCAAATATATATATTTATTGAATATGAATAAACAATAAAATAAAAGAAATAATAAATAATACGTAATCAAAGACATTCATTAAATAAATGTAAAACTATTGTTACTATGTCAATAAATATTTATTTATTATTAATTACATTATTAAGATTGCTGTTTAACTAACTGTTTAGACACCTAACTAATTAAGTTTTTACTTCAAACAACTGTAGTGGAAATATGTACATAAAATTAATATATAATTGACAGCAAGTAAATCAATAAATCTTTTACTTTTTGCTACGTTTAACTAAAAAATTGTTTAAATAAATAGATGTTAGACTTCACGCATTGTAATTCGCAGTATGAAACCGTGTGTGTTATTTGTTTTTGCCTAAGTTAAACAGTTTCGTTTCGTGCGTTTGATAAAAAACTTCCCCGGAATAATTGGCAAAAAGCAACAAAAACGAATTTAACAATTCATGGAATTCATAGAATTTCTCTATATATAGACGGAGAGATGCGGCTTTAGTTGTGCATTTACAAATTGAACTTCATTGAGATCGGTACCGGTTTCGTGATAGTCTAGTGAATAATATATTTTAGTATGGGCATTAGTCTAACTAGCGAAGCGGGAACTCAATTATAAAACTCAACCCACTCAGTGAATATTATTCGATAAACAAAAAGTGCTCATATAACACATTTATTTAACAGATTTTAATCAAAATTGAAGGTCAAACATTGTTATTATTAAACAATTTGAGAATAATTATTATTGAAATCAATAAAAGAAGTGTGCAAAAATTATAGAGACTTGTATCTAAATCGAGTGTTCTGAAAATAAACGAACAATATTATGTAAAAAAAATTAAAAACAATTATTTAATGCAATAATTAATTCACATCTCAATAAATGGACCAAAAATTATTCAAAAAAATTTTGTTCAAAAAAACAAAAATGGGAAATAAGGTTATTAAAAATAATTATTTAATCAAATTCAGATTTTAATCTGAATTGAAGGTCGGAAAGCATTAAAAAATAATAAAATATTCAAAGTAATAAAAAAAGTGTGCAAATATATTTTTGATAACAATTTTTGGAATCAATAAGAGAAGTGTATAAATTTTATATATATAATGGCTATAAAATCCGCAATCTCCACAGCTGTGGATCGTCTGAAAACTTTGCCATGGCGACAGTTGTTCTATATGTTTTATATAGAACCGATTGTATTCACACTGATATTCTCTCACATGCTCTCGGGTAAGTGTTGCAATTATTTAAGTGTTTTCTCAACTACAATATTTGCATATATATTTAATGCAGGCGTCGTGATGCGCAATCAGATAATATATCAAACGTGTGCAGTTATATTCCAGTACAATGAGACGGACTGCAGGCAATTGGATAACAAAGATGCCAGCCCTGAGATTCATGTAATTCACGTAATTATTTATGAGTCAAAATTGTATTAAATTCGTCACGTTCGCAGGCAATCGAAACTGAGATTCAGTCGTATGTGGCCGACATGTTTCTAACCCGTACACTGATGGAAAGTATTGTGCCCGCCATCTGTGGACTATTTTCCGGTTCATGGTCAGATCACTACGGTCGCAAACCGCTGCTGATTATATCGATGATAGGTTGGCAAATTTAACTAATATTATTCACAAAAAAGTTGTATAGTTTTCAAATCTGAATTTTTTGCAGGCTTTGCCGGGTCTGGTATTATTTCGACAGTGATTTGTGCACTATCCACCTTTTACCAGATCAATCCCTGGTGGTATACCCTGGCTGCCGTGCCCCACTCGCTATTGGGTGGAATGTGCGTGTTCTCAGTGGCTGCATTCTGCTTTCTATCGGACATTACGGACATCAAAACAAGGCCATACAGGTGCAGAAAATTTATTTAAGCTGCACCCATTAAATGGGTGAAAACAGGGTTAAATACTTTTGTGCGAACTGTTTAGGAAGTGTTAAACCCTCCATTATACCAATATTAGCCCTAGAATCTAAATTTTTTTACCAAATGCTGCCATGTTTGATTTTTTCTGCATTGTTTTGCAATACAATTCGTTTACGCATCAATGCTTACGATTTTAAAACAACAATTTTTTCCCGAAAATTTTATTTTTGTAAAGGGATGCCTTACAAATTTTGCAAAAATTTCAATTTTTTTTCCTCTTATTTAGTGCTTAGATTTTAATTAAGAACATAAATAATTAAGAATAAAACACAACGATTGAAAATCGGTTGTGTTTTGGTAAAGTTATGCGCATTCAAAGTTTGTCAAAAATGTGTTTTTTCGTTTAAGGAGTGATAATGGAGAGTAATTCCCACCATAATATATTAATTCAAGATAAACTGATTTTTTATTTCAAACAGAATGATATTTATGGAGCTCTTGATGTTCATGGCCCTCAGCAGTGGGTCACTGCTGTCCAGTTATGTCTATGCAGCCACAAATGCTGCCACCACCCAGGGCATTTCTGCTGCCTGCATTACTCTGGTCACACTCTACATCGTTTGCTTTTTGCCAGAGAGCTTGCACATACGCCAGGAGCAAGATGCCAAAGATGCAGCTGAGATGGCCAGCAAAAATGCTGATGCCCAGCTGAAAACTGTGGATATCGATGTGTACGTCGAGAAGCCTGAAAAGCCACAGTTTGAAATCAACGGATCCGAAATTTCAGCTAATCAGAAACAAGCACAAATGGAGCCTGAATCTAAGCCCAAAGCGGAGCCAAATACTGACAGTGATAAAGATGCTAAGCCTTCAAATCTATTCAGCTTTGTGCACTTGAAAGATATGGTCAACACTTGCCTCAAGCCCCGAGAGTATCACATACGTGAAATCATCTGGCTGGTGACCTTGACCATGTTTATGAGTATATTCGTCATAGGTGAGTTTTATTTCTTTATTTTATTCAAATTGACTAAGTGAAGTCCACGCTAAATTTAAAGTTACAAATAATAAATATTGAAAGTTTAAATTTAGGATTTAACTTTAACTTTAAAACAAAAATTTAATAATATGTTGAAACAATTGATCATATTTTTATTTTTCTGTGTGCTCAGATTTAATTAATCTGACATTTAATTTAATTTATATTTTATTTGTGCGTTGTTACATTTTCTTAATATATTTGTATTATTTTTTTGAATATTAATATTTTTTATTGCTCACTCTACGTTCACCACATACATTGAAACATTGAATAAAATACTCGAATAGAGCATAGCTCTGCTTTCGATTATTAAATTAAAAATCTATCGATTATTTAAAAACACATTGTTAGTGAATATAAAACAATAATTTATAAAAAGTTTGAAGCATCATATATAAATATACATATAATTTTTAATCATTTTAATTCAATTTTTTATTTATTTTTATTTATTACTTTTAAATTTTGTTTCTTACAAATTTTTTATTATTATTTGTTATACTAATTTATTCCATTTATAGATGGTGTTATGACGGTCATGTACTTGTTTGTACGCCAAAAATTCCATTGGTCAGTGCGGGAGTTTACTTTCTTTGAGACCATTAGCCAACTGGTGCCCATGCTGGGAGCAATTATTGGGTTTCTCATACTTCGCAAAGTACACACACTTTTCTCAAAGTGTAGCAGCTTAAGCTAATCAAACGCCTTTTTTCAGGTCTGTGGATTATCTGTGGTCACACTGGCTCTGCTGTCGCTGCTCTCGGAGATTTTAAGCAATATTGCGAGGGGTTTTGCTACGCTGCCTTGCCATATGTATCTAGCGGTCGCTCTGGGTGTATTCCGATCTATCGGTGGTCCCATGTGTCGCACCATTGTATCTAATATAGTACCTGCCTCTGATTTGGGTAGGTAATTACTAAAATATGTAGTCTTTTAAATTAATTAGATTTTTACTTTTACAGGAAAAATCTTTTCCATTAAAAATGTTCTGTCATCGTTTGCGCCATTCGGTAGGTATACTTAAGTCTTAAAGGTGTTGATAAAAACGATAATTTCGGGAATCGATAGTGATCGCCATTGATTATTAAATTTTTTAAATTTTACTATTTTCAAATCATTTTTTGCAAATCCAAAGATGAAAATCCTATTTGAATCAATTTTAAATTGAAAAACACCATTGTTAAAAGCAAATTAAATAAATACATTTTTCTAGTTTAAATAAAAAAAAATATAGTAAAGAACTTAATAATTTTTCATAACTTATATTAATCAATCATTAATCAATCACCAATGCTTGCCAAACTATACTCTAATGTAAGGTTTGGTATATCCAAAATTGTTTGTGAGCTTCAAGAAGAGGAGTTCGGTTAATTATCGATAATATCGATTGTTTTTCATATTTTTAGTTGCTGCTCCGCTCTACACCTACATCTATCAAAGGTCCTTGACATTTTATCCGGGTCTCTTTAACTTTCTCAGTGCAGCCTTCTTCTGTGTAGCCTTTGTAGCAATTGGGTGAGTTGTAGATTGCATTTAATGAATAACTCTGAGTTTTAATTTTATTTATTTTACTTGCAGCTGTGTCTTTCGCATTAAGCTCATGCATAAGCTTCACTATGCCAAACTACTTAAATAACAGTTCAAAAGCCCAAAGAAAAACCATTTAAATAAAGATGCTAAAAACGGACTTCAGGTGCTTGCCCAGTGCAAGATTTAGGTATATTTATTAATTTTTTGCTCTCAACGTGACACGTTAAGCAGTATAGAATATGTTAAAGCTAATTTCCATGTTAACATTTCGTCACTTTTACATTTATCGAAGTAAAATTGGAGCACATTTGTCATCATTTGTTCATTGTAAACAAAAGCAATTTTTATTAAAAACAAACAAATTTTGAACTTAAAATAAACAAAGTAAAATTAATTATTGCAAATATGAAATGAGAAATATGTTGAGATATATCTATATATTTATATTGGGCGTATTAACTTTTCATTAGGCAGGTTGGAGATAACAGCAGATAATTGGAAAAAAATGTCCACAATTTTATCCACTTCGACTTGTTTCAACAATTAAAAAACATTTGGAATGTTAAAGGAAATGTGGTATGTGATATATAAAAAAATATACCACTTCTGTCATCAAATACAAAGTTTTTAAAGTGCTATCAAAAATGTGTCAGTGTGTGGAGATGCAATCTTAGCTATTAGATTATTTTACAATGACATTATTGCGACGACCATTTCTTTTCAGTTTCCAGTATCTTACGGCTTGTTCTACAGCCATAGCTATTATGCTGAGGAGCATGAAAAATCTATATAACTTGAACGAGTTTGCAAGGCCCTCCAATGTTAGTGGTGTATGCATGGAAGGCGGTTCGTATGGCGCCTGATGCAAGTAGCCAGCTTTTTTTGCTTGTTGGAGGCCCATGCGCAACCACTTCTGATGGAGTCCCCACTGGGTTGATTGTTGCAAAAACTCCTTGATGTCGATTAATAACGAGTATCTGGGATTAATGGGCAGTCTCATGAGGCGATAACTGCCGCACAAGGTGTCGTGGGCCAGTTTAAACTTGGGTAGTCTCAGGCGCTCTTGCATGAAATCAATTAGCATCCAATGATTTTCGTATATCAGATAGGCATAGCTGTCGTTTAGGGAATTCAAATGCTGATTACGTACTTTTTCGTCAACAAAGAGCAGTCTGTCCGTTAAAGCACTTGGCAATTCGTTGTTGATAAAGATATCCTTAACGTGATTGTCATAGACCATAATCGGAAGTCCGCTGGCAAGAAACGTATTCACATCCACAATATCGGGTTTGCGAATGCCTGTTGTAAGTCTCGTGGTCAAAGAAGAGCAATATATGCTGAAGACCATCACGTTATAGAATTGCAGGCTAACCTCCATTAATTTACCAGATAATCCCAATCGATTGAAAGCTTTGGTGCTTATCGTCTGTGTCATGGCAAGTTTAATGGCACTGAAAGCCAGCTCATATAGTGATTTTTGCGGAAAAGTAATGTGCTTAATGAATATATTCACAATCAGGCAAATCAGAGTAACACACCACATCGATGGATGATAAACCATGTGTGATAAAGATTCTGCCACAGTGTAGACTCGTTCATAGGGCAGAAGAATGCATAGTTTTGTGGACATCACCACAGGACTAAAGGAAGCCAGACTGGGATGGGCATCCACATTTACACCAATGTCCATATCTTCATCTGCAAAGTCGTTTCTGATCTTTCTGATATATTCGTCTTGAGATAAAACCAAAATCTCCATAGTTCCTTTGTTGTAGCGCATGAATTCGTTAATCGTTTGCCCAATTCCACCTCCCAGATGCATATTGCCGCCAGCCAAATCATTTCGTTCAGTTGAATTGTACTGCAAGTAATTGAGAGTGTTGAAAAAGCTTTTAAAAATATATTACGATCAATTAATTTACTGCCAAAAAATATGCATGCCGAATGACGACCTTCTCTGATCAAATAGTGCGTATTTTACGGATTTTAGTGATATGTGGGCGAAGGTGGAGCGTTATCGAAATATTAAAATAAAATTTATTACTGTATTATATATATTTACCTAGATTTCAAATTTGATTGATCTACCTTCTATAGTTCCTGAGATCGACGTTTTTATATAGACAGACGGACAAACAGAAAAATAGGCAAAAATCTATCAAATTAGTTTCAAGTCTGATCAAAACGCCTCCTCTTCTTCCTGTTATATACATTTTCGCAAAGTTTTTTACTCTTTTACATAACAAGATTTAGTTAAACTTACCACAAAAACATTCGGTGGATCCTCGTACAGCCCAACAACTGGTCTGATTTCACCCGTATGCTCATACATATCCGTGAATGTGAAATTATTAGTCGAAGAATATAGCTTAACTATGTTCAGTTTGGAACTGTAGACAAACGACAACAGTTCGTAGCTATTTTGCAGTTTTAAAAATATACAGATGTTAAGAAAATTTTTTTTCCAAGCACGGAAAAAAAGCTCTTTAAAAAAATCACTTGTTGGAGGTAAACCATTTTTCGAGTTATACACAAACAAAATGACAGTTGGGGTTCTTTTAGATAAAGAATTTTCATATACAGCAAGAATTTCATCATGAGCGCTGCTAATTGGCACCACAGCCATATTTCTATTACTAATAAAAGTGTCAATTACACCGATATGCGGACCTCCAACTATTAGACCACATGCAAAAGTTTTTATTATTTGTTGATGAAAGGCCTCCGGAATTAAAGCAATATTTCCCATCTTTGAGTTATCCATGAAGGTGATTACGTTTCGAAACTTCATCATATCGTGTATAGTGGATATTGCTTCTAGCATATATGGATTTCCATCGTCACCTTCCATAATTGGCTTAAGTTGGCCATCAACAAAGGCCAAAATGCAGCAACTCCACAAAAATAGACGAACACACCTCATGGCTGTGATTTGTGTACTGACTGCTGGATTTCAAATGTTGTCCAGTTGACTTAGTTTCATTTTCCGATGTGGCCCGACCTTTTAAGCTACTTATTATGCCCCGCAATGCTTCGTCCAATAGCAATTAAAAATCATGTATGTCTTGTTTATACAAGTATTAGACGCCATTACATTTGAATTTTTACGAGTCTCCAATGTAACACAAAAGTTTCAATTCAATAATGGACAAAGTGACCGTAGAGTTTTTACATAACTCTTGTCTGAATATCTAGATATTATTGTCTGTTACTTCCGCATGTTACCCATTTTCAATGGATAAATTATATAAATTTTTGTAATATCTGATCAAACTGTGAACACCGTACTAGCCTTAATTGGGGTTGCCTGTCGAATTCCGATAAATCTATCTCATATTTTATTAAAATATTATATTATCTAATGGATTAATGTCAGTCTACCCTTAAACAAGCAGTAAAATTCAAAATTTAAGATGCTCAAGCAGTGCAGTGTGAAACAATGACGAGGGATTTATTTATTTAGTGGTTTTAGGTGAACAAAGTTAAATAGTTTTTATATTTATGGGATTACACCATTACATTGTTGTTAATTCGACTACGATTACTCCATTTCGCATGTGCACACTCAAGAAACAAAGTCACTATACTCAAAAGCATTGCCCCTGCATAGAGTCTGAATGCATACACAAAGAATTCCATAGGTAATGGATAGTCAGAGGGTGCCTCATACGGTGCCTGATGAATTAATCCAGCCATCTGTGCCTGACGAGGTCCCATTCTCATCCATTTATCAATTAAGCCAGACTCACGGGAACGGTCTACAAAAGATTTAAGCCAATACACGTAAGGCAGCTCCGGACGTATTTGTAATCGGAGATGTTGGTATCTTCCGCATAAGGTCTCCGGGGCAAGCTTCAACTTCGGTTCTATTAGACGTTCTTGCAAAAACTCTATAAGCGGCCACTGGTGTTCCCCAATAAAATAGGCATAGCTATCGTTTAGGGAGTGCAAATGATAATCTCGTGTTTCATGATTAACAAATAACAAACGATTTATTAAGGCCCTCGGCATTTGATTATCTTCATATATCTGCATGAGATTGGAGCCATTAACCATAATTTGTAGGCCACTGGTTAGAAAAGAATTTACATCCACAATGTCAGGTAAATGCAGACCCGTGGTTAAATGTGTTGTTAAAATACTCACAAAAATACTCAAAATCATCATTTGATACAAATGAGTGCAAATTATTAAAAACTTTTCAGGAAGTTTGAAGCTATTAATTTCGTATTTACTTAAAGATTGTCCCAAAAATATTCTCAATGCTCTGAAAACCTCTGAAGTCAATAGAACATCAGGTTTTGTACATTTCTTAATTGCAACCATCAAGATTAAGGACAGTATCGATAAACCCGAGACGGAATAACCTCCGTGTAATTTATAATAATTTCGAAGAGGTTGCGGTCGCTTGTAGGGTAAGACAAGGCAAAGTCTTGTTGTCATCACCAATGGGCTATAGGGGGCTAAACTATCATTTCGATATAAATTCGCTCCAATATCGTAGAAGTTGTTGGAATAATCTTCAAAATATTTTTTGATGGGCATTTCATGAATTTCCATTGATCCGTTAATATAACGCATGAATTCGTTTAAAATAATTCCATTTTGACCTCCAATGGTTATACTACTTTCTCCACTTAGTTTTTGGTTGTCTGATGAGTTGAGCTGAAAATTTTCAATTTTAAATTTAATAAATTTTTAAAACTGATAAACTTACTATAAACGTATCCGGCAAGTTCTGGTAAACAGCTACTTTTGCTCGAAATTGAAATATTTCTCTGGTTCTTTGAATATATTGGAATTTTGACTTAAAACCCCTACTAACTCTATAAATATGCAAAGATGTTGTGAATTTATATGACCAATTTTCGATTCCGCTGTTATTTTTAAAAATTAATCCAGCTCTATAGAAATTGTTTTCCAAACACCAGTTGAAAAATTGTTCTTTAAATTCCTTTGAAGGCGGCTGTCCATCCTTTGATGTATGCCAAAATAAGATTATAATTCCAAGAACATTATTCAATGATTTTTGAACCGCATTGAGTATTTTATCGTGAAGGCCATGAAATAGAACAAGAGCCAAATTTTGAGAGCCGATTATACTGTGTAATGATCCAGTATGGGAGCCACCTACTATTAAAGGCACCTCAATAACTTCAGTTATGCGTTTACTTAATTGGTTGTTATTTATATCCCGATTTTTAAAAAAGGTTAATATATTACGGGCCTTGGTTTCCCGTGTACATTCGTAGACAAATTGTACAACGTCCTGTACTTCATCGTCGCTTTCAACTAAGGGTTTTAAATTGCAAACAACCACAGTCAGAAGGCAACCGAACCACAAACAAATTCTGACAACCTTCATGGTTGTAGATTTTTAACTGAACTGTTGTCTACGCGGAATGCACATTTGAAAGAGTTGAAGCTCTTGTTTGTATAGTTATTAAATGCCATTACAGGAACCCTCTGTCTGATACCCATAGCTGCAGCAAATAAACGTAACTATTAAGCCTAATGTTTTTATTAACAAATCCCACGCTATAAGTATTGTGACTTAATATATAACCTTTATGAGTGATATCGGACTTCTCCTACATTATAATTTTTGTATTTTTGAATGGTATTACAAATGATAAACAAGTATATGAATATTTTTGCTTGTAAGCCTTTCAAGTTTTTGGGCCTCATCGACTTCTCGTCATCCTTCTTAAAACAGGGACATAACATATTGCATCTCTGTTCAAAATAGATAGTAATTAAAAGTCTGACATTGGCATACACTCTAGAACAATGCAAGGGAAATCTTCATCAAATTACTATTAAAATCGGTTAATAAACACACAAGTTAGTGAAGAAATTATTCTATTGTCAATTCTCTCGATTGTAGTCTTTCCGATTTACCCCTCTTATCTTTATCTAACCCATCAGTAAAAATATATTATTAAAGTGTTTCATACGTTTATTACGTGGTTTCAGTGCTAAAAGGATTAATGTAATACATCTATGGATTATATTATGATGATAATATTATGATTATTCTGCCTAGTTTTCCAGTACATATATAGCTGCTCTAAAATGAAAACTATAAGGCTTAGGAATATTCCAAATAAATAAATAAAAAACCCATTTGATAAGAATGACAAGGTTATCGGCGTTGGGCTGTAGGGTTCGTATGTAGCTTGTTGAATTAAACCAGCCCTCTGTGCCTGTCGAAGACCCATTCTCATCCATTTTTCTATTAAACCGGCTTTTCGTGCTTCATTTACGAAGTATCGTAAGGCATTCCTTAATGCAAGTTCAGGATGAAAGGGTAGCCTTAGGTGACGTTGGTTGCCGCACAAGGGTTCGGGGCCCAGTTTCAACTTGGGTTGTCTGAGGCGTTCTTGAATGAACTCAATAAGTATCCATTGAGTGTCTTCTATTAGATAGGCATAGCTGTCGTTTAGGGAGTTCAGATGATCATCTCGTACTTCAGGCTCTACAAATAACAATCGATCCGTCAATGCACTTGGCAATTGATTGGTTTCAAATATTTTTAGAACATGATGTGTATTTACCATAATCTGCAGTCCGCTGTCAAGAAATGTGTCGACGTCTACAATATCTTGTTTTTGAAAACCAATGCTAAGCCTTACTGTTAAGGCACTAATAAATATGCTTGCTATAAGCACATTGTAAAAGAGTATAAAAACTTGCAGCATTTTTTCGGAAAGTCGTTGTTGATTAAATTCTCTTGTAGTTATAGCTTGCCCTAGAGTTTGACTGAAAGATCCAAGCAAAAGACTACAAAATGATCCGCAGGGTCTAGAGATTTTTTTAACAATAGTATTTGCAATAATGGAAATCATAAATATGCCTAATATCGAAAAGTCTCTATGCATAAGATCCAAATACTTATAGATGGGCTCCAGTCGTTCAAAAGGCAATACAATACAGATTCTAGATGATAGCACCAAAGGACTATAGTCGCCCAAACTGTCATTTGCAACTAGATTCGCTCCAAGGTCAATCTTTCTTGGATTGAGTAAATTCTCTGTGGTTTTTGTAAAATAATCATCAGGCGAAAGTGGTTTAAGATCCATGGTCCCATTAACCAAGCGCAAGAATTCAACTAGCATAAAGCCGGTGCCACCTCCAAGACTTATGTTACCATCCGTAAGATCGCACTGTTCTGTTGACTTGAACTGAAATGCAGTCGATTAATAACGATAATTATTCAAATTTTGCAAAAGTAATATGTAAAACTCATTATATAGAATATATCTAAATTTAATTTATTGAAAGTAAATACTTACCCAAAATGTATCAGGAAGATTTTGGTAAACTCCAACCGATAATCGAAAGTGCGACATTTTAAACAGTTGCCATAAGTGCAGATCTCTAGTGTAATTTAATAAGTCAATTATTGTCATTGTGGGATTGGCAATGTATGACCAAATATCAAATCTAGGGTATCGCTTAATAACCAGAGTGACCGAAAACATATTTCTTTTCGAACACCAAACGAAGAACTTCTCCCTTAGTTCTGCTGTGAAAGGTGAATTATCTTTCGAATTATACACGAACATAATGGTGATTGTATTGTTGCTTCTTAAAGAATCCTCTACTAGAGTGAGAATAGGATCATCAAATTTTGTAAAGAGAACTACTGCCAAATTTCGTTGTTGAATAAAATTGTGAAGGTTTCCGATATCATCACCACCAACAATGACAGGACGATCAAAAGCTTCTGTTATACGTTGTTGAAAGGATGCCATATCGAGGTCTCCGAAGAAGGTGATGATGGTTTTATAGTTTGTTAATGCGTCCAGAAGCGATATTGCTTCAAGAATAAACTGATTATCATTGTCATTTTGCGTAATTGGCTTTAACTGTCCAACAACCAAACCCGGAAAGCAGCAACACAAAATTAGGTAACTAACACGTTGCATGTTCGAAACTTAACTAACGAACTAAATGAAATGAAATCAGTAGAAAGGCTTTTGTGGTGGCAATCCTACTTCTCATATCTCATTTCAGTCAATAACCACGACGACTAGCACTATAATGGTGTGCAATAATCTTTGTTAGCACAGTTATTAGAAACTATTAAAGCCACGTTTTATTGTTCCGAGTGACGAACTCCAAGAGGTAAACTTGTTTATTTATCTAGTTAATTTCTACTTGTGTCTAATCTAGCCGCAAAAATCTTTATTGGTCCAAAATGCTTACTATAAATTTTCACAACAATTTCATATCTGCTTTCACCGATTTATTACCACAATTTTAATTTCTAACTCAAATGGTTAAGAAAAAACTACAGCGCTTTAACATCGGTTGAATTTTAATGACTGCGAACCCGATTCTCAACAGCAAACTAAAAATCCGATCAAAACCTATGAACGGAAAAAGAGAGTAACCTTCGCTCCCGAGTTGGTCTCTGGAGAGGGGGTAGCTGTGGCGACACCAGCTGACATCAGTTGTTCATAATATCGATAATTGCAATCGATACGGCAAAATATGATCTCTATCAGCCTGCACCATCTCTAGCATTATTCTTGCTGCCGCCAAATACTAAAACATACATTTGTTACAATTAAATGAATAAAGTTATATTATTAGTGGATAATAAGCGACTGCCTTTTGATTCAAAGCTTATCAAAAATAGCTTTTTATCTTAAGGACCACTATTGTTTTGCAGCCCTACTGCCGAAGGCTCAGGTTCACTTTCGCAGAGTGTTTTCAGTGGACCATGGAGGACGGATGCTAATCGGCTACAGTTTTTGGGAAATCCCAAAAATTTTGATCAGATGTTTTCCATTTACAGTACAGTACAATAATCAAAGTGAAATTCAATTTGACAGTTTTTGGTGCGTAAGCGGTGAACGATTTATTTAATTTAGTGCTTATATGTGAACAAAATTTAATTATTATACAAATTTGCGATTATTCGACGGTTACATTATTGTTTATTTGTATACGGATACTCCATTTCGAATATATGCATTCTAGTATCATTGTGACTATACTCAACAGTATTCCGCCTGCATAGAATACAAATGTATAAACAAAGAACTCCATAGGTAATGGATAGTCAGAGGGTGTCTCATACGGTGCCTGATGAATTAGTCCAGCCATCTGTGCCTGACGAAGTCCCATTCTCATCCATTTATCAATTAAGCCAGACTCAAGTGTGCGGTCTACGAATGATTTCAGAAACTGAATGTACGGAAGCTCCGCACGTACGTAAAATCGATAAAATTGGTAATTACCGCACAATGTGTCTGGGGAGAGCTTCAACTTCGGTTCGCTTAGACGTTCTTGTAAGAAGTCTACAAGCGCCCACTGGTGCTCTTCAATAAGATAGGCATAGCTATCGTTTAGGGAGTTCAAATGATGATCTCGTATTTCCTGATTAACAATTAAAAATCTATCAGTTAAGGCCATGGGCATTTGAAACATTTTAAATATCTGCATAATATAGGGGCTAAAAACCATGATTTGTAATCCACTAGTTAGAAATGAATCTACGTCTGCAATATCAGGTAAATTTAGACCCGTGGTTAAATACGTTGTTAGACTACTTACAAAAATACTCATAATTATCATATTATATAAATGAGTGCAAATTATTAGAAACTTCTCAGGAAGCCTAAAGCTATGGAATTCGAAATTAGTTAGAGACTGTCCCATAAATATTCTCAATGCCGTAAAAACCACTGAAGATAGTGGAACATCAGATTTTCTACATTTCCTGATTACAACAATCAAGATGTACGAGATTATCGATAAGCTCACAATTGAATAATCTCCGTAGACATAAAAAAAATAATCTGAAAGTGGAAGTTGTCGCTTGTAGGGCAAGACGAGGCAAAGTCTTGTTGTCATCACTAAAGGACTGTAGGGAGCCAAACTATCATTTGGATATAGATTCGCTCCAATATCGTATTTGCCTTTGTGGAGATCTATCAAATATTCTTCAAAGGATAAAGGACAAATTTCCATTGATCCGTTTATATAACGCATGAATTCATTTAACAAAATTCCTGTTTGACCCCCTATTTTCGTACTTTCTCCAGTTGCACAATTCAGAGGACTTTCGGATGAGTACTGAAAATAAAAAAATTTGAATCATGTGAGACACAAAACAATTGTAAACTTACTGTAAATGTGTCCGGCAAGTTCTTATAGGTGGCAACCTTTGCTCGGAAATGAAATAATTGGTTGGTTCTTTGAATATAATGTTCTTTTGATTTAATATCCGTACTGACTCTATATATATTCATTGATGTTGTATGCTTATACGACCACCATTCGATTTCGACTTCATTCTTAAAAAATAATCCAATTTTATAGAATTTGTTTTTCAAACACCAGTTAAAAAATTCTTTTTTAAAATCCAATGTAGGGTTTCTATCATTTGGTGTATACCAAAAATTAATATTAATTCCGGAAATATAACCAAGTGATTGTTCCACTGTTGTGAGTATTTTATCGTGAAGGCCATGAAAGAGAACCAGAGCCATATTTGTAGAACCAAGTAAATTATGTAATGATCCGGTGCGAGAACCACCTATTATAAGTGGTAGTTCAACAGTTTCGGTTAGAAGTTTATGTAATGGTTTGTTATTTATGTTCCGATTTTCAGAAAATATTATTATATTTTTAAACGTATTTTGCCTTCTGCGTTCGTAAATCATTTTCACGATGTCCTGTATTTCATCGTCGCTTTCCAATAACGGCTCTAATTGTCCAACAACCAGAATCATAAGGCAACCGTACCACAAACAGATTGTAACACACTTCATGGCTGTAAATTCTCAACTGAAGCGAAGTGAAAAGTCCACTATGCGTAACAACTACTTATGAGTGCTCGTGTTTGCACATCGCCAAAAGTAATAACGCTTTATTTTAATCGTTATTAAGTATAATGATATCCATATCCACGTAGGTCAAGTATCTTGGCATAATATTAGATAAAATATTTACGTGAAAACAGAACGTGGCTATTGCCACTAATGAGTTGTAGAGTGTTCACATGCTATAATTGGGGAGTGTCTAAAAAGATTACGGTGTGGATATACGAAACCATAAAACCTTTGCATCGACGTCAGGAAGTTAGCCACCAGAGCGAAGGGGAAAAATGCTTGCGAAAAACTCACTGGTCGAAGTTGTACCCAACACCTTAAAAAATTTCAAAACTGAGTTAAGCACTGTTAAGATCCTCTCGTATTTCGGAAACGAAGTTGCAAACGAACTAGCCACGAAAGGAGCTACTACTACTATTGTCTAGGATCCTATCAATCCCATCATTAGGGTGGATGCACCGAGAGTAAATAAAGCTATATAAATAACCTCTTGAAGAGCTAGGCCGAGCAAAAGACTCTTAGGCATCTATCCTACCCGAACCCAAAGAGCTCCCCAAGGATAGTCACATACATTTTTATAGGACACTGCAAGTTACAGCGAAAAAGCGATGTGAAATATATATTTTAGAGCTTTTATGAAACAAAATAAACAAAATACATTTTAATATTAATTTTATGACTATACAACTATTACATTGTTGTTCATTCGTCTGCGAATACTCCATTTCCAATAACCATATTCAAGAATCAAAGTTATTATGCTCAACAACATTCCCCCTACATAGAATCTGAATGTATACACAAAAAACTCAAATGGTAAAGGCTCTTCAGAGGGTGCCTCATACGGTGCCTGATGAATTAGTCCAGCCATCTGAGCCTGTCGAAGACCCATTCTCATCCATTTATCAATTAAGCCAGACTCACGGGAACGGTCCACAAAAGATTTAAGAAATAAAACGTAAGGTGAATTTGGGCGTATATGAAATCGAATATATTGATAACTTCCGCACAGAGTTTCCGGAGCGAGCTTCAACTTTGGTTCCCTTAGACGTTCCTGCATGAAGTCGATAAGCATCCATTGATGTTTTTCAACAAGATAAGCATAGCTATCGTTCAGGGAGTTTAAATGGTGATCTCGTATTTCCTGATCAACAAGTACCAAACGATCAATTAAAGCGCTCGGCATTTGATTACTTTTAAATATCTGTAAGATATGGGGGTGATATGCCATGATCCGTAAGCCACTAGTCAAAAATGAATTAACATCTAAAATTTCAGGTAATCCCAAGTTCGTGGTTAAACACATTGTCAGTCTACTTAAAACAATAGTCGTAATCAATATATCAAATAATTGAGTGCAAATTATTATAAACTTTTCCGGAATTCCAAAGCTGTGAAATTCGTAATTAGTGAGAGGCTGTCCTGTTAATATCTTTAATACTCTAAAACCCACTGAAGATAGTGGAACATCAGGATTTGTACATTTTTTAACTATAACAATCAAGAAAGATGCAATCAAAAACAGCCCGAAAATTGAATAATCTTTGCAGAAACTAATAATATAATCTCGAAGAGGAAGTTGTCGCTTGTAGGGCAAAACAAGGCAAAGTCTTGTTGTCATCACCAATGGGCTATATGGAGCCAAACTGCTATTGGAAACCAGATTTGCTCCAATATCGTAATCGTTTTTAGAAAAATCCTCGTAGTATTTTCCAATGGAGATGGAGTGAATATCCATAGTTCCGTTAATGTAACGCATGAATTCATTTAACATAATGCCAGTTTGACCTCCTAAGCTTCTAGTGTCTCCAGTAAAATCCTGATGTTTCAGTGAGTTGTACTGCAAATATTAAATTTAAATGTTCGCATTTACATTATTTAAAGCAATTTTAAACTTACTGAAAAAGTATCTAGCATATTTTCATATACAGCTACCTTTGCTCGCAAATAAAACAATTCTCTGGTTCTTTGCATATACTCAGCTTTTGATGTTAGGCTTCTATTAACTTTAAATATATTCAATGTATTTGTATGTACATAAGACCATATTTCATTTTCGTCATTATTTTTAAACATTAATGTCATTTTATAAAAGTTATTTTTCAAGCACCAGTTAAAAAATTCATTTTTAAAGTCGGATGTAGGGGATGCTCCGCCGGTTGATTTATACCAAAATATGATTGTTATACCACTAATATTATTCAGTGATTTTTGAGCTTCAGTAAGTATTTTATCATGAAGACCATGAAAAACAAGCAAAGCCAAATTTTGAGAACCGAGTAAATGATGTAATGATCCGGTATGGGAGCCAGCTACAATTAGGGGCAAGCCAATAGTTTCAGATAGACGTTGAATTAAATTTGTATTTTTCATATTTTCATTTTTAATAAATGTGATTATATTTCTATTGTTTAAATGTTTTTGGATTTCAAATACATATTCGACAATGTTCTGTATTTCATCGTCACTTTCCACTATGGGATTTAACTGGCTCACAACCAAAGTCAAAAGAAAACCGAAGCACAAACAGATTCTAGCACACTTCATGGTTATATATCCACAACTGACGAAAGGTGAAGTTTCAGCTTAGCGTAAAACCTATTCAAAAGTGCAGGAGCAATTGCTTGCACAATTATCAACACTTTCCCAAATGTATCGTTAAGTGTAATAACGCTTCATTATAATCGTTATTATACTGATACCAAAATCCGCGTCATAATATCAGATAAAAGATTTAGATTAGATCACTGACGAGTTGTAGAGTGTTTACTAGCAAAAATTTGGGACTGTCGCATAAGATAAAGGTGTGAATAAACGAAACCATAAAACCTTCACTTTCACTTTAGAAAGTAAACCACCAGAGCGCAGATGAGCCCTGCTTGAGAAAAACCTACAAATCGAAGATGTTCCCCACATCGTAAGAAACTTCAACACTAACCTAAGCTATCCAACACCTACAATATAAAAACACAATTAAAATGTCCTACTAATCTAGAAACTATCTGTGGCCTAAGGCCTTATAAATCAAAGCATAATATATTAGACTTTTTTTTTTCGGTTGTAAGAGCGATGTGGAATATTTATTTTATTGCTTTAGGTGGCAAAATGAACAAAACACATTTTAACATTATTTTTATGATTATACAACGATTCCATTGTTGTTCATTCGTCTGCGAATACTCCATTTCGAATAACCACATTCAAGAATCAAAGTAACTAAACCTAACAGCATTCCCCCAACATAGAGTCTGAATGCATACACAAAAAACTCAAAAGGTAACGGATCTTCAGAGGGTGCCTCATACGGTGCCTGATCAATTATTCCAGCCATCTGAGCCTGACGAAGACCCATTCTCATCCATTTATCAACTAAGCCAGACTCACGGGAACGGTCTACAAAAGATTTAAGCCAATGCACGTAAGGCAGTTCCGGACGTATGTGTAATCGGAGATTTTGGTAACTTCCGCACAAAGTTCCTGGGGAGAGCTTTAGCTTGGGTTCTTTTAAACGTTCCTGTATAAAATCTATGAGCATCCCTTGACGTTCTTCAATTAGATAGGCATAACTATCGTTCAGGGATTTTAAATGAAGATCTCGTATTTCCTGATCCACAAATAATAAACAATCAATTAGGGCACTCGGCATTTCATTGCGATTAAATATCTTCATGACTTGGTGGCTATGAACCATAATTTGTAATTTACTGTTTAGAAATGAATCTATGTCTACAATGTCAGGTAAATTCAGACCCGTGGTTAAATACATTGTTAGACTACTCACAAAAATACTCAAAATCATCATATTATATAAATGAGTGCAAATTATTAGAAACTTTTCAGGAAACCTAAAGCCATGGAATTCATAATTAGTTAGAGGCTGTCCCATAAATATTCTTAATGCCCTAAAAACTACTGAAGATAGTAGCACATCAGGTTTTGTACATTTCCTGATTAAAATAATCAAGATATACGAGATAATTGAGAATCCCAAAATTGAATAATCTCCGAAAAAAGTAAAAAAATATTCCCGAAGAGGAAGTCGTCGCTTGTAGGGCAAGACAAGGCAAAGTCTTGATGTCATCACCAATGGGCTATATGGAGCCGAACTATCATTTGGGTATAGATTCGCTCCGATATCAAATTTACTTTTAAAAGAATCATCATAGTATTCGTCCATGGACATTTCATGAATTTTCATTGTTCCATTTATGAAACGAATGAATTCGTTTATCATAATTCCACTTTGGCCTCCAATGGTCGTACTTTCTCCAGTTAATTGTTGGTTTTCCGATGAGTTGTACTAAAATTTTCAAAAATTTAATATAATCATATTTCAAAAGTTGTAAACTTACAATAAACGTATCTGGCAAGTTCTTGAAAACAGCTACCTTTGCTCGGAAATGAAATAATTCCCTGGTTATTTGAGAATAATTTGATTGTGTCGTGAATCCCTTTCTAGCTCTATAGATAATCAATGATGTTGTGTATTTATATGACCATATTTCGTTTTCGTTATCATTTTTGGAAATTAAGGCCATTTTATAGTAATTGTTTTTCAAACACCATCTAAAGAATTGTTCTATAAAGTCTGCTGTAGATTGTTGTGCATCGTTCGATACATTCCAAAATAATAACATAATTCCAAGTACGTTTTTCAGTGATTTTTGCACTGCGGTTAGTATTGGATCATGAAGACCATGGAAGAGAACCACGACAAAATTCTCAGAACCGATTATATTTTGTAATGATCCAGTATGGGAGCCAGCTACAATTAGAGGCAAGCCAACAGTTTCAGATAAGCGTTTAATTAACCGTTTATCTTCAATATTGCGATTTTCCATAAAGGTTATTATATTTCTATTGATCACTTGATTTTGGATTTGAAATACGAATTTGACGAAATCCTGTATTTCATCGTCGCTCTCCACTATGGGATTTAACTGGCAAACAACCAGAGCCAGAAGGCAACCGAACCACAAACAGATGCTAACACACTTCATGGCTGTCAACTCTTAACTGAAATGTTGGCTATGCGGATTGCACATTCCAAAGAGTTGAAGTTCTTGTTTGTTTTGTTATTAACTGACATTTCAGGGAAACTCCCAATGCGGCGGCAAATAAAACTATTAAACTAAATGATTTTGTTAACTATACCCACATTAAACGGACGCTAAAAATATTTGTTGATTTGCATTTTCTGCAATTCTGTATTATAACTCATAATTTCCCACCTAGATAATATTCATAACATTCATTCATTCAGGCACGAGGGTAGAATAGTATATTTTTTGAATACATTTGCTATCGATTTTATTTATTTTTGTGGTGGTTAAATTCGGCACGTTTTGTATTAATATTTAAAATGTTTTGTAACACAACACAATTTATGCTTATTGGATTAGTCTCTTGTTTACTAACTAATTTACGACAAGTAATTTTAGAATTTTGGAGTTTATTTTCGATGCAGACTCTAAAATTATTGCAGTTACTTTTAATGATATATGAGCGAGTAATTAAAAAAAATAAATAAAAATAATTCTTACAAACAATTTAGTTGCATCAACCGGTAGAGAACTATAAATTAAAGCAAACTGTAAATCGTTTGACAATGGCTTCTGTAATAAAAGTCACAAATATCTATTACTATTTTCCGAGTACAATTAAGGGCGACAGTTTAACGGCACATAGAACAGCATTTGCACCTAGCACTTGCCACATGTGTTGCAGTTGCAGCTGCAGCTGTTTGCCAGCATTTAAGTTTAACGAGAACGAAAATCCCCCTAAAATATAAAATATCAGGAGCGTCGATGAGTTGGTGGCAATTCGAACGCCTTCAGTTGTGCACAGAGAGAAAATTTGTATTTGCAACTTTAGCATTTATATTCTGTAGAACAGGTTGCCCAATGTTTTCTCGCAGTGTACAGCAAGTCGACTTTAATATGCTATAGATGGTAACATCCGGCCAACTTCCGGGCCCTGATTGATGGGCATTTTAGTGCAGACAGTTGAGTTTAAAGCGCCATTAAGCGAATATTGGCACAAACACCGACGGTTTACGAGGGTACGGAAAAACACCAAGAATAATTCAGAAAGGTTAATATCGGACACAAACGAGAGTAAAATGCCAGAAGGCGAGTGGAACAAAACATGCAAAATTGTATCTTTAATAATAATACTTTATGTTAGCCGATTTCAATGCGCTTTTTAGAATAGATAAATAATATAAAGGTATGGAACATATATTTTGAATTTCTACTAATTATGTTTAATATTTATATTTATTCGATTCGGGCGTAAATGGGGCGTGGCAGATCACATTTGAAACAAACTTGAACTGCGTGTGATATACATTTATCTATATTCCGAATATAGCTGCTATAGCTTTTATAATTTCCAAAAACGTTGCTTTAATAGCGACGGGTTTACATTTACACAAATTTATTATGCCCAAATTTTTGCCCATTTTGAATGGGTGCAGGATATAAAAACAAAAGAAAAGTCGCATGCAGCTGTTGATGAAGGTCAAGTTTAGCGTTTAGCATGCTAGCACAAGTTGCAGCAAGTGGCACCAAGTGGTGGCAAGTGGCGATGGCAGCATCAACTGAGCAATCGGCCCTAACGTGACGGCTAACGTTGTGGCTTACGTCAAACGTAACGCTAACACTCTCTGGAACACACTCTCTCTCTCTCCTCTCTTTCTATGCTGTTCGTATAAAAAGGCGTTCGCAGTGGCAACGACAGTCAGTTCGCTGCAGACTAGGCAAGAAGACGGACGCGTTTTGCCAGCGGCTTTTAGAAAACGCTTTTTGCTGCTGTCGGGCGTACGCGTTCGCAACGCACTCGCTCTTCGTATAAGCTGGTGCTTCGTGCATGTGTGTGTGAGTGTATGTGTGTGTTGTTTTATTTTGCCTCGGCTAACGGTAATTTCAGTTGCAGCTGCGTTCAAATGCCGTCGCTGCGCTTCGCATAGTTTGTAGCATACTTCAAAGCGCGCTGCAATCTTTTGACCGCGTAGCATACTTTTAAGCGCGAAACCTAATTGTGCAGTAACCAGCAACATATCAGGCTTTAAACCATGTTTTGGATCTTGCGTCGCACTGGCGCTGCCAATTTCTTCAATTCCTTGAACAACAATTGCAGCTTCAGCAAGGGCAATGGCAACAATGCCGCCGGCAGCAATGGCAACCACAGCAACAACACCCAGGGTAAGCGTTTCCCTTCGAAGCTGAAGCTAGAGTTCCAGGTGGCAATTATATTATTATATTACGACCCCAGGCTGTAATTGACTTGGCTACCTAATTAGTGAAACATGACTCAGCACCCGATATGCTCGTACATGCAATATTCTGAAATTCAAGCTGAATCACTCTAATCACAGATAACAGACAATTTGAAACCTATTGATAAAACGTTGGGTCACATGTGGACAGCGATAAGTGCAAGCATATGATGCAATTTTGATTTAAATCCCAAGAAAAGTTAATTTGTAATTTGAGGAAAGAAGTTAAACTGTAATTTGCCCTGTATGTGGCCTATGGCATTGTTTATCGATGCAGTGTATTGCATTACGATTGGATAAGAAAATGCGAAGACGTTTGTATATTATTTAAACACAAATTACAGAATCTTCTACTGCAGGTTATGTTCGACTGTAGCCTTCTGGAACACTGATCTTCTCTGACCTTGTTGATATAAATATTTTATACTTTTCTTTCATAAAAATATTTTCTATTTTTGCAAGTTTGTAAAAATATTCTTAATCTTATAAAGTTTTGTTCAGTTATGTTGAAATTTTAAAACAAAATAAAAGTAAATCAACTTAAAAACTTTATTTGTATATTTTTGACTTAATTTTCAATGCAAATGTGAAAAAAAAATTTAGATAAAAAATTCAATATTTTGGTTTGTCTAATCTTGATTGTAATTGAATCATAACGAAGAAATAATGATTTGGGGAGTAAAGTACCATTTAAAGCATTAAATTAAAGTTGTTCAAAAATATGAAAATTAAGCCAAAAACCAGAAATTGGAATTAGAATTGAACGCGTTTATATGAATTTAACATTATGAATTGCAAATGTAAATCATCAAATGGCCTGAAACTCAATACATGGCTAATGAAGATAGATGACGGGCATATCTATTTATTACAACATGATGACAACTTGGATGCGAGCGAAAACTTTTGAAGCTGCAAAGATGGGCGGACATATGGAATCCCTTGGTATATCTTAACAGAAACAGGAGAAATCATTTCATAAGTTTCATTCCCATGTTGCCGGGGCTTACAATACGACGTGCCAACTTGTGCACCGTTATCAAAACAAGTTAATTAAAATTCCTACAATGACTTGAGCCCTACATAACGTATGTATGTATGTACTGCTATACATATTATGTACATAGAATATAATGACAATATATATTGTGCTCAAGTACATACTTGAGCGTATTGTTTGCACAAAATCCTCTGGCATATGGCGGGCTGCCGATGCCGATGTTGATGCCTGATGCAGGAATGCGAGAATGTTAAAGTAAAGCAAATAGCAGAAAGCTCTCTTAATAATAAGCTCTGTAGTTGTATATATGTTCATGTGTCTGTGTGGGTGTCGCAGAACGTGCCACGGATGTGACTGTCGAAAAAAAAAACAAAAAAAAAAAACACTTTAGGCGTTGTCCCAAGACACTTTTGTCTAAGCGTTAAGCCTCACGCCAGCTCAGACGCTGAGAATTCGTGATAAAGTGAGAAGCAAAGGATGCTCCAAGTGGAGGTAACGATGCCAATTTCCAGTAAACACATGCACACATACACAGACATTTGTACACTCAGAAAAAAACCAAAACATTTTCGAATGATTCAAACCAAAAGTAATTCCCATGCCGTCCAAAATTTCTTATGTCCCATGTTTTTGGTTCAATCGAAATATTATTTAAAAAAATTTTTTTGAATTGAATTATATTTTCACCATAAATCCATACTCAATTGTTAATTAATTTATCTTAAATCATTTCTAAAATTAATTAATTTCAATTTATTCTAAAATAAAAAGCAATCAACATGCTTGCATTTAGCAAATATTTTTCGGATTTACTATTGGATTAATGTAATCTTAGAAATTTTAAATCCGTTTCTGTCTACTTTTCTCTGAGTGTATACATGTTAGAATTCACGGGAATTATAGTGTTTATTTTTCAGCAGACTACGCCCATAAATTGTTTAAATTGTTTATTTTCATTTGAGGGAACATATTTGATATGCAAATCACATAATAACACAAAAATGCAATTAAAATGCTTTGAATTTGGTAAATGCATGCTGAAAATATTTGCTTTTTTCTCTCACATACCAGACAGCATAAATCAGCTGGAAAAAACCACAGTGGGGTAATTTAAATTAATGACAGACTCGAAAATCCCTAAAACAGTCGACACACTCATTAGTATTAATCAGGACTGCCCAGCAACAACATTTCAACAAAGATCCGAAGTACTAGAAAATGTTTTAGCTCTCAAATGTTATTAGATTTTATGTCAGGTTTCATTCGAAGTTTAGAATTTCGTTTGCAGTTGAATGAACGGCTTAAATAGGTTTTAAAACGGGCTGGCAACCCTGCTGTACATAAAATGAAATCGAAACGAAACGAGATTAGAATTTTAATATTTTCTTGGAAAATATTTCGGTTATCGATTTGAGTTATAAAAGTCAATCTTTAGGGTTTCCTTTCAATTTAAATTATAAGTTTTGCCTTTTTGAATATTACAAACAGTAAACGAAAATTGTTTGAAAATGAAAATCGAATTGGTTTCAGGAAAATATTTTTTTTTTACTTTTTTACTGAAATTGAATTTTACAACTTATAGTAAAAACAGTGCACCCAAACGAAACTACGATATATTTTATTCAATTAGTTTGTTTGCTCAATTAAACGTGATAAATTTACTCGTTGCTGTAATTAATTTACGGTCTTTATAAATCAAATAACATATGATAGATTGAATCCAGAAGGAACTTAAAATTGAATAAAATTGCGTTTTAATATTTCTGTTAAGATATTTGCTTTATAGCAGCGAAATAAATTGATTGCATTAATTTGAATATTGTAATTATTTGCTGCATGGGATCAAGCATTAATAATAAATTTCAACTTTTAATTTATAGCATTTTGTAACATATTTCCAATGACTATAATCAGCTGTAATATCCGGCTGCTCATATAATAAAACACATTCAATTTGTTATGCAAATGCCACATATGTCAGCAGCATTAACCGATAATTATGACAGCCATTTGTCATTGATAATACGCACAGTTGTACAACAGCAAGGGCTGCAATTAAAAGCACATTCTAGCATTTATGCATATGTGAGTATGAGTACGAGAGTTCAGAGTAGGGCCAGCAATTAGCTCTGGCAACCGAAAAACAGACAAATTTTTGAGCGCCTTTTGACTGCGCGCCAATTAGAAGCGCATTTGGCCTACGAGCAAAATGCGTTTCAATATGGCGAAATGCGCGGAATTAGTGCAGCTAAAACTACAATAATAAATTATGTTTTAGGCATAATTCCGTTGGTGTGTGTTTTGGCAAATTATTGCCATGTTTAGCTAGTGTATTAATAAGGCTTATTAGAAGTGTTAGCAAAACATGGATATTGTGCATTACTGTTAATTTTTGAGAAGCATACATGCCAGGTATTAATTGATTATCCGGCTAACATACAACAAATATTTGCGTATTTTCCATATATGCATAGATTTAAATGTTTTTAATCTGTAAAGGCAGACTTATCCTTCAATGTATAGTCTTCGACATCCCTTTCAATAAACTACCAGACAGAATTAAAATTTGTTCTATTATAAATATTTTAATAAGGCTCAGGATAGATCATTTATTAACTAACTGAATTTTTCAATGAGAAATGCAATAGATATATATAGTACATATAATATTTTATTCTTATTTATATAGTTGCAAATAATCACGGAATACATACTGCAATTTATCAAAATTCGATATTTGATATTCGATATTGGCAACATTTATGTATGTATTCGATAACTTAATACAATTAATAATTAATTACTGAAAATATAGATAGTTAGCTCTATTTTCGACAGTCAGAATTGTTTTCCTAGATTAATCGATTGCCAGCCGAAACAAGCGATGATCGGTTTGCTTTCTAACTATCGGTAATATCGATAGTGTCATCGATAATTCTAGCAACACTGATGACCAGTTCTGGTCCAATCTGGCCATGATTTATGCACGCAAACCAACAAGTTGTCAGCCGATGGCACATCATTTGTAATCATTTGTGTTGTAATCCGAAAACTTTCAGCTTTCTTCGCTTTTTCTTTGCACTGACGAGACTTGCAAACTAAATATTACAGCAACTGCAAGCTTAAGGCCCACAACTATGTATTTTTTTTTTTTCTGCCATAAATTTCAATCTGCGCACGGAAAAAGGCCAACGGCAACGCAGTCAACCGCACTGTTCACACATACAATACACACACACACCAATGCACACATACACGTATTGCCTTTCGCTAAATGCTGCAAAACTTCTTGTTGCATACTTTCCGGCACGCTGCATATGCTCACACACACACACGCATACTAAAGCACTCGCCAGCAGTGTTGCCGAATTCGCTTTTTTCCCAACAAATCTGACTATTTGAAGCGCTTTTGCTAGAAAAATGGTGAAACTGCAACTATTCCGGATTTTTCCAAAAATTGTAAGGCTTTCTTACCGCTCTTTCTTAGATTTTGCAAAATTAATTTAAAAGAAAACATTAAATTTGTTATCTGTCATTATTTTCTTTGATACTTACTTATAATTTAAAGCAAAGAAACCTTTTTTTTTTGTATAAAATAGTTAATAGAAATGGTTGTGTATAATACCAATATAAGTACATTTCAGTTGAAGAATATCTTCAAAAGATATACATTTTTTTAGGCATTTTATTTGCTAAATCGTTTAATTTTATTTCCATATAAACACACAAAAAAATGACTTTTTCCTTAAAAAAAAAAAAAATGGCAACACTGCTCGTTAGTAACACTCACTCACACATTCACACCAGCATACACATTTTAGCGATAAAATGGAGCTTTATTTTGCTTCACGGACTAGCGCGTTGCTCCCGCACTACACAAACACTTTTTGCACTACGTGCTGTGTGTGTGTATCTGTGAGTGTTTGTGTGTGTTTGCATGCCATGTTTTCAATATTCATGCTGGTTTTATTTGCTCCGCTTTGCTTCTGCTGCAACGGCAAACAAACACTGCGCATAACCTTTGACATTTCACAGGGACTCATGATTAGCTTAACGCTCAGACATTGTTTGCATTGCGTTGTCCGGTTATTGGCTGAACAACAGGCTGTATGAATTATTGACAGATAAGCTCCTCAATTACTGCCAGCATGTTATCAGCTTGTTTATTAACTGCTTAATAGACACATTGTAATTAACTACTGGCAACACACAGCCTAAGCGGCAGAGGTGCTTGAGATATCAGTTTGATTTTAATTGAACTTTCATAATTTATATAAATTAAATACATATTTTATTTTTAAGTTTTTTAGTTTAATTGAAAAATTAATTTCATATTTATGAGCTGCAATTCTACAAACTTCAAAATTGGCGCCAAATCGATCAAAACTTTTACCAAAACACATGATTTTTAATCTATATCAATAATTTCTCAACCTCTTCCTTAATCGATATCAAAAACTATGCGAATTTAATAATTTATTTATTTATTTAATGTCTAATTGGTAAACAATTTAATCTCTACATAAAATTAAATTAAAGAATTAAATTAAATTATAAAAATTAATAAATTAAATCAGCTTTAACATTAAAAGAGAATTTATTCATGTAATATTTAACCACAATAAGTATTTTAATTCATAGCAATATAATTAAAAATTCCTTGGAATGAGTGCATCACTGTATATGTTTTCTTTACTTACAAAGTTTTAATTCCCACCTTGGTTAATGCAAATTATTCATTTCATCCTGTTTTCTTAATCTTTTATTAGTTTTTAAGAAACGCTTGAGCTTAAGCCACAATTACCTTGCACAAACTGATTTGCTAATGAGCTCTTAAAAGCAAACTTCTGCAGATAAATTGCGGCTAGGAAAAGTATTGCCATAAATTTAGATCGTAAATAAAGGCCTTTATAGAAATTTCATAGGCAGGCACTATTTATTGTAATCCTTACACAATCAAACACACTCACACACACACAATGGGCACAATAAATCTCATTTTATCACTTCACGGCTCGAGGACAGAATGCGAAACTTTTGTCCGGAGAGAAGACAAAACCTGAGTCAAGTGAGCGAAAGGCACGAAACAAAAGAAGCAAAAGGGAACACAAAGACACAAGTCATAAATTGTCAGCTGCAGTGAAAAACATTTTTTAATTTCGATGTGGCGAAAAGTTTGCCAAGGCAAAGGCAAAATGCCATGTGAGAAAAGCTAAAGGCTGAAGGCTGAGAGGCTGAAGAGCTGCGAAGTTTTGGCTGTAGCAATTATGAGCCAAAATGTTGGCCAAATTGATGGCACACAAAAGAAAAGCGCAGTTTAAGAAGTTGTAGTTTTGGCGTGGAAATTCTTTAAATATGTAAGGATGTGTTGAAATAATATAAACTATTAAAATATGTATTTTCAAATTTAAAAAATTTCCTTGAAAACAAATCGAAATTTTGTTTAAGATGAGAGTTAAAATACTACTTTAATAAAGAAGTTTTTTTTGTGATTCGTTAAACAAAATAAATCTCTTAAATGCATTTTGTTTTCTTCCAAAATTCAATTACATTCTGAAATAGAATCGTGAATAAATTCAAATCAATTAGAAATATGACTAAATTCTAATTAGGGCAAAATTATATTAATATATTATTTTAGTCTTAAAAGTTAATCAATTTAGAAATAACATTTTTTAAAACTCTTCAAAATAAATTTCTCTGTTAGATCTTAAGCTTTCTGTGTTATTAAATTTTTACCACCAAAACTTTTTGAATCAAGTACGCAATCTCTTAATAACATTCCCAGTACATACAACAAATTTGAATAGCTAAAAAATAATAATAAGGGAATTCTTTTTGGAACTTTTTAGAAATTAAAACAAATTATAATGATTTTTGTAAGTTTCCACCTGTCGCAATTTTTCTAGCAAATGCTTATTAAAGTCAGCTAAATTTGACGGGAATTTGGCGATTTTGGCAACGCTGATTATGAGCCAAAATGTTGGGGAAATTAATGGTTCTAATGAAATTCCTGAATCTCTGTTATTACAGACAAATACGTGAAGCGACCGCCTCGCAAGGCATATGGAAGGCTTAGCGCCGAGGCGGACGATGTCGTGTCATTTGGGCATAAAATCGATGATCCATTCGATGAGCTAGACGACTTTGAAATGCTGGCACCTGGCACCAACCACAACAAGAACATGAACAGCAACAACGCGAACAACAGCAACAACAACAATGGCAATGACGAGGCCAATGGCAATGAGAAGAGCCTGGAGCTGTTGCCTTGCACAAACGCCGATTGCCAGGGCAACTTTGCGGTGGAGGAGGCGTTATGTGAGCTGGGCCTGTGCCAGGTTAAAGCCAAATCATCAAAGGAACTGTCAGCGGGTGCCATGTCCATGTCCATGTCGATGTCCTCAACCAAGCAGATTAACGAGAGCACAATAAGTCGCCTGCACGCATTGGCCATGGCCGAGGATGACGATGACTATGGTGAGCACATCGAATAGAACTGAATGTGGCATAATGTGCACGATGGGCGAAAACTCATTAGAAGTCATCTTCAAATTTCAGACGAATCGCTTACCTGTAATGTGTGTGATAGGTCCTTTCACTGCCACCGGCAGTTGGCATCGCATCAGCAGAAGAAACGACATTTTGGGTAATGAAATGTGCTTAATTTGACAAATACAGGGTGCGCCATCCACTGATTACTTTACAAATATACAGTCGAAATATACAGTCGAAATTAGGTTCGATTCAGTAAACATTTTATTAGTCAGGAGCATAATTGTACACTCAACCAAAAAAATAAAAATAAATTTCAAGTATGATTATGTCTATCAAAATATCTTAATGTAAAAATATTTTATTTCATTATTTTCTTTATTTAGTTTTATGTTATGTTGATATCTCATTTGTGATTTTAAGAATTCTGCCAGCAAAAAATTTCAAGAACGAACGCAGATGAATTATTTCCATAACTGTTTCTGTAGAGCTAGTTATTCATCATTTTTAAGGTATTATTTTGTAAAACTAATATATAAATAACTTTGACAATTGTAAACTGATTTGCTTAAATGAACAAGTTTTGAAAACATTATTTTAACAGGACATAAATATCTAACGCAATCTTGGATCTTTAAAAAGATTTTATTTTTAATTTTATTTTATTTCCACACTATGAATTTTAATTTTAATTTAACGTAATTGTTTTACATAAATGTGTACTCAATTTTTATTGGTATTTTGGTTTTCCCTGTTGACTGTATAAGTATAAAATGGCGCACCCTGTATAGCGCTCAGCTCAACCCTAACCGAATATCGATTATCACCCACAGCTGCAGCGGGTGCGACAGCCTGTTCCCCTCGCTGATGCTGCTGGAGCACCACAAGGAGGAGTTCGAGCACTGGAGCGACGAAGAGATTGGCAGACGGGTTTGCTGTCGCCGTAATCGCTGTGATGACGACTACTTCACGGACACGGACTCCTACATCAGCGATGCGGAGAGCGAGGATCTCGAGAGGCTGTTGTAGAGGGAGTCCTGGGGGATGGGGACCTGGGCAGCAGGTTGAATGGAAAGCGTGTGATGGTGTGTATAAACAATAAATTACATTTCTCAATTTTGACACACACAATGCGGCGTACACAATGACGATGATGAACCGCGTCTGCTGCAAAATGCCTTTCATTAAGAAAAATCAAATGAATTTCCATTGTATTACAGCCAAAGGCAAAGCCTTTGGGAGCTGGAGCCAAAGCTGAAGCTGATGCTGGAGCTGGAGCTAGAGTTGGATCTGGCATTGTGCGGCGTCAATTGTAAGGACAATCTGGCTGGCTGTGGAGCACGCCGCACCGGAAATTGCCAAAAAACAAAATAAAACAAAAAATGTACCCAAGGAATGCGGCCCATAATGAAAATAAATTAAAGCTGTTGACAAAGTACGGGCTACAAACACACAGAACACAATGAAAAATGAATTCGCAAGGCGAATCAGTTGGAAAATGTTCCATACGTCTCAGTATTGAATTGTATTATAGTAGAAGGCAAGCAAGCATATGGTACAGGGTGCGCCATCTGTTCGGTTGGTATATAAATATTGACTAACTTCAAAAATATTTAATAGATTTAAAAAAAAATATTTTTGATTAGTTTGATTCAGTGCAAACAAGAGTCGAAATTATGAAACAAAATAAAATATGCAATTTTTCAGTATTTTTCACTTTTTTCAGCAACTAAGGCAGTATAATGATAATCTATCTTTTGGAGTAAAATCCATAATGATTTTAAAGGTATGGCTATAATTTTTCCAGAGCTTTTTTAATCAATTTAAGTGGTAAAAAATTGCCAAAGTTATTCAAAAATTTAAAAGATAATGCTGTGAAAAATAATGACTTAAAAGTTCTACAAAATATCTTTTGAAATTAAATAATACATCATAAGCGTCAGAAGTTTCAAGCTCTTTCAAAGTTTTAATTTTTAAAAATGAATATAAATCAGTCTTTTTAAAAATGTCAAATTTTTTATAATTGTTTATTTTGAAAGTTTAAGCAATGTTTACATACCGACAAAAAAGATGGCACACCCTGTATTTTTAGGAGTTTAACTGCAGACAGACCTTTAGTAATGGTCTTAAAACAAACATACAACCAAGTATAAAAATAAAAAAGAATAAAAATTAAAATGAAAATTCCAGCATTGTTAAATATGTACGCCCACAGATTTGTAGCATAATTTGTATTGTACGTGTATAGAGAAAGTCCCAACAAAATGAATTCATATCATAAAATGCATATGTGTCAGGCAACAAGTGAAAGCATCCAAAACCAAATGAACAAAATTGTATTTTTCAATACTCAAATAAATGCATACTTAAATGTGTACTTACTCTTTTTTGCTCTTTCTTGCCTACAATTAATTCGCATTTAAAAACGTCTCGAAATTCCAGCCGAAGTCAATAAACAGGGGGACAATCAAGTCGATGAATGCATAATCATCTCCCGTAGGGCATTTCTGTTAAATTATGCAAAAGTACGAGCTCCAACTGTCCCCATCATTAAAACTTGATTGACTTTAGAAAGTTTGCTGCTGCTGGAGCCAAATCAGCGCAAAACTTTCAGCTCCTTCAGGCAATTTTTCTATGAGCTCAAGTAGAACACAAATTTGTGTCTACTTAAAAATTATTTGCAAGTTTCAACAGCGTCAGGTAAGTTAATTTATTGTAGCCGCTACGAAGGCAATGAATACTTGCTGAATTATTTAGAAATGTCTAGGAACATTTCATGCTACCAATCAGCGGCAAGAAAATAAAACTACATTTGTAAGCTGTAAGTAAAAAATTTGTTTTACAAGTTCTTTTTGACATGGGTTTTATTACGAAACACAAAAAAAAAACACATGAGAACAATAAAAAAGAGTTTTTTCAGCTCACAGCAGACAGTTGTCTATCAAGAACCCTTTTGACTTATATACTGTTTTGGCAGAGAAGAGCTTTAACTAAAGAAAATATAATCGAAAAAAAAAAACAGATTTGAAAGTTTCTGTTTTATTTTAAAGCCCGTTTTTTTTACAAGGTAAGGTAGTGTCGACTATATTTTGGCTAATTAAAATAAAGGTGCATCCCAAAAAGTATGCTACATTTTGTCTATTAGATAAATAACGACATCCATCTAGACAATGAGAACTATAAATCTATCGATTACAAATTTGTAGATAGTTTATTTACATTTGGAAAAATAAAGCTCTAAAATTAAGTTTAAATGAACACAACATCAATCTTAGCAAAAAGTTCTATATCTCAAAATAGAACAAAAATTCGCAAAACTAGTTTATATAGAATTGGAAGCAGGTATAATTCTCTATATTTTATATAGAAAAATTCTTGATTTTCCTCTCTCTGTAAACTCATAAAGGCAGCTCAAAGTTGCCTCATAAATAATAATATTACAAAGTTATTTCACTGTTGTTTGCGCCCGACTGCAGCCCACCCGACTACTATTGTTTCCTGTTGAGATTGCGCTACCGGAAGAGCGAACTATTTATATATATATAGAGAGACAGATTGTTTCATTTGTTGAATTTGTTGAGTCTGTGCTTTTACACTGTTTGTTTGCATTGACATTAAACATCCGTTTTCCTTGACAGAATAAAATCCAAATCGAAATGCCAATGTTGGCAACTGCTCTTATCAGTAACAAGTTAAGCTGCCCAAAAATCCATTCATTTCACGTAATTCATTTGTTGATTGCACAAAGGCACTGACCACGCTGCGTTTGATTGATGCGTGTAAAACCAGAACCAGAGAGTGCACTGAGAGAAAACTAGATCAAGAATTTTTGTCAATGAATCAAAAGTTTACGTTTTAGATTGAGACAATAAATTATTTATTCAAGAACAAAATTCGACATGTTTTAAAATTTATTTATTAAAGTTTACAGATATCTGAAGAGTATTTTAAACGAGTATTTAAAAGTTTTATTTCAGGATTAATTTATGTGCTTCATTTTGTGGAACGTCTGGTTCTTCTTTTTTCTGAGTGTAGAGTTTCCACATGCAAAACGGGCAGCATATGGTCGAAGGACCTCGGTATTCCGTCTGGATGAGCAGTGTCCTGCTGTGGACAGCTCATTTGACAATTTGATAGATGCTGGCGCATAAAACCTCTTTGTTGGCACACACACCGAACAACTTTGAGTGACAAACTGGACGGAGCGAGTACACTATACGTTAAACGTTAAATTTTTGATATGATTTTATTATGGCACTCGTAAAGGCAAACATTTGATGTGTACATCATACGCCCTGTTGACCAGGCAAGCGAATATATTTACATAAAATGCCAAAAGAGCAGCAAATAGCTAGCAAATGGCCCTTACACAGAGAGAAAATATCAAGAATTCCGATCTTGAAAACAGGAATTTTGAACTTAAATGAAAACGCTAAAATTGAGAAGACAGAACTTATAACAAGTTTCAAAAAATACTAGAAAGAATTTGATGCAAACTTATATAGAATTGAAACTTAAAAACTATATACCTTTGTTGAGTGCAATTTAATTATAAATTTAATTAAATTGTTAAAAATGATTTTAAATGAATTTCAATTATTGCCAGGTTTTTGTAGATGGCGCCACATATTTTAATTCTCATTTTTATAGGAAATCTGATTCTTCTAATTTCAAAATTTACTTGTCTTTTCTGTAACTAATCTAGTTTTAAGATTTTATATTCTATTTTAATTTCTATAATTTTTCGCTAACATATTTTTAAAGTAATTTTAGAACACCAGTTTTCTCTATGTGTATTATGTATTGTTTATGTTTGCCCAACGCATTTAAAGCATCTCTCGAAAAGCAATTCAAAAACCAAATTTACATAAACCATTAAATTGTCCATTGTGTAGGCCGAACATATGTCTACTGCAGACTACAGACTCTACACTCAGAAAAATTAAGAACAATTCAATTCTCTTAAATTAAACTTATTTGCTTAGGAATTAAAGCATAGAATAAAAATAAAGAGATTTAGGAAATGTTTTTGGAATGGTTTTTGGATAAGTAATTTTTTGGGAACATTCGACAGGGAAAACTGTTGATTGGGGTAGGACAATTCTTAAATTTTCTCTCTATAGGAAAATGATTTCTTATGGCCAGCCGTAGACCTTCAGTTAGTGCAAGTAAAGGTCACGGGCAGACTGAGCTGACAACTTGTGGTCGTTATGGGGACTTCAGTCGGTGGCAGCTGCCGCTGAAAATGAAAATGATATTAATATATTAAAATAGAGGCGAAATGAAGGCTGACAGGAAGGTGGCAGGCGGCAGGTGGAAGACAGAATGCAAGATGTTACATTATTAAAATGCAGGCAAGTGCACGGCGTTGATGCAAAATGGCATTAACGTCTCTCATTTTGCATTCTGCATGCCAATCAACGCAGTTTTTTTCCCCTCACCAGGCTAACAAATTGTGTTTGCTGATTTCAGTAAGTAAGTAAGTCCTAAGCCCCAAGAAGAATCATTAACTAATTAGAGCCTTAAGTGCTGCTAGTTATAAAGGCAAAAGCCGCAAAGTACTACAATCTACCCAGGCGTTAATAAGAAATTAAAACTTAAACCAGAAAAGATTTGCAAACTATTTTTGAAGCCATAATAGCATATTAAACAGCATTGTTAAGCAACTGCATGCGAGCTAATTGAGCTGCAACTTTAGTTAATAAAAAGTAATTGTTAACACTTGTTTGGGTTTAATGAGGCTTACTTAAGTATAGAAACTTCATATACATATATTCAGTAATTGTTAAATTTTAAATAGGTCCGATTTTTGTTGATTTCAAAAATGAATTTTTTAGAGCAATCAATTAATTTATTCAACCAAATTTAAGATGTTACATAACTTACTTTAAAACAAGACTTCATTAGCATTATTTACACTTAAAATATTGGTTAAAATATAAAGAATAAATCTGGGATAAAATCAAACTAAATGTAAAAGAAGAAATGGCATTTTAAGAAAGCAAAAAACTTATTTTTAAGTTTTCGCTAGCATCGAAAAAGTATTTAACTCTTAAAAATGTAGTTTAACAAAAATTTAATAACCGAAAAAATTATGTTTTTAAGAGGGTTTGTTACTCGTTTTTTTCAAGACAGTGTTGATTAACAATTTAACTCACTATTTTACTTTATCGATAACCTTCATTATCTGAATACTAACTGATGGAACTGATTAAATTTAAAATTATTATAGTCAAACAGTTTAATATAGTATATTCTTACATCATTTATCAGCCTTTTCATTCAGCTATTTTGTAAATATTTATAAAGCATTCTTGCCTTAATTTAGTTGCTCTAACTAAATCAGACTTTCAAAAACTTAGCACCGCAAAATTCTTGTAGCCCAGCTGCATGTTTCCAAGCGGCTGAACATCCAAAAGCATTTACTTGCTCTATTACAAAATGATGAAATTATTAGCAAAGGAGTCAAGTAACAGTTTTGTGATGCCTAAAATATTCATACTATTTCGCTTTGATCTAGTTGCTTGGGGTTTTAGTTATGCAAATACTTGAATATTTCATGCAGCTAACCCCTCCATTGAGGCAAAGTTCAGCTTAATGTCATGTCACCAGTAAGTATTTGAATGCTTAATTAAAGTTTCAATTAAAATTATCAAAAGGCAGCCCCGTAGGGCATAATGAGTTAATTAAAAATCTGCCCACTATGACAATCTGTCAAGGCGAACCGCAGACTGTTTTATGCATGTTAATGAGCACGTTATAGAAATTATAAATAACAGATAGGCTTAATTAAATGAACATGCTTTCAATTTTATGTGTAAGCAATTTATCAGAATGTTTTCCATTTATAATTTATTTATTTGTTTTACAAAAGTAGATTTATAGCTGGAAGACAAGCCATAGCAGCAAAGGTCTTTAGCTGTATTTTAATTTGATTTAAATATAAGCAAATAATTTATACTAATAATAAATACTTAATGTTTTTTTGGCTTTCTGCTAGATTATAAATCAAGTTCACTAACAATACTTTGCAAAAGTACAAAAGCGTCTATTAAGTTATTTTATCTCATTATTACATCACAAATTTGCCTTGCACTATATTTAAAGTTAAGTTTCAACAAAAAAGTAATACACTAAATTTAAGAACAGTCTTTTTTGGCGTGAAAAATAAATAGTTTTTTTTCTGAATATGACATTTTAATCTAAACACATGCATCTGACAGTTTTTCAGATTTGCAAACTTTTTTTCTTAGTTTACTTTTTATACTTCCTTTTAGGCTTTACTTCTTATATATGATTTTATTTCACTGACATTGCCAATCCGATAAAAAAAAGAAAGGAAAACCCTGATTTGCTAACCAACTAACAGACAAGCTATTCTCTCAATTTGCAAATATCTACATTGTCATGTTACTAAGTTAGTACCGAATACCTCGTGTTAGAGAGTGTAATGGGTTGATATATTTGCGAAATTCAACAAATTTTATTATAAATATTTTATTATAAATACTTCTTTCCATAGAGTGTGTACTTAATTGTTTTTATTTTTATAAAACAATATAATTTTACAGAGTATCTGCTAGTTCAACTTATCTCTGTCTACTTCCCATTCCTATCTGTCAACTGCAAACGTGCTTCAAAGGTTGTCCTTTAAATGATGGGTCGGAGCTCATGGAGAACAAGTTAACCCAAGCCGTTACGGGCCAAAGTTACTCAATGTTCATTGATGAGCACAAATACATATACTCATACACTCACACTCATACACTCACACTCATATACTCACACTCACTCACACAAGGTGAATTGCCGTGCGTGCTTCGGCGTAGTTTTCGGATAATTGAAATCCAGGTACCAAGAAGGCTGTTTAAAGCCGCTGAGGCATCGAAAGGCGATTAGGTTACTTTTAAGTAAGGGCATATCCATTGAACTGATGCTTTAAGAAGCTATATAAAATGCAAAATAAATTGTTAAAAATTTTTATTTGTATTATATATTTCAATTTTAGCATTATTAAAATAAAAGTGATTTAAAGAGGATTTTACAATACATTAATTATGTTCTTGTAAAATACTTTATATATCTATTATTCATATTAAATATTTTCATTATTTAAATTGTCTATAATTTAAAAAAAATGTTTATATTTCTCACATGTATAGCAACGAATTATAATTTATTTAGAATATAATATAGGAATATACTACAATATTTAAATTTAATAATTTATTTAAATCTAATTTTGCAATAAGTTAAATAAGAATAGAAAATGGTTTTACAATTTTTAAACTATTGCTTTTAAGAGCATACCAATTTCTCTTCGTATTCAGTTTGCTATTTTAAATTTCCATTCTAGAATCCAGGAATAATTGTTGTAAATTTGCTGCTTACATTTTAGCCAAATCCACCTTAATGTAATATGCACTTTGACAATTTGTAAAACACATAATAAAAACTATCCTTTAACGTGCTGTCAGTGCTAATTGCACATCCTCGACCACCAGTTAAGCTAATTAAATTGACATTAACCGACTGTTTTCGCAGCTGACAGCTGGACACTCACATTCACACAGTCATACATAAAATATACAACATGAAAATGGGGAAATTCAGGAAAAATGCGCACTTTTGCAGCACTTTTAGCTCTGTTGTGTTGCGTTAAATTTGCATTGTGTGTAATTTCCGGCATTAAGGTAAACTTTTTTAATTGGTATGCACTCATTAAAATTTCAGCAGCACAAAAAATAATAAACATTGTATTTTCAGCTGCAATTACAAGCGCTTTCAGTTTGATTAATGCGCAATTTGTACAGGAAATGTTTTAATTTTAATGCTGATATTTGCACTTGATGAAACGGAAGTAAAAAATCAGTGTAAATAAAATGGTATATTTATTTGAAATGTTGGTTAATTAAATTGAAAAAACTGCAGTTTAATTTAAAACATTTTTTCTGCAACATATTTTATTAATAGAGTCTGAAGAACATCTGCTAGTCGAGCTACAAAATTTATGAGTCCCTTTTTCGCAGTCTGCATATTTATTTGGGTAAACATTCTTTAGCAACCGCAGCAAAAATTTTGTCATTTTGTGTGGCATTTACCGCATGACAGCAAAAATTATTGACAAATAATATCAATTTGATCCATCGCCGCAACAAGAAGCGCTATATTTTAAGGCAACCATGCGTATTAAATGATATGGGGGCTGGATAAGCACTTGCTTGACACTGACTGATGCTGATGGATGACTGACGGCAGCCACCTCAACCACATACTACAACTTATCAGCTGAGTTTTCGTTAGAGTTAAATAATATTTGCTGCACAAAAGCTGTGAAATATTTTATGCCTCAATTTAAAGTCACTTGAGGTCTTGTTTTTTCTTCATATGCATGCATCAACTCGAAACTGTCACATAATTACACCTTAATTACCACAATTTGGCACAACGTTAATTATAAGTTGTATAAACAACCACACACTTCAACAAAGTGCTTATTTACTCTTTTACACACTTTTCCATGTGTTGCTTTAAGTGCTCACAACTGCAAAAGGTCACACTTGACGTATTAAATGCCCCTCCTGAAAGTATGCCACATTTATTTTCAAGTAATAACTGCCAAGCGCTTTGTTCAATAAATGTTTGTTTTTAAACAATTATCAGCTAATGCATTTAATGAATAAACTTTAATAAATATGAAGTTGAATAAAATTCAATAATTTTAATAAAGAGAACTTTAAATCATTCTATTATCGATGTAAACCACTTAATCTAATTAAACTAATTAAACTTAAACTAATTAACAAGTGTTTGATTTCTGACCTATTTGTTAATTTTTAGTTGTATTATAATAATGTAGTTTATATTTTCAATAATTATTATTTATTAGAGTCAAATAACACAAAAATATTGCAATTAAATTCTGGTCCCACTTGGCGTATTAATTGCTAAAATATTTATATTAAAATATCACAAAAAGAAATTAAAATAAATTTTTGTTTATTTTCTTTTTTTAATAAAACCGAACTGGGTTTCATTTGTGATTCAGCTCAGATTTCACCCTATTTGCGAGTTCAAACAACTTGAAAATTCAATAATATGTAAATATCTGGAAATAATTATAAGAATATTTGCTGTTTTATATAATTTTTGCCAACTTTTAGCTCGTATCTGGGCTGCTGTCATCCAGCTTTAGACTATATTTAGATTTAGCTGCGGCTCAAGTTTACCACAAGTTTCAAACAATTGTAAACTGCGCACTTGCTTTAAATAATTTACCACAAATAAATATACATATATAAATATGAGCCCAACTTTCTAATATTTGTAGTTTGCCTTGTTGAAGTTTATATTTGCCGCAGGCCTAAACTGAAAGCTGAAATTTAAAATTTCATTTCGCGCATCCCGCTAGCTTTTGCCGTATAATTTTCGAGTTTGTTGTTTCCCTTTTGAAGCCGTATTAAAAAAGTATAATATTTTTGGTATAACTGTACTCATTTTAGCCAAGGCTGCAATTTCTTGGACCAACTGCAAAGCGAATAGAAAATACGCTAACAAAAATGCAAATGAATTCTATGTAAACAGTCTGAAAATAAATGCAATGTTTTTAGCTTTGTGGAGTAGTTCTTTAACAAATCTTGGACTCTATAGAATCTTACATCAAATGTAGTTAAACTTTCACACATGTGGCTTATCTGAAAGATAACAATTATCACATCTTTGGCAAATGCTTTTTGTATTTTGTATGCACTCGGAGACCAGGGTATACAAAAGGCAGAGCAAATTTCAATTTAGTCGAGCTGTAGACGCGGCTGCTGCGGCTTTTACATTACATTTAACTTTTCTCGCCTTATATTTTATTCAAATGTTTTTTCCCACAGATAAGTTGCCGCTGCCTGAGTGTCTTGACGTTTTCACTTTGCTGCCGTAAAAGTGCCAAAGAAAAGCGAAAGAAATGGCGATGGAAATGGAGATGACGATGGCGATGGAGATACAGACAGTGCGAAGGCGAAAGAAACAAACCGAATGCTACCATAATGCCCCTCATTGTGCAAACACCCAGGACTTGACACGCTCTTTCAGCTACCCGTCGCACAGTGGGGTAAATTATGCTATTGTTTTCTAAAAATTTACTAAAAACCCCATCAACTTTAAACAATTATTGTTCAAGTTCAAAACAGTTAGCGAGATATTCAATCAAAATGCTTTCGATATCTTGACCAGGACCACGAGCTGAGCTGATATTGCTTGTCTGTATAAACTCTCTTCAGAAACTAAATAAGAGCTAGAGCACCCATTTTTGGTATGTAGGTCGGTGTATATCTTACGCAGATTATGTTTATATCAAATGTTGGTTTTGTATTAATCTATCTTAAAAAACGCAATGAAATTGGTTAATAAATGCAGAAGTTATTTAAGAAATAAAATTAACGGCTTTGGTAAGAAGAAGAAGCATTGCAGCTGTAAAATATAGGGTAAAGGATGTTCTACAGTTGGACGCATCTGACTCATCGGCTTCGCCAAATCTGTTTTTTATAACATTCTTTATATATATCTAGCCGTAGCTTTACTAACGGCATTCTTGCAAAGTTTAACTATGTGCAATTTTTGTCTAAAATACCCACTGTGCTTCGCTCGACGCCTTCCCAAGTTCCCAATTTTTTTCTTCCTGCAGCAATTTGAATTTTTATGCCTCACTATTTGTGGGTCAACGACGTAGTCGGAGCGCGTGAAATGCGCGCCACGAAATTCTCAATGACCATTAGCTGGATCTTGTAGACCCAATTTGGCAGCATTTTTCTTACCTGGCTGTAAGCCCTGGGGCCGTTTGCCTAAGCCTAAGCTGCTGGTCAGCCTAATGAGCGACAAAAGAGCAAGTTTTAAGTGAATTTAAAACAAAACCAGCCCAAAGTTAGCTGGGATCTGTTGTGCCGAGTCAGCGCTGTGGTCATTAATTGAGTTATTAAAGCACAAGGCATACAAAATTTCATTACGCATACGATGCGTTGCACGAGCAGCACAAAAATGCTGACAGAAAGCCGAGCAAAGTTTGCCATAAACGTCATTAGTTTTAATAACATTTACACAACACACACACAACACTCACATACACACACACAGATATACAGCTCACACACACTATGTTATCTGTGCTTGTCAGGGTATAAATTAATCTTGCCAAATCATTTGTTGGCTGCCAGACTTTAAGGCCTCTGCCTTTTGCTAGTGTGTAGTACTTTAATTGAGTTTTAGCACCTCATAATTGAGTCTCGGTAGTAAAGGAAAAAAGAGTACAAATTGTCTAGGCCATAAGCAAAGGCATCAATTTTCCTAATTATTGAGAAAGCGCAAAATGCCGCAAATAAATAACGTAAGCAGATGAACAAAAGAAACTGGCAATGGCAATCATTTAAATAAATTGTGCACATAAATTATGTGAATAAATAAACAAGAGGCCGGAAATGTGTTAATTTAGCTTAGCAAAGCTTTTGCCCAATTTGTTATTTTTGTTGCTGTTTTTTGTTTTTTTTTTCTTTAACTTTTTTCAACTTTCTAAATGTGCATAGACTTATTTGATTTGGTTGCTTTATTTATAACATAAATGTGCCATTTTGTATACTCTTCGTTTGAAGATTTACGATTGAGGATGTATGATTTTACATTCATTTATTATATATATTTATTAATATTATTATTAATATTATTTTGTAATTATATTAATTTATTATAGTTTAATATTTTTTTCTCAAAACTAAAATGTCAAAATTCAAATCTCCACAATACGCCTAAGGATCTACAAAAGAAAGTTTTCTTCTATTATAAATAGATATTATAAGATAGTATCATCATCTTTTTTTTTCAAATTTAAATTCCTATTAAATTTTATTTGCTCTTGATTTTAACTTTTTGAATTTGTATAAATTTAATTTCGTTAACTTTGCAATAAATAACTGTGGCAATACAATATTTTATGCTTCTCCTCTTTATCATATTACCCAACTAAACTGTTGAAAACAAAATAAAAATTTGAAAGGGTACACCAACTATGACAGCCAAGAAAAAAATAAATTAAACTTGCTCTTCTGGGCCAACATTTTGAAGCTTTAACCGCGGCCATTTTGTCGCTGCGTCTTTTGCCATTGGTTTCGTTTGCTAATTCCCGTTTTCATTTTGTTTTCTTGCCCTGTTTGCGCTTCAATTAACAACAACTTGTTACATGCGCAAATTGCACTAAGCTTGAAAAAAATAATACAGAAACCAGCAACGAAATATTAAACTAAGTGAACGTATATATAAATAAATAAATAAACGCAGCGCTAAATGAAGCCACAAAAAATATGTTTGCCCAAATTGCCATAGAGCTGTCCCAAAGCAGCTTCAGGTTTCCATTTTACAGCTGGTTTTTGCAGCACAAAATATAAAAAGCCAAAAAAAAAAAAAGAAATAATTATGGGCTTTTGGGGGACGAGTGTTAATTTTGCTGGAATTTATTTTGGTTAAATAAAAATATTTTGTGTGGGAAAATCGAGGCGAGAGTTTAAGCTACGAAGTCAAATTTTATAAATATTTCATTTAAATTTATTTAATAAAAGCTTAAATATTTTTACAGAATTTCTTTACATAGTTATAAATACTAATAACAAAAGTTACAGACTTAAATTAATTATGTTTTTAAGTAACATAAGAAAAACAATGGCACACTGGACGTATGCTTGATATATTTATATTATTATTTGAATTTATATCAGGGTTTACAATTCAAAAAGACATTTTCAGACATACATTTTCCGTATCAAAATGTATGCTTCAATATCTCAAATTCTCGATTTAAATTATACAAAGTATATTAATTTTTTATTTACTTAGTTTGAATTTGAAGGAAATTGACAGATTCCCTAATAAAAGTTTAACTTAATCTAATGCATTTATTTAACTTAAGTGCAATCAATCTTAAAGCAATAACTTTAATCGCTTTCAATCAGCCAACAAATACAATGCTGATCAATTTGAATATGCTAAAATCTAAATGCATAGCAATCGAATGTATCTCTTACTAGTATCTCTCAAGCAATCAATTTAATAATAGTAAATGTTCCCTTCGATTTGTTTCCATGGCATTTGTAGCTTCATTGCCGTCCCCCAATGTGTCACATTTGCCCATAAATGAATATGAATTTCGAATATTGCTTGTGTGCATCATCAATGTACTATATACAGGGTGCCCCATCTATTATGTCGGTATGTGAACATGATTAAAGAACATTGTAGGGAACCCATTTTCAAAAATTAGATATTTTTCTTCAGTTCTGTTAAGTAAAAATTATTTTTAATAGTTTTTAAGACATCATTAACCAAGAAACCGATAAAGGAACAAAATAAATAATCAATGTTTTGAATTATTCCAATTTATTTATATATAGTCTTGATGAGTCGATCTAGCCCTCTCTGTCTATCTGTCTGTATAAGGGCGTAGATTTTTTTACGCTACGTCCCATCTACAATCTAAAAAGCAAATAACAATCGTTATATTTAAAATGTATACGCTCCATAATTATATTTAACTATCCTGAAAATCGTAATAAAATCGATTGGTTAATTTAAAAGTTATTGAAGAAACAATATTGCATGGAAAAGACACAATATTACGAAGAAGCTTCACTTATAAATATTTGCTTACTTTGGATATAAAGGCGCACCCTGTATATAGTTGGAATGCAGCATCGATAAGCGATAAACGAAAATCGCAGCGATTAGCTTAAATTGCAGAATATCGAGCGAAGCGAAGCTGGAGCTCGACCCTCAAGCAAATTGCACAGACAATAAACGCATAAACGAAGGCGAAATTAAGTAGCTTAGGGATTGACATAAGTGCTCCAGAGATGATGATGTTGTTGCTGCTGCAACTCCTGTTGCTGCTGAGCTTCCACGTAGTTCGTGCCACTTGTGGCATGAACATAACCTGCCGTCGTCGTCGTCTGCGAGCTCTGTGTTGGGGCATTGGGATATACCAGATGCTCGTAGTAGGCGCTTTCAACGGGCTGGGAGCTGGCGCTGGAGCAGGCCGAGGAGAGCGAGGCGGACGAGTTGAGGGGGGGCGAGTGGGCGGCGTGCACCGCCGAGGGCACTTGATGCGTTAGGGGCAGCATTTGATCCATCAGATACTGGTCCATTTCCTTAGGATCAATCTCGCCCGCCGCCTTGTAATTTAGCGCTCCATTGGCCTGTGACGCAACTGCAGCTGCTGCGAAGCTCCCCTGCCCCACTGTGGCAGCTCCATACGCATACCCATTGTAGCTGCCACGCGCAGCGGATCCATTGTACCCACTATACCCATTGATGTTCTCCAGAAAGTCCATATCCTGCACTGCAGTCGCTGCGGTTTGTGCGCTATAGTTCAGCTCACCTGGGGGGTGAAAAATTATCGATTTACAATTAAATTAATGGGTAGAGTGAATAAAAAACCATTTTTGTTGAACTTTGAATGTGCCTAACTTTACCAAAACTCAATCGATTTTCAAGCGGCGTGGTTTTTTCTTAATCATTTAGGTTCAAAATTAAAATTTGGGTAAAAAATCGAAGAAAAACAAATTTGAACATTTTTCGAAAATAGTTTTTTTAGGGCCAATGGAAAATATATCCCTCCGTAAACAACCAAAGCTCGCACGCTCTGCTCATTTGACATACAGTCGGGCCTACCCTATACCCTATAATTACTCTAAGTAAGAATCGATACTAAGCAATGACACATCGATGTTGAAAATCAAACATTTATATTTTAGTCAGTTCCGAAAACATCGAAAATATCGAATTTGCCAACGATAGTTTTGCAGCTCTAATCGATAGTTTTACAGCTCTACAATATAATCTTATAGATTTCTAACCAATTTAATAAATATTTTAACCTAGGGTTCCATTTAAATGTATCAAAATTTTGCATTGCGGGCTATTTCCGGGAAATCCTCAAACTCACCTAGCGCTATGTACTCCCGTCCGGCATCCAAAAGCACGTAGTCGTTGCCCCCACTGCCGCTTACAGTGACGGCCACATTGCTCGGCTCGCTGAGCTGTCGTAGGAGCAGGCTGGACTGCTTGCTGGTGCCGGCACTGTAGGGCGTGGCAGGTGGCGTTAGCGATGACATGGAGCTGGCGGTGGAGCAGGGGGAGTCGGGTTCTGCGGAGATGCCTAGACCCTGCTCCAGTAAGCTGGCGGCGCAGGCGCTGTTCAGGGACTTCATAAATGCCTCGTTGCTGAAGACATCGGGACTGGAGCTGCTGTTGTTGCCACACAGCGGGAGGTTGGGGGCATTGGAGGCATTGGATGCCTTGTTGCCACGTCGTGGCGCTTGGCTGGGATTGCTGCGTCGGCATGTTGCAACAACTGATGCTGCCTCTGCTGCGGATGTGGCAGGTGTAAGTGTTGCTGCTGCTGTTGTTGCTGCTGCTGCTGCTGCTGCTGCTTCCGGCTGTTGCATGCTGCGCGCCTTCTTGCGTCGTGGCTGGTATTTGTAGTCGGGATGCTCCTGTTTGTGCGTCATGCGCAGCTTCTCCGCGAACTCCATGAACGGTTTCTTATCGCTATCCTTCAGATTTCTGTCAAAAGAAAGACGCAAAAAGTGCCGTAATTTATTGCCACTTGCGGTCAAATGTTTCGCTTATTTATTGAACAACAAATTGGTCGCCGCACAGTGGAGCAATGCGCCCCAAAAGTGTAGTTAAATTCACAATATTTTATTTCATTTGTTTTATTTATTTATAATATTTTAATATTTGTTTAATTTGTTTATTTTATAAATTTTATTTGATTTACTTTATGTTTTTTTAATTATTTATATAATTTGTTTTATTTAAATTCATTTGTTTTATTAATTTTAATTATTTTTTATTAGTTTTATATCATTTAATTTATTTTATATATTTTAATTATTTAATTTACTTAATTTATTTAAGTTTATTATTTACTTTCTTATTTTATTTACTTTTATTTATAAAAAGTATTTGAACTTTTTAACAAAATACAAGAACATATTTTTCCAGATATATTTAACCAAGGTACATATGATTTAAAAAATACTTTTATTATATTATTATTATTAATAAGAAATTTTTTTAAATACAACTCTGTGCAATTTAGTCTCCACCGAAATAAACGCTACTTTTGGGGTCAAATGTCCCACTGTGCAGCGGTACGAACTTCTAATTAACTAAGGCTGCAGCTGAGACTACGACTTAATCCGAAACTGAAACTGAAACTGAAATCGAGACTGAGGCGGATGCTTTGACTTTTTTCCCGCTGTCTGCTTATCAGCCGTCCTCTCAAGATTCCGCATGCTTATCGCGCGCGCTGAACTGTGAAATTTTAATTTCAGAACTCACAATATTTTATTACAAACAATATGCACAAGATCATCGCGATCCCGGGTTCAGAATTTAAAATAAAGCTGAGACTTGCGTGGAATGGGAGTTTTTCGTAGCTGTCGCAACAATGTTGCCTTCTGACAAAAGCAATTAGGCAAGTTTGATTCCGACAAATTGAGAGAATTAATCAGAATTTTCAAAAAATAAAACATCAGCGCAAGATTTGACTACATTTTCACGTACCATGTTGAGTAGATATTCAATAGAATTTTTATATTAAAATGCCTTTAAAATACCAAGAACAGAATTGTAGTCAAAACTCTTTTGTCTAAGTAGTCATAAGCTTATGGAAAGCTATTCTATAGTTTTGTGTAAATTTTAAACAAATTTTGCTCTCAAATAGACGCCAATATTTATTGAAATTTAAATCAAGCGTAGAATTTATTTGATTTATTTTGTTGAAAAAAAAAATTTATCAATTGCCAATAAATTTGATTTGGAAACCAAAACCATTTGATGCAGAACCTTCTTAAGCTTATTAGAGAGAATTGTTTTTGAATTTTCTCTGCATCAAAAAAGATAATTAAATTTCTATTTAAAACTCTTCTGGTGAAATAGTACCTAAGCTGCTTGAGAGGTTATTGTAAATTTGTATGTGAATTTCAAAAGCAAACAATAAATTGAATCTAAATTCAATCAGAAAAAAATTCATTTATTTTATGTCACTTTCATATGAATTGTTTGTATAACTACGTCAATAAAATCGTTCAACAACTTAAAAATATTAACCTTTTAAAAAGCTACAGAGCAAATAAGAAATACTTTTAATTATAATTATACTTAAAAATTCAAGCAAATTTATGAAGACAAAAATTTAAAATGAAATTAAAAATATTTTACAAAATTGGAAGCCAAAAATAAACAGATATATTGGTTTATATAAAGTTCACATAGCTAGTTTAGCATTCTTGAATTTAAAAAGTTTTGTTTAAATTGTATATTTTTCTTAAATATTAAATTTTATAGCCAGTTTTTCCAATCGATATTTTACTAACAAAACTTTTTGCCTGCTCTGCCTTGATATAATAGTTTTTATCGATGTGAATTTGTCGTAAACGATCTTTGTCTATATTTCAATTCCAAGTAAAATCTTTTACATTTTCTTGTACTCACTTCCAGAGTTTTCCCAGAGACTTGCTCAGCTCGGAGTTCTGCAGATGGGGATATTGTTTGGACATCACCCGACGCGCCGCCTGGGCCCAGACCATAAAGGCGTTCATGGGACGTTTGATGTGTTCCTTTTTGCGATCGGAGGGCGCTCTGGGAAATTAAAAAATAAATAAACACTGCATGTAATTACAATGATTTTTGTGTTACAGAGAAAAGCGTGTAGTACAGCTGACCACATTTTAAATTGACATTAATTACAAAAAAGAAAAGGCGTCGCAAGAGTTTTGGCTGCTGTTGCCGCTGGCAATGGGAAATTCGCGAATTATGTCAAACTGAAAATTGCAATTAAAACTTTTGTTTGTCAATGGAGAGAGGGCAAACAGCAGCAAGGCCCGAGGCTGAAAAAGTTTAAGATTGCAGGCAAAAACTTTCTATTGCTTAAACAGAACATAAAAATTAGCAAAAACCCCAAAACATCACAAAAAGACCCATCAAATTGCAATGTCTCCAAAAAAGCCAGGAATCTAGCCGGTATTTGTAGAATATTTTATTTGCAATTTATGAATATTTTAATTGTAAGCTGTGTGATAAATATAAACAAACTCTGCAATTATTTAAAGCTGACAATGAAACTAAAACTTTTTGTTTATTATTTATTATTCATAAGTTGATATTTGTGCTGGATTATGCATTGCTATTAAATAAGGTTCATATGGTAGTACACAGTGAAAAAAATGGGGTTCTTAAATTTAGTTCAAAAGAAATTTATTATAGAATTGAAATCTTATTAAACCATTCTTGATATAAGTTTATGCATATATCTTAAGCTAATTTTATTCAGAATTAGAATCAACTATATACAATTTTCAATTGTAACTTGAGATAAGAAGAAAACAAACATATTTTCTTCAAAAAAAATTTAGAATAATCTTAGTTCAATTTAATTTTAACTTAAAGTTCTCAAAAAAATAAATAAATAATTACAAATAATAATAAATATATGGAACAATTTTATTTATTTTTCATTTAATTTATTTGGTTTCATTTTATCAGCTATACATTTTTTATAATTTTATTTAAATTCTATCCTCTCAGTTTTGGCATTATCGTTCTTGGGTAATTTTTAAGAACGGAAATCTAGATTATTTCTTTCGGTGCATGCTATTGCCTTGGCAAAATGACAGCTTACAAACATGCAGACAATTTCCATTACTTGTCTTTCTTTCACTCGCCCACACACTTGCCCCTGCCCCATCTCTATTCAAATAGAACAGATGACTTCATGGCCACAAGAGGGTACAGAGGGGGCAACTAGTACGACTTAACTTACTTTTACCAAAGTAAACATACACATCGGTAAGCAGAGAGCGTTAGACATAGAACATTTCTATACCCTGCACTATAGGGTATTTAAATTTGAGCCTTACTCAAATAGAGGAGTTTAAATAAAAAATTTCCAGACTTGAAGATATATTTTCGAAAATAAAACATAAAAGCTCGTAATACTAAATCTGGAAATCAATTGACGAAATATGGAATTTGATGGATTTCTAAAAATTTTCTTTCTGTGTAGTAAAAGCAGGATATCTGCCCGTCGAGCAGTCTACACTCTTCGGCTCATTGTGTTTTAGCATGTTCTGCAAAAAACCAGATACACTCAGGCACAAAATTCAATCAAAGACATGGGCGTGGCAATGGGGGCGTTAGATAAAGGTTTGGTTCCATGCGGATTACTTTTATACACTCGTTTCTTCTATATTGAATTATTTATCCTAAATAAACATGAACTGCCAACAAATTTCCTTAGCCAAGGCAATGAATTTCGATTGAGATTAAAGTGCTATGGTGTCTCAGGCCCGTGAGTGTGTGTGTTTATAGAGAATGTACAGTTGCCTCCTACCCGCAGACAGGTGCCAATTTATACCTAATATCATTTCGCCTCTGTCTAAGAAATCAAGGCAATTCAATAGACAAACAGCTCATAAAATGGAAACTAGCTAAAGCACAATCTCAACTAAGTGCCAAAATCAACATTGAATCGAAGAGGTATTTATTGATTGATTTATTTAAAGTGGTTTAGTATTATAATACTTATATCTCCATATTGAGAAACGATATGTACTTGGAAAAAATGATATTTAAGAACCAAACAGGCTTATATTGCCGTTACTTTATTTGAATTTCTTAATTTATAATTTATTTCCTACCATTTCAGCTTAGCGTCGATTATTCAATTGCATGTCTATCGTTCTACCGCCACTTATCGACAGACTTATCGATAAAGTATGCTTAGTGTTGGGTAATTATTCAATAACTTAAAATTTAAACAAAAAAACTTTATAAAGTGTATCTTTGGCGCTTTTAATTTTACAAAATCTTCGCTAGCCTTTGCATTGAAATTTCCAACTTGTCTGGTTTTGTTAATTTCCGCCGTTGCAACAAGGGCTTTAGGTGGATGCCACAAAAGGGTGTACATGCCCTGCGCCTAATTACAACTCGAGTTTGAACTTATTAAGCGATTAAAAACTCGACCGGAGGCTAAATGTGCGAATCCGTCGGACATCAATGTGGCAAGCAGAGCAGCATGTTGCAAGTTGAAGCTGCCAGCCTGCTTATCTGCCAGTTGGTATCGTCGTGGTGGCATGCCCCAGCCCCTCGTACAACAAACATGACGCACAACAAGTGCATGTATGCGTGTGTAAGTGTGTGAGAGAGTGTATGTGTGTGTGTGTTTATAGTCAGCTCTCACGCTTGACAGCACGCTAATCAGAATCAAGTGATGTTCGTTTGCAGCATTCGCTTTAAGGAGAGCATCGGAAAGAAAGAAGAATGCTGCAGTAGGATTGGCAGCACTGGCGGTGGTGGTGCCCAGTGTTGCCAATTTCCATTTTTTCTCGTCAAATCTGGATTTTTTTAAACATTTGCTAGAAACTTTAAAAAATTCAATGAAAGAAAAATTCTGTCAAAAGTCTAAAATGAGTAAGATTTTTTTTCTGCTTTTTCTTAGATTTTAAGAAATTCATGCCAAGGTAAAAAAAAGTCTAGATCTGTTGTCATTATATTCATCGATATTACCCACAGATTGGGATTTTGTTCTCCATTTTCAATATAAATTGATGATAGATATACAAAATTCACAATAAAGTTAGATATAGAATATAGACAGATCAAGTTTATTTCAAATTTTAGCAAACACGCCCCCTTTATGACCTATTGGATAAAATTCGAGTTACAAGCTTAATATTAAATATAGAAAGTTGTTACTCAAAATAAATTCTGCTTATCATTATATTTATGTATTTTGAAAATCGATTTTAGATCGTTTAATAAACACGGAAATTATTAAAGATACAAAATGTCATAATTCGTGTCGTTCGTTTCAGAAAAAAAAAACATGGCAACACTGGCGGGGGCAGCACTGGCGGGCGGCTGAGAGGGCAGCACTTGGCAACTCGAGCACGTCTTCATTATTTGTTGTAGTTGTGGATGCTGTTGTTGCATTTGGAGATGCGAAAATCTCATTAAGTGATATCTTCAAGTGCCCGTTAGCTACGAGTGCTGTATGAAAAATGAGAATTCTTCGCTCGCCGCCTGCATTTTGCATATGCCAAAGCTATTGTTGTTGTGGCTGTACACCAGTACACAGAGAGAAAATTTTTAAGATCTTGAAATTAAATATCTCACTAAGTGTAAAAAGTTTCACAGTTGAGAACTCAAAATAAATTTATCAAAATTTAAGATTCAAGCAAACTTAAATATGGTATTAAATAAAATTCTTTAGTGTCATTATTTATTAACTTTTTTATTATTTCAAATTGTTATAGTATATTTAATTTTAATTTTTATTGTTTGTTATGCTTAAGCAGAATTTTCATTCTCATTTCATGAACATCTGTTTTTTTACTTTCGAGAGTTTCTAATTAAGTTTTATATTCTAAAATAAGAATTTAAGAAATTTTTACTCCCATTTTATAAATAGGATATATATTTTTTGATATCTAAAATTTTTAAATAATAAATAATAAATAAATCATTTTTCTCGAACTTAATTTTTTTTCTGTGTACAAGCTGGTTTTTTTTTTTATCAGCCATGGGCCATTTGTTGCTTTTGTTATTATACGCAGCACGGCAAATTTAAATTTGTATAGGAAAATATTTACAAGCTGCCCCCTTCCCCCTGCCCCTTTTTGCGGTTGTAAACACAAAATTTCCATTTTTTTTCTCGTCATTTTCATTTTCAATTTGTAAGCGCATGTAAAATTGACTACAAATGCAGCCAATTAGCAGCGGCAACGTCTCAATGATTTTCACAAGTTCACAAATATGAAATGTATCTGGAAGATACACAAAACCGATAGATACACCTCGACTGCGACGGCGACGGCGACTGCGACGCGACTGCGACGCCTGTTTGCTTAGGCAGCGCTGCCTATGACAAAAATTTCCCACGCCACCGACGCCGTTTGACGTTGTTTTCATTTTGGTTTCCATTTTGTCGAAATATTTCTCACTTGCTGCACAACGGATGCTGTTTGCCACGCCTTCTCCCCACCTGCCGCCCACATGTTTACCTTGTCTGCTGCTCATTTCGGTTATATGCCTTTCGAGCCGAAAATAAAAGTTGCACAAACATCAAAGTTGGCTTACAAAACTGATAAGCCGATAAGGCAACAGTTGCACAGTTTACGCCGCGTTGCAGCGGCTCATCTGCCTACATGGGCGTAGTCAGGCAGGGGCAGGAGGGGCCAGCTGCCCCATCAATAACATAGGAATTCATGGAAGACTTCTAAATAAAACCATAAAATATATTTTACAAACTCTGAAAATCATAAAAAATTATTTCTTAAAAAATTTGTAAATCTTTCAAAATATTAGTATATTTTGAAGTTCTCCCATTGAAGTTCTTCCTATTGACCCTAAAATCTACATTTTTCGACCAAATGCTGTCATGTTTGTTTTTTTCTGCATAATTTTCCAATACAATTCGTTTACGCATCAATTCCTTACGGTTCTAAAACTAAAATTTTTTCCGGAAATTGTATTTTTTAAGTGATAGCGCTTAAAATTTTCGCAAAAATTTTAAATTTTTGGTCTTTGATTTTTTACTCAAATTTTTATTTTAAGCTTAAATGATTACGAAAAAACCACACCGCTTGAAAATCGGTTGATTTTTGGCAAAGTTATGCGCATTCAAAGTTCAACAAAAATGACATTTTTCGTTTAAAGAGTGATAATACCACTTGATGCCAATATTGGCTCTAGAATCTACACTTTTCGACCAAATGCTGTCATGTTTGGCTATTTCCTGAAATATATTGTTTACTTTTTTTCTATAAAAATATGGTTCCCAACTATGTCTTTCAACTCCTTTTCCTTCTCTACTTGCTATGCTGACTACGCCCCTGCTTCTCCGTATCCCCTTCGACAAACGCAGCTACCGTGAGAGCATGCACTTGGCATTTGCTCAGCTTTTGTTGTGACAACAGCAAAGAAACAACCTCAATGACAACCGCAACAACAACTAAGAATCTAGACACCATTAGGGGCAAGGTCTGGTGTTGATGTTGTGGAGGTTGCACTGCTCCTTGTTGACATTGAACGGTGTTCCAGGAATACTGACAACCTCGCTTCTTGAGGCAGGTTGCGGAAGCAACAGCTGAAAGGCAATTGACTCTCGCTGAAATTCATTAGAAACCGAGACAAATGCAGGCCAAGTTGTGCTCCACATTAAGGTCGGCTAAAGTGCAATTTCCCTTTAATTCAATTCGAATTTCCTCAGATGTTGTAGACAACTGCGAACTGAGAGCTGAAATAATTTGAGTAGATTGCAGCTGTGACCCACTGTGAACTTACGAGTTTTACTGATAAAAGTTTCCTTCCCATCTCAAAAATGCCTATGACTAAATTATAAAATACTTGACGGGATTTCCGTAATCTGACATAAACTTGTTTAAAAATTGAACTATATTTTGACTGCATTCGAATTCGACTTTAATAAATCTTCCAATCTTCCAATTTTTAATTGTCAATATTGACTATGAATAATTTGTTTTCTCATATACGCGGGATATTACAAATATAACAAATAGTAATTTAAAAAATAAAAACGAAATATATTAACCAAAATTTAATTTTATTTATTTATTAATGGTTTTATTGGTTGGTAAAACCATGATTTAAAAAAAAGATTCAATCATAATACCAAGAAACGAGTACTAAACTAGATTTTCCACCCGGTAGTTATCAATTCACATTTTTATATTATTCAATACTAATTTATAGAATATTTAATACTTCAACTATACAATATTTAAATCGCTTGTAGTACTCCTAAAAAATCTGTTCAATCACATCAAACAGCTCACACTATTTTGACTAAAAATGCAAATATTTTTAACGTTGCTCACTGAAAATTTAACTGGAATTTCGCCATCAACCGCATGACCAACTTTCGTTGACAGAAGCAAAAAAAAAAAGCTTTTAAAAACTGTATAAAATTGTATATACGCCATAGCTTATAAATTTGAAAAATTGCATTTTCGGTTATTTGATAATCTGCTAAGCTGACCTTGAACTTTCCATATCATTGAGTCTGTAGCCAATATTTTCAAATTTAATTCCAGCAGCTTTTACTTTTCATACACAGGCATAATCTACCACTCAGCAAGCGAAGCTCCCTCCTCCCTGCCCCTCTCTTCCCCTACATCAATACGCACTTTTCGCTGCTTCTTTATTTTTTGCCATTCTACTTTTTTCAATTTCCAAGTCAATTTATTTTTACAGCCAGTCGCCGGCGTTGTACTCGAACCAAAGCCCAAACAGAATAGGAATGAGCCTGCCCATGAGGATGCGTCCATCAGTGACCAGCACCCGCATAACAGATTCTACACTGAGAGAAACAATCAAGAACTTCATTTATTTTGAACTAAGCACGAAAATGATAAAATATGAATAATAACTTATGACAACTGTATAAAAATTATAGATTCAAGTTTAAGTTTAAAATGAAATAAAATTACATTTTATGCACATTCTTTTCAGTGTTCTTTTGTTTGTTGGGTTTGTATTTCAATTTTTTTAAATTCTGCTCTTCCCGTTCTTGTTTTTTTTTTGTGGTTTACCACTCAAATTTTCAAACTATATTTAAATGATTAAAAAAGCCATACCGCTTGAAAGTTGGTTAAGTTTTGGTAAAGCTATGCACATTCAAAGTTTAACAGAAATTTTTTGTTCAAGGAATGATAATCCCCCAGGATTCTAATATTGGCCCTAAAATCTACATTTTTCGACCAAATGCTGTCATACTTGTTTTTTTCTGCATTATTCTGCAATACAATTCGTCTACGTATCCATTCTCCGGATCTTAAAAAAAAAATTTTTTTCCCAAAAATTAAAATTTTGTATGCCAAAAAATTGAAAAATTTTTTACTTGAATTTTAATGTTAAACTCAAATGATTAAAAAAACCCAAACCTTTTGAAAATCATTAGAGTTTTGGCTAAGCTATGCGCATTCAAAGTTCTACAAAAATTCAATAATAATAGGTAAAAAAAAACAGGTTTAATAACTTTCTTATTCAGTAGTTCAGTTGAACTCTATTTTACAACGAAATTTCGTTCTGTGTACGGGCGTTGGCTGGGGCAGATGGGCGTATGGCAACAGGGTTAGGGTGGGGGAAGGAATACGGAAGGGAAGGGGGGCTAAAGCACTCTCGATGTGCCAGTCGCAACCACGCAATGAAGAGCGACACTTTAAGTGCCCGGGTTCAGGCCGAAAGCCGAGCAAACTTGTTAAATGTTCATGTTGTTGCATGGTAGCCTCAATCATTCCGCCGAGGAGTATCATCAATGATATGCGATATCCTCCGATATGGCAACGCCATCGACATCTGCCCAAGCTGATAAAATGGGGAACACTAGACAACAGCTGATGGCATCTGGAATTAGATTCATCTGCAAGTTTATGCGAAAACTTTTGGTAAAACATTGCAATGTTTTAACAGTTGAAAGGGATTCAACTTCAGTCTATTATAATACTATTTACAGAGAAAGTTGGCGAAAGTTTGGAAATTGATCTGGTGTTTGCTCAACTTTAGACACGCTTTTTGCATAGTTTATTCCTGTAAGCATAACAAATTTACAAAATTTGTAGAGATTGTAAATGATTGAGACGAAAAAATGGGAAAATTATACTCAAAGATAAAGATAAGGAATATAAGATAGCTGATATACCCTTTAAATATATATCACGTCTATAAAATAATTAAATCTTAAAAAACAAAAGTTGAAAACCTATCATATGGTTAAAAATGTTTAAAATCATGTGTTTTAACCTTGTATATATGATAAAAATTGAATAAGAATATAAGAAAAATATCCTTGAAATAAAGCCGAATTAAATTTAGAAAAAATTCAGAAAGTTCAAAAAAAGTTCAGGAAGTTTACTTTTACTTTTCTTCAGATGGTTTATAATCGCCATACGGAATAAAAATTGTTTAAAAATTAAAAAGGTTGATGTTTGCATTTTGCGGAAATAAAACATTAAGGAAAATTCATATAACGTATTGTAGGATTGTCAGAGATGGAAAAATTTAAGAAAAATTTGGATAGTATTTATCTTGTATATTCTATAGTGTAATTGGGAGATTTATATAATTCCCTTGCTCTTCTCTATCATAGCAAATATCTATGAACTGGTTTGGTAAGAAGTTGCGAGAAGTACATAAAGAGTGAAATATTAGCTCCAAATTATTTGTACAATTTTTGTAATTCTCAATTTTATGCCATGTAGCATAGTGTAGCTATCATCCACACATACGGACAGGACAGTTCAGCATGAAGTGTAGATGGTTTCAATTGAACTTTTTGCGTCAGTTTTGTCGCCTGATGGCATTGTGCGAGGGGCATCAAATGATGCTTTGATTTGGACTAGAACTTGAACTCGGACATGGTTATGTCAACTGAAACCAGCACTTACATTTCTCCCTTTATGGGCGGGGCAGAGAGGGCGGGTGGGGACAACATAAAATCAACACTTGGCCCTTTTCGAAAAGGGGGCGTATTGGCTGGATTTCGTGTTTAATGGCTGACAAAATATGCGCAGCAATTTTATGCGCACATTTTGCAAAACATTTTATGAAATGCCAAAAATAAAATCCAACATTTCTTGTCAACTCGATATTCCACTTCATTTCCGGGGCTAAGCGACAGCTGGATTTTTGCTGCCAGACTCCTGTCAATATGTTTTGGGTGTGCGTACACAGAGCGAAACATTTGGTTATAAAATGAAGTGCGAATTAAGATATAAGAGTGTACATATACTTATCTGGAAATAATAAAAAAAAACTCTAAATTCTACACATGAAAAAAAATGTGTTTTGAAATTAAATGGTACAGAACTTGAATAAAAACTCTATTATAGACTTAGATATTCTTTAAAACAAACAAAATAGCGCAAAAAAATTAAAACATAAACTCTGAAAACTAGAAATTTAGGCTTTACAAAACGGATTAAAAATCTTTAAGAATTTATTGCAGGCTTTTTAAAATGTAATAAAATAAAATTCGAAGTTTAAAAACAAATTTTCATCTACAAACATGAAATAACTGACCTAAAAATAAACGCCATTTATTAATTTGAAATCTTTTTCAAAAATGTAAGAAGTGATAATGTACATTTAAAATAACAATAAAAACTCTAAAAACTAATATTTAAGAATTTAAAACAATTATTTGAAATCTTCGAATGAGAATGAATGAGTCTTGAAATTTTTACCCAAATTTTTTCTAAAATTGAAATGCAAATTCTAGAAGAAGCGCCATCTACAAGAGCTACAAATAGACCTAATAAATATTTTTTGCTTTGTGGGATTTCAAGTTTGTTGCATGAACAGAATTCTTAATTTGTTTCTCTCTGTGTATGGGTGTGTGTGTGAGTAGCTCGTGTAGTCAGCATTTATTGCCCGGTCCCTGGCCATTGTCACGCACCTGCACCTGCTCATAAAACCGCCAGCTTTGCCGCCGGCACAACGGACATTTGAGGCATGTCACCAGGGGGAAAGCTTGAGGGGTTGGGTAGAAGGAAGGTTGGGGGAAGGTTGGAGGGAAAGCGGAGCTCATGCAGTGACAAGAGAGGAAAACTTTTTGAACATTTTGCTATAGCAAAGTGAAGCTGCCTAGCGCAGAGTTGATTGTCGACTACACTGCGAAAAATGGAGAATAAATTGGAAAAATTAATGCAGTTTTGTTCTAAAATTTTAAATGAAATATTTAAGAAACATTGTGAAATTATAAAAAACCTGTTAAACGTTTAAAAGTAAGAGAACTTTTTATAAATCAAGAATAACGTATGAAATTAAGCTCTTTTCGTACTGTTGATAAACAGTATCCAAGCTAAGCTGAAGAAATTTATTACAAGGATCCAAAAATGCTTAACTTATTTACAACATTCTTAATTTTAAGAACGCTTTTAAATGTAGAACTTTCTCCCAGTGTAGATGGCGGGGTCCAGTTTCAGGCGAACCGTAAAGTATGCAAATTTTAGCCAGACATGAACGTGGGCGGCAAACTTCGGCTCTCGGTTGGCTCTTGTGGTTTTTTGGATTGCTGAGAGCCAACAGACAGACAGACAGACGGACAGAGAGACAGAGAGACGGACAGACAGCATCACCAACACCGACAGCAACAGCAACACGGACAACCGACATCCAACAACCCACAACAACAACTGCAACAAAATCAATATTTATCTTGTAAACCGCACGTGTGTATGAGTTGCTCTTAGAGCACAAAGCGGGAAAACCTCTAAGCAACGGCTAAAAACATGTTCCTTGACTTGTCAGCGCTCACAGGACACTGTGCACAAGGCACAGTGTGCTAGAAATGCTAATTAAAAGCGTGACGAACTAAATATGCCTACTTATTCGGGCAGTTTGGGGTTTTCTGGGATTGATTTCAATTTCAATATTTTAATTTTGAGATTTTCCTATTCCGTAGAGTCCAAAATTGTTTATTTTCGAAAAAATAGAAAATATTTTCTAAAGATTTCTTATAAGGCCGAAATTTTACAATTTGTTTAGTATTCAAATAAAATAATCTATAATAGTATATCAATCTAATTTCAAGATTATTAGAATATAATGCGTGCCTAAATCTGCGTATTTTGAGTAGAGATATATAATCAAAATTAAATACAAAATTTTAAACTAAAATACAAATTTTCAATAATTTTTCACAGTAGAAAAAAAAAATAAAAAAAAAATACCTAACCTAAGTAGATTTACGGTCTTGACTTTATTGCAGACTGTCTAGCCAAAGCTCTTCAGATATTCTATACAAAATCCGATGTTTTTCGCATTATTGCGCCAGGGTGGCATTTGGATTGAATTGCTCCGAGTCGCGCCTACTTTTCTGGGTCACACACTCTAAAAAACACCGCAGAGTGTTGGTTTAGGGGCACCAAGTGTCAGTGTTGGGCATGTAAATTGAGTGCTCGGAGCCCCTAAAGAAGAACAACTTTTGCGTCCATCATCGATGATATCAGAGCTGGGCACCCCACCTGGTACCTGATGGCGGTGATAAGCACCGAAAGTAGATAAGCAATAAATTATTTATAATGTCCCTCCTCAGCCTAGGCCCTTATCTAATCATGAGGCAAACACTTGGAGGAGCGCATAAAAAGCCAAAGTTAAAGGGGTTCAAAAGCAGCATATGATTATACTATATGGTATAAATGGGGTGTATGAGGTGATATCTTAGACGAATGTCAGCCCAATATAGGGGAGAAATACGCCTCGAACCTACAGAACCTACACAAATCCAAAAAGCCAGAAGCGCCAATTGAGCTGCTTGCATTCCTTGTGGTTTATTTCTGTTTGCTTTTTACTATCAATTTATTATGGAGTTATTTTTTTCTATATATTTTTTTTGTTTTCAATAGCAATGATTCATGGCTAAAAGTATTTAATTTTTTACGATACTTTTGATTATTTTGATAACACTTTTGTAGAATATATAATGAAAATTTAAAGGTATTAATATTTAATCTTTATAACATTTTATAAATATTTTAGAAAATTAAATGAAAATTTGACTATTTTTTTATGATCAACATTTTATTCAAGTATTTATTTTTGAAATATTTATGACAAATAATTCAGCTAAAATTTTGATAACAATTAAATTTTCTACAAAAAATGGAGCTTACACAGTATAATATTTTCCATATTTAAAAGCTAAACTTAATATTTTCATTTAATTATTCTACATAAAACTTAAATGTATAACCTTTTAAAGAAAATTCATTTTAAGAAACTTCAACTAAAATATTGCTTTAGTTTTAATATACACATTTTTGTTTGTTATATATATATTTTTGGTTTTCAATTAAAAAGATTCATTTCAAATATTTATTTATTTTATTTAAATTTATTTTGCTGAAGATTTTATGCAAGATTTATTTGAATACCAATTGAAAACTAAACGGCATTCTCTACCACAAATAAAGTTTTTCGATTAGAAACTTTTGCTGTATATTTATTTAATTTCATTTATTCTACTATATGTACAACTTGAATTTATAAATTTGTATAAATCTTTTAGAAACTTGAGTAAATTGTTTTTGATATAATTAAAACTGCAAATCAAATTTCAATGAAATTTCTATGAACTTTTCAGCTTTCTGTGATATTTGCTCAACATTTGATTATTTATTTTGTGCCTAGCTGGCAACTTTTGCAACTTGGCAATATTTGGATTAAATTTATAAAATAATTCTCTAAAATGTAAAATTGTTGTTAAAGTGTTTGCTTTAAAGAACCTTCCATAAATCTGAAATGAGCAACGGATATGCACACAGTTGTAGTTATATAAATGTAAATAAATATATATCTATGGACGTACCCCTCAGTTGGAGTATTTTTAAAGCGCTTTAAAGCAACAACAAAGAGGCGCACAAAGCTGCAGGTAAACATTGTCTAGTGTTTATGTGCAAAGAGTGGGGAAGGGGGGAAGGGGAGTGGTGCAGAGGGGGGAAGTTGGGCAGTAATCGCTACATAGACCATGTGCAGATAAAGGAAATGGCGCTCATATCCTTCTGCAAACACACACGTGTGCTTGACAGCGATTGCGCTTTTGTAGCAACAACAACAACAACAACAACAACAGCAACAACAACAACATAAACAACAACAACATAAACAACAACAACAACATAAACAACAACAACAGTGGCAACAATAAACACAACACGCTCCAAGGATGTGCGTTGTCTGTGACCAGCTGAGCGCACTCTTGATAAGCGCACACACCCAGAACAGCGTAATTACACTACACTGAAAAAAATATATACTTCAATTTTATGAAAGTAATTTTATTCTTTCTTTAACGTCAAGTAGAAAAATACTTTATTCAATTAACTGCCTATTAAGTCTGATAATTTAAATTATACATTTAAATTACAAATAAAATAAATTATACATTTTTCTAGTCAGTGTTGATTTACAACTGAAGGCTTTCTTTTATTTTATCGATAACTTACATCACAAATTCATTATTTTAGATTTATATATTGAATACATTTTTCAATTATTTATTTTTCATACCAGCGTCAGTACAGTTTACTTAAAATTATCGTAGTGACAACAAATTAAAAATTACAATGAAAAAAAAAACATATAAATTTTATGCCGTTTTAACATAGAAGATTGAATGACTAGCGTAATGCAGAACGTTGTTATTCAGAATAAATATTCTCTAACATTATATGTAACCATCCTGAAAAGTGCATTGAAATCGGTCAAAAAACACAGAAGATATTCTTATTTGAGAATTATATATTGTACACAATATACTAGAAAGCGCGCAGCGCGAGCTGTGTGTGTGTTTTGAATGCATAGCAAAATGTTACAGGGTAATCATACAGTTGGGCTTGTATATTTTAAGTTTGTATAAACATGAATATAGAATAGAATCTTATCATTTTCAGCTCGATTTGATAAAAAATTTCTTAAATTTTCAATTGAGTTAGAAGTTCTGTTTTCTCAGTGTACAGTCACAGCGTTAAACGCTCTGCAAACAAGCAGTTGCCACTGGCAAAAGGATCAGCCTCAGGGATCACAGAAACCGACAGCTGACCAGCTTCTTCTTCTTCTTTCTCTTTTCTTTTTCTTGGGATATTTTTAAAGATTTTTTTCTTATTTTTCTCACGATTCGCCGTGGCGCCAAGTTGTCAATGCACTTGCCACTGAAAGTCAAGTGTCAACGCCGCCTGCCCCCGGACTAAAGCAGATTTGTCTTCTTTCACACACACACACACACCTGAGCACAACACCTCCCCTGCACCCTCGTCCCCGCCCACAAGCCTCCCTTGGCAGTTGTCTGTGCAGCTTGTTAGCAGTTAACATCTTTATGCTAAAAACATATTTATTCGCTTTTTATGCCTGAATTGATTTGTCGTGTTCATTTTGAACGTATTTCGTATTTATTGTAGCTTGCCACATGTGTGTGTGTGCCAGTGTGCGAGTGTGTGTGGGTGTGCGAGTGTATCGAGTTAATACACTAAGAGAAACAATACAGAAATTCCGCTCAAACTTGGTAGCTCACTAAGAACTCAGGCTTAACTTAAGAAAACAAAACTTAAAATAAAAAAATAAAATAAAATAAAATAAAATAAAAAAATAAAATAAAAAAATTAAATAAAATAAAAAACATAAAATATAATTTTTACAGTGTAATTTTATTAATATTTATAAGACTAAACACAAAACAAAATTATTTGTATTATAACAATATTTTTAATACGATTTTATTAATTTGAGTTTACGCTGAGTTTTAGAACACCATTTTTTCCTGTATTCGAATTTAGCTATATTTGGTTTATTTGTATTACTTATTTAGTCACATTTTATAGATTTTATAGATTTTATAAATTTATTTTAATTGTAAAAAATTTTAAATCTAAATTTTTATTTAATTTTAAAAATATATTTTATTTTGAAAAATTTGTTTGTTAAATTGAGTTAATTTGAGGTTAAGTTTAGAATGGAATTTTTTTCCCAGTGTACGCTATACTCTATAGCTGTCGGCGTTGAGCGATTTGTTTGTCTCAGAAGCCGACAATACATATTGATGAAGCCACAACAACACACAGCTTGTCTCTGTGTGTGTGTGTGTGTGTGTCAAAATGTGTAAATTCAGTTATACTCGTATTTACATACGTACATAATGCAGACATACAAACATACATACAAGTGACGCCTTACGCCTTACGCCTTCGTATTATGCCCCATTCGCACTCTTTCTTTTTGCCGTATTTATTCTTGTGCTTTTTGTTGCGGTTTGACAAGTTTGTTTATCCGTTTAAATAAAACAACAACATAACAAAATAAAATTGTGTTAATCAGTCAAGAGAGAGAGGGAGGGAGGTAGAATGGGGGGTAGAAACTATGCGACGTTGACTCATTCATAAATAAACCACACACAAAGCTCTCCTGCAGGACTACGACTAGCAACTAGCTTTATTATTACTAAACTAATAGTTATACTTGTTAAAGGTATAAAATAAAATATAGTTTATACATAGATTTATAAATATACTATCTTAGAATATTTATTATCAGTGCAACAAATTTATGGCCTTTAAATTAGAGATATGCATTCACTTTTTTTTGCCAATTTGATAAATTGCTAAAAAAAAAAAAAAAAAAATATGGACAAATAATATTTGTATCTATTAATTTAGTTTGTTTATTAATTAACATACTATTTTTATTTATATTTGTATACAATATTTATTTTATTTATAATGCAAAATTTATAAGAATACTATTTATATAGCGTCTCTTTGGTATACATAAATATTATTGTAATGCCCCTAATTTAAAGCAGAAGAAATAATCAAAAAACTCAATAGTAGATTATTATATTTATTAATAGTGAAATAATTTTCAGCGCAGCTTCTACTCCAATAATATATTCTATGGATAGTTAAAAGCTGTGTCCAAAATTTATAAATTAATTTATAATTGTTAATCTTAAGAAAATATGTATAACAAAATAGAAACTATTGTTCGAAGTTATTAAGCCAGTTTTTACTGATTTTATCATGTACAAAATATGTTTCGTTTTAAACAATATTGGTTTTTAATAATCTATGTTTAGTTATTATAGTTATAAGCCCATTTTAAATAATTTATATTAAAAAAATAATTAAAAACTTGAAACTTTTTTTAGTCAGTACAATTTTTGAAAATGTTTAAATATTTGCCTCAAATGTTTTCAAATCTGTTACTATCAAATACGTTTTAAAAATATTTAAAAAATTTTAAAGCTTTACAAATTGGAAACTGATTTTATGCTTCAATCTGCCATTAAATATTATAAATTAAATCTCACCTAAAATTTAATATTTTTCTACTTTATTCGGTGCTAAATAAATATAGTAAACCCTACTAAAAAATTTGATATTTCTATTAAATTTATGCGTTTTTTTATTATATTTTTCGTATCATTCAAAAATCGCTAAAATTCCATTTTAACGAGAAGATTACTGGACTTACTTGGCAGATGCCTGCACCAGATTCCAGTCGTAACCCTCGAGCACCTTCATAACGGCGCTCGTGATGCGTTCGTCCTCCTTGCGACCCCCTTGCCCCGCGGCGCGTTTCTGTTCCGCCTTAAGAGCGTAATTGGCCAGGACTAAAGTCTCCACTGGCTTGGGACGCTCCGGATTCGTATTGGAGCTCATTTTCCGAACCGAATACTTGATACTTTAGGAGGAACTTTAAACACGTTTACAGTTATAATTGCAGTTATGGATACAGTTAGTTGCTTTACAGTTACAGTTAACGGTTAAGCGATCTCTGTTAGCTGAACACCCACGACACGACGAGACTGAGAATCAAACTGCGACTGATCTTGAACGGGAACTGAAGCGACACTCGACTCGGCTCCAGATCGTAGACGCTCGTATCGCTAACGATCGGCTAAAGATAAGCTCAAGACGTCGCTCGCTCACATTGGCTGACGGCTCGGCTGTACGTACGTACCTCCTTCCCTCCCTCTCTCCGACCGTCCATCCGTCCGTCCATTTGTCCCTCCGTCTGTCTCAAAACTGGGGCTAACAGTCCCATGCGGGGGAGAACATAAAAATCGCGGTACGCGTGTAAACATTAACATGTTCATGTGAAATTAGTTGGGGCCCAGTAACGGAGGCCTACACAGCGCGAAAAGTGGCCTTCTAAAATTAAGTTGGTATTAAATTAATTTGAGAACTTTTAATCAAAACAAAATAAACAAATAAATACACAAAAATAAAATATTTTTAAATTAATTTAAGAATTTTCAATATCATCAAAAAAAATTAAATACTCTAAAAAAGTTTCTTAAAATGAAAAAAATTTTATTACAATTCAAATAAAAATATATATATTTCTTTTTATTTCTAAGTTGGTATAATCTGTAATTTTTACAAATTAAATTTCAACAGTGCAATTCTTGCTGTTTTCTCTCAGTGCACATCACAAAAGGGGGCCTAGAGAGTTGTGAGCAGGAAAATGTGAAAAGGAAAATCAGTAACACTTTACAGCCATATGTGGATTTATGACACCTCGACTCTTGCAACTTCCACTTGTTGCAGCTGTATTTGTTGGGGGCGATAAGTTGCCGCAGACTTCAAGATACTTAAGGTACGATACGATCGCTTTAAGGGATAATTGATTGTATTAGGGGTTAAGATGGGTAGCCAAGGGTGGAGGAAGTTGTTAAGGACAGTTTTAGTAAGGTTAAAAGTGAAAGGAAATTTGACAAAAGAAAACTTTGCTGAGAAAAATGGTGAGGAGGAAATACTAAAACTACAATACAAACTGAATTGGGAAATTTATAAAATTTATTAATCAAACAATTAAGTAAAATAATAAATAAATTATATTACTAATAAAATTATGTAAAATACGTAACATAATACATTATATTTTATATTATATATGGCCATTAAAATTATATTTTATAAGGCTTTTTTTTCAAGAGTATAAACTTGAATAACTTATTGATTTTAAGACCGATTTTGTTTAAATTTAACACTTACAATAAAGAATACAAATCTCAATTATATATCAAATTTGATAGATATAGATGAGTGTAGACGACAAAAAATGTAGTTTACCTAAATCGAAACTCCCGAACAAACTTATTTATAGTTCAAACTTGATTGAATTGAGTTATAGTAATAATATCAGCAGATTTAAAATATATAAACAGCCAATTCAACACGCGTGTAGTTTTGGTCTTTTATTTGGGCTTAAATCTAAAGTTTCCTAAACTTGAGCATGGCACATGATGCCATAAAATATGCCAGATATTAAATCTGATGAAAAACCTCGAACGAAACTAGACGCTATTCATTTCGGAGCCATAAAAAGAATCGATGCGTATTTATTATGATGTTTTGTTTTCTCGCTGTCTCCTTTTATTTGGTTTCTTTTCTTTTAGCTGGTTCCAACTGGATGTAATTGGAAAAACACAAAATGTGACTTTTACCAAGGCATTTGTGCTGCTTTTTCATCCTCCTTCCCCTCTCCCCATCTTCTTCTTCATCTGCTGCTTGTTGGTTTTTTACAGCTTTATAATTTTTACAACTCAATTAACTTTTTTTTACTCAAACGCCGCCGGCAGATATACATATGTATAAAAAAACGCACAAAATATATTAAAAAACAAAACAAAAACACGCCGAAACGATCAAAATTTCAGGCAATAAAACACGAAAATGCATAAACGAAATCATAAATACCTAGTAGATACTACCCATACGATCCAAAACGTTTGCCAGATGAGCGTTTTATACGATACGAAAAAATCAATCGGGCTACAAAGCTGCAGTCGCGCGCAGCCGACAGTTACATATAGAAAACCTAACCTCCATTTTTTTTTAATTTTTATCGCATACGTATTTTTTCGAGTTCTCCATCCGATAAAATTTGACTGAAAATATTATAGATTATAATAAATATTTTTGTTATTCAGTTATTTAAATATTTTTAATTGTTATTACAATTTTTTATAATAATTATTGTAATAATTTATTACAATACATTTAAAATATTTCATGGCGCCAAAGCTGCATAGAAAAGTCGATATCAAGCGCATTGCTGGTCTATCGATAATTTGCATTTCGGTGGTTTCCGCTCTTTGATGTTGCCAGATAGTGGCATTTGCCATTTGCAGATTTTTGATGTTTATGCTGCGTTTAATTGGAAATTTAAAGCTTTAATTTTAAATATTTTATTTTAATTATTTTATTTATATTTTAACTATAAAAACTAAGTTTCTGATACATTTGGCGCTTAAATCTGGTAAAAATATTTAGAGATTTTACAAAGTTTTAGATACAAATATTTTACACATTTTCACAAACTAGATATACCCCTTTTAAATCCATTGCAAGGCATTAAAACAAAACTGAAGTGTCATAAAAGACATCAAAATGGAAATTATACTCGATACTTCAGATGCTGGAAATTGGAATCGTTTCCATGCATTTAATGGCTGCATCTAACAAGTAGCCCTGCCCCTGCCACCCCCATCCCCCTCTCCGCTTTCCAGCTGCTCAACAATTTACAGCCATCCAAGCCGAACGGTTGTTTTAACGGCAAAACTTCAAAGCGCGCATTTTGTTGATAAAGAAAACGCGCAATGCAAAAAAATGCAAATGCACAAAAAACGAGCAAAAAATTAATTAATTAAAATTATGATTTGCGCCGCTTATAGAAAAAGCCAAATGAAAATTGTTTTGTCTTTAGTCGGTTGTTTTTTTTTTATTTATTTCTTATTTTAATCAAACTGGAGCAGCTGAAAAATGCAGCAGCGGATGCGTCGAGCGCTTGACAATTTGCGACTTGCCATGAAATCAAATTATTTGATCTAAGCCGCCGCCTCTGGAGCCGGGGAGCCAAAAGCCTCCAGGGAATTGGTAGTTAGAGCTGCTCAAAGTAGTTCATTTGAATCAGTGAGTCTAGTTGATGCTCAGTTAAGTTCGTTAAGTAGTTCATTCGAATTGAATTTTAACTGAATGACACAACTTGGAGCCGAATTTCCAATTTATATGATTCAAAAAAAAATCAGCTTTTTTGGAGGGAAGGACAAAAAAAATGGTTTTTATTCAAAAAAGCAAGCAAAGTTATTTTGAACATTTTTCATGCTTTTCATTTCAACTGGATTTCAAATTCTAAAATTTCATAAAATATAATTGTTTGGGGATTTGAAAAATATCGATTTTCATAATAATTTGTAGTATCGATATGGGATTGCACAATATCACAAAAAAACAATATTTTTAAATGTCGATTATCCTTTCATATATATAGCTTGATTTAATTCTATTATTAATTTCAATTTAATACCTAATCTGATTTTGTATTTGAAATTCTCTGTCGACTGGTCGTAATTGACATTAAATAAATGAATAAATAAATGTCTTATCCCATCGTACAGTTCCTCCGCGTTGTTCAATTGAACTGAATCGGAGCTGAGCGGGACAGCACTATTGGCAGAACTCCACTGCTGGGCTAAACGAAACCAAATGGCGCGTTCGCTGACGTCGACGTCGACCGCGGCGACTACGACAACAACAACAACAACAACAACGCTGACGATGGCGATGCTCTGGCGATGTTAGAAATCCCCCTCCCCAACCCCTCTCCAACCAACAACAGAGCGCCAGCCGTGCGACATATGTTGCGGAAATATTTAGCAAACGCGATGTCAGGAAATACTTTAATAAATATCTAATTCCCTCTCTCTCTCTGCCTCATTTGCATATGCAAAGGCAAGCGAAACGAAACGAGCACAAAACAAACACAAAAGGCAAGGGCCGACATTTTGTTTTATTGCCTCTCACCTGTTGCTCGTGCGCTCCAAACTCGCTCGTTTGACCATCGGCTCGACTGCGATTCGCTGATCGCTAATTGCAGCACACACGTACACACACACACGCACATGCAATATGTCAATGTGTTAGTGAGCGTGGATCACAACCAATTCTGCGGGTTGCAGTTGTTGTTGTTTTGTTGTTCGTTGATTTGCTTTGTTTCAACTCAGCCAATCAGCATGCGCTGGGCGTGCGCTTCAAAATTAAAAATTAGCTTGCATCGCTTAGCGCTTTCAATAAAAATTAATTTATTTACCCATGTATATATAAAAGTATTGCAATTTTTTTTTTTACTTTTATACATTTTGCGCCACGTTTTAAAAATGTTACTTTTGTTTACATGAAACAATGTTTGATTTGTGTCTTAGCTAAAAGCAGTCACAAGTGACGCACTGCGTTCCAGCGCGCTTCTCAAATGTAGTGCAGCCGAACCTTATGTTGCTGAAACTTACGAGCACTGTACACGTTCAGCAAAGTTTCAAACCAGCAGCCATCTCGCTCTTCAGCCTGGCATTAAATACGCTTAGCGAAGACACACACGTGTACTCCATGTTTGGTGCAATGCTTGGCTAAATTCGTTTTGGATTTATCGACCGACCGCCACATTGAACCAGCAATTAGCGAACTTATGCTCAAAAATTGTTTTAATAACAAATAATTGATTTTTTAAGAATAATTATGCAATATGCATATTACTATTTATTTTCAATATTTGCTTGCATACTTTATTTGTATTTCTGTTGCCGATTTAACGTTTTTTTTTATGAATTGCCTTGTAGTTTAAAGAAATTTTAAAACAACACCAAAAAACACCACGAAAACACCGATTCGGTTCGCATGGCGCGGAACTAGTAGTTCCGCGAACTGCTCAAATGAGGCGTGAACGGAACTTCTGGTCGATCCCGTTGTTGGTGTTGTTGTGTTCCAAAGATTTATGCTAACAAATTGTTGTAAAAGAAACGTCGAAAGCTCTATGAAATTAGAACGCAATTTGCGCAATTGAAGCAAGAAACGTAAGTGGGCGATGAATTCGCAACAATTCGCCAAAACGCGTGACCAAACATAACAAAATTGTGCGTAACAAAAATGCCAAAGAAATTTACTTTGCTGCCTTTAGCCATTTTTCGTCTCGCTTCTGTGTGTGTGTGAGTCGAGTGCGAGTGTGTGTGTGTGTGAGAGAGTACGTGTGTGTGCTGCGTGTTCGTATTGTCTGTGTTGTGTGTTGGTATTGGTGTGAAAACGCTGAAAGAGTCAGACTAGCAACGTGCTCGCTGCGCAGCCAACGGCAGTGCGAGCGAGACAACCCGACATGTGCGCATACGTGCGTACGTGTGAAGCGAGTGTGCATGTGTGCGTGCCAGGGCAAACGACTCGCTTAAAAATTTTTTATATGTCGCCGTCGTCGTCGTTGTCGTTGTTCCAAATCAAATCAAATAAATAAATAAATAAAATTGAAAATTCAACAAAATTTTCAACGGCAATTTTCGACTTGCAACGCCAACAATTTCTGCCTTACGCCATTTCTGGCCTGCCGTATGCCCCAAACAAAGCGCGGAAACTGAAACAAAAAAAAGAAAAAAGAATAAAAACGAAAAAGAAACAAAAAAATCTGTACAAAAAATCATTAAACAATTGCCGAAATGGCCAATAAGCCTTTGGCTTAAAGTGTGTAACAATTGTGTAGTTTTAGCTTAAGCTTAAATCGATTAATTTGGCTTATCATGACGTTGTTGTTGTTCTTGTGAAATCGCAAATCTATCGAAGAGTAAATATCGAAAATAAATATCAAATGTTTCAGCTGGCAAACTCAACAAAAGTCAAGTGCAGGCAGCAGTGACGCGAGCAGAGACGCGAGCAGCGACGGCAGCAGCGGAGCAGCCTGGTCATACAGTGACTCTCAAACCCGCCAAGGTACGAAAAAAAATACCCAACCCCCACCCCCGGAACCCCCCTCTACCACCTAACACAATCATTTCTAACACGCTCTCGAAGAGACTACAGCCTAGACAGTTATATCAGTGTTCGATATTAAATATTATCGATATTCTAGCTTTTTCTTGTCGTTACCAAAAATCTTCATAATTTTTTCTATTTTTAATTAATAGCGATGCATAACTATCAATATTTTAGACTTTTCTTATCGTCACTTTTCGTCTACTGTATAACACAAAAAATCTTATTGATACTTTTTATAAAATAGCTCAAATAATGCAATTGGTACTTAATTTATTTAAATAAATTTATCTAATTAGTTAAAATAAATTCTTCTATTTATTTAAATAAATTCATCTAATTTACATAAATTAATTTAAAACAATAATTTTTGAAAATTTTTTAATCTGTATATTAATCTTCGCGATGATATGGATAGTTTTTCAACTTTGGCGGGTTCTCAAAAACAATAAGAGAGAGAACGAAAATAATAAATAAAATCACAATTTATCACTTGTCTAAGTTAATCATCGAATAATTAAAAAAATTAGAAAATCAAACAAATTCTATGGTGGATGATATTGAATATTTGTATTTTCAAAAACTTAAATTTAAAAAAATTATGTTTTGAGTTGTTTGACGAAATATTAAAAATATTGAGTTATTTTGATCGTAACCTTTGTTTGAAAAAATTATGCACCTATCGATATCGATAAAACAATATGTACATATAATATGTTTGTAATACAGAGTCTATATATTTCTAATTAATTTTAAACAAGAATTTCTTAAGTCAATAACGATAACAAATTAAAAAAAATTTAATTATTTATATTTTTGTGAATATATCTTGAACTTGGTTAGAAACAATTGTGTAAATATCGATATCCGTTTTTTTTTAATTAAACTTAATGAGAAACTGTTATCTAACAGCGATTACTATCGATATAAATCGATATTGCGTTGCATCCCTGAGCGTGCAACAAACACAGACAACGAAACGAACTGGAACTGAAATCGAAACTGAATTTCAACGTCGTCCTCGAGTACGAGGCCATTGACTGCAGTTGACTTCTAAATTAATTGCATAGTTTGTTTTATTAGCTATGCATTTTCGTCGTCAACTTCATTTGCGATTCTCTCTGATTACGCTCGAAACAACTGTTTTTCTCTTTCTGTTTTTTTCTATTCGTTTGCTATTCTCGCTTTTCGCTATTCGCTGTTCGTTGTTGTTTTGTTGCAATCTCGCTTTTGCGGAAGTCTTACGAGCCGCCAACGCAACGTGTAGAGTTGTATCGACTGGCTCCGCATCCAATCAATGGAACCACTTGGCAAAGTAAACGAACTAGCTCCCTGCTACTAGTTCAAAGACTTTTTAAGTTCGTTCAGTAGCTGCGAATCCCGTTTATGTAATTCAAATTTTCCTTATTATTTTTAAGTTTATATTTCTGATATTTTTATTTATCATTTTTTATTTAATTTCGACTCATTCTAATCGACGTAATTTTAAGTAAAATTCAATGAAACAATTAAATTCGGTTTCATCTAAAAGATTCTCTAAATTATATTGTTGAATGCGATATTATTATCTCCAAATTGTGAACTTTGTGTATTATTTAATATTATTTATTTATCAATGGAATGAAAAATATAATACCTAGTTTTATTTAGTTATCAATTAAATGGAAAAAATAATATATTCAAACAAAAAACCTGAAAAATTTTCGTTTTAAGTGTTATCACAAAATTTTATAATTTTGTTCGACAGAACCAGTCCTTAAAACTTTTGAACTTTTCGTTCACATTATAATTTAACAAATTGAACTAGATCCTTGAACTGAACTATGCAGCGCAACTCTAGCAACGTGCTGCTGTTTTGCAATTGTAAAAAGGCAATAAAAAAACAACAAACCAAATTTGTATATGTATTTGTATATACATACATGCATACATAACTATGCATGCGTCCGTGTGTGTGTTTGTGGGGTGCAAGGAGCTCTCCCTCTCGCAATAAGAAGCCGTGGACTGCTCTCTTGTACTCTCGCGCTCTCTGCCACGATCAGCTGTTGCTCTCCTGCACAACAACAAACACCCACACACGCACGCACATACGCCTGTCTCGCTTGCACACCTGCACAAACAAAACTAGAACGTGAAAAAAAAACGAACGGTAAACGTCAGGTTTTTTTTGTTGGCGACGACGACGGCGACGACATGAGCTGTTTCTTAATAAATCAGCATAGGCGAAGAAAGCAAACAGTTATTTGTCTCTACATATGTGCACACACACACGCATACATGCGTGTATGCCTATCTGTGTGTGTGTGTGTGTATTTACAAATGCCTGTCCAGTTTTGAGGTTAGAACTGACGCAGCTTCTTCGCAGGTCAGCAACAAATACATATACATATACATACACACACACTCATACATAGTATATACCTTGTAGGTGCACACGCACAGCAAACAAAAGAAACAGAGAAAGAAGCAAAGCACGAAAAGAAATAAAACATGTGTTAAGTGCAAAACGAACTATAATAACTCTATAAATAATTGCCAGCTATTTGATGAAGAAAGCATAAATGCAACAATCACCAGAAACAAAAAACAAAAACAAAAAATATAAAAAGAAAGAGAAAGAAAAACAAACAGCTGAAAATTTCTTTCTTTGCTTAGCTGCGACTCCATTTTGTGTGTTGGGTTGTGTTGTGCTTTTCACCACAGAAAGTGTCATTTGTTGTTTGTGTTTGTCTCTGCTTCTTTGTTTATCTCTAATTGTTCACCTGCGAGAGTGTTGAGCTTTACAGTTCAAGGATCTAGTTCAAATGTTCAAATTGTTTCAGTGAACAATGCGTTCCTTCAAAAAAGCTTTACAACTCGTTAAATAAATTAAATAACTATAGAATATTTTATGATAATGCTTAAATTTTTATTGATTTTATTTTAAATTTATAATTATATTAATAAATTATTCGTCTATAATTTTTACTGAATGGCTTGAATGAATCAGTGAACAAGAATCAAGTAGTTCGTTCGTTCTTCAGTGGTTGGTTCAATTGATGCGATCGGAACGATTCGTCGCATCTCTATTCCCTACGCATGCACACAGAGGGCGAAAAAGAGAAAGAGAGAGATAGAGAGAGAGACAAACATTTGATGATTATGGTTAGGCTTTGTTATTTCTTTATTTTTATTTTGATTATTATTATTTGTTGAATTGCAAGTTTTGCGCTGATTCATCGCTTAATGCCAGTGTCGTCATGTTCCGATGCGCTGTTTTCTGTTATTTTTAGATAGTACGAATTTACGCAGAATTGGCGCCGTAAAACCCCAAGATAAATATCTCGGCACGTAGCGCAGATCTTGAATTTAAGTGGTAGATAGGAAGGGGAAGGGGTAAGGGGATCGTCATTGTTATTATTATTTTGACAGAGCTGCAAAACTGCAGCGTTGAAATTTTGTTTATGTTTTTGTTTGTTATATGAGTTGAAGGGAGGAAAACGTGAGAGAAGCTTAAATTAGTTTTGTGCATTTATCGGTTGCTTCTTCTTTGCGCATCTATCGCACGTAGCAAGCTTACCGATTGCTTATCGATAACACGAATTTTATCGTTTGTTGAATTGAATTTCCTTAAATTTATCGCGTAATATATCGATAGTGTTTAATAAGCATACCCTGCATTTTATATAAAATCGCATACATTGCGCGAAAAAATCGATTACAAAAAGTATCGATTAAATTGAATCGAGGTCCAGCTCTAATACTTTGTATCGCTTTTATCATAGAAATGAACTACTTAAATGATCGATAAGGCAGTTGAAAACTGATGTATCAAATATTGACAGCGTTGCAACGTGAAAAAAAATATTTCGATATATTAAATTATAACATATTTGTGCATATTGATAAATTGTATCGAGAATAGGTGGGCTTGAACTTTATGATCCATGAAATTACAGGCTTTTCTCCTGTAAGCACTTTACAGATAATCGCATATCGCACTTTATTTCAGTGTTTGTTATTACTGATAACAAGTTCTAATCGATAAATTTGCTTCATTGCAGCAGCCGCAGCTCCTGACGTTTGAAGCAGTTATCAAACAAGCAGAAGGAGAAGAGAAAGAAAAGAAATCCACCAACGGAGCGAAGAAAAGTGTAAGTTTTTATTGAATTTTTAAAAATAATCGATTAATAAATGCAACATTTAAATGAAATGTGTTTCCCACAGGCATCGACTTTCACACACATACAAAGAGCGCTAAAATCCACACACTTACATACACACAGACAAAATGGAGCTGCGCGTGGGGAACAAATATCGATTGGGTCGTAAGATCGGTTCGGGATCCTTTGGCGATATCTATCTGGGCACAACGATCAACACCGGCGAGGAGGTGGCGATAAAACTGGAATGCATACGCACCAAGCATCCGCAGCTGCATATCGAGAGCAAGTTCTATAAGACGATGCAGGGAGGTATTGGAATACCGCGTATTATCTGGTGCGGCAGCGAGGGGGATTACAATGTGATGGTTATGGAACTTTTGGGTCCCTCGCTGGAGGATCTTTTCAACTTTTGTTCGCGTCGCTTCTCGCTGAAGACGGTGCTCTTGCTGGCCGATCAGATGATATCGAGAATCGATTACATACACTCGCGCGATTTCATACATCGCGACATCAAGCCCGATAACTTTCTGATGGGCCTGGGCAAAAAGGGCAATCTGGTCTATATCATTGACTTTGGCCTGGCGAAGAAATTCCGGGATGCGCGCTCCCTCAAACATATACCGTATCGGGAGAACAAGAATCTGACGGGCACCGCTCGATATGCATCGATAAACACCCATCTGGGTATCGAACAATCACGACGCGACGATCTCGAATCCCTGGGCTATGTTTTGATGTATTTCAATTTGGGTGCGCTGCCCTGGCAGGGCTTAAAGGCCGCCAATAAGCGACAGAAATACGAGCGTATATCGGAAAAGAAGTTATCGACATCGATTGTTGTGCTATGCAAGGGATTCCCCAGCGAATTTGTCAATTATTTGAACTTCTGCCGCCAAATGCATTTCGATCAGCGTCCCGATTACTGCCATTTGCGTAAACTGTTTCGAAATCTCTTCCATCGCCTCGGCTTTACCTACGACTACGTCTTCGATTGGAATCTGCTCAAATTCGGCGGCCCCCGCAACCCGCAGGCCATTCAACAGGCTCAGGATGGCAACGATGTGGGAGGCGGGGGCGGGGGCGGGGTCGGAGGTGGCGACGCAGCTGCCGCAGCAGCAGCTGTTGCCGCAGCTGCCGCATCGCATCAACAGCAGCAGCAGCAGCAGCAACAACAGCACAAGGTAAACAACACGATGGCCACAGCGGGGGGAAGCACACAGCAGATCCTTAGCAACAGTTCGACGGGCGCCCAGACGTTGGCAATGCTTGGGGGCGGCGGCGGAGGCGTGGCTGGCGTCGCTGCCGGCTCACAACTGTTGGGCAACGGCGGCCTCAACATGGACGACTCCATGGCGGCCACCAACTCCTCCCGCCAGCCCTACGACACCCCCGAGCGTCGCCCCTCGATACGTATGCGCCTGGGCGGGGGCTTACAGGCCGGCGGGGGCGTGGTCGGCGACGTGCGAAATGCTAAATAATATTTTATCGTTTAAAATCCCAAACACACGCTTTCTAGCGCATAATCTGCGTCTGCTGGTGTTGGCCAAACATCGATCTAAACGCTACCGATTGTAATCGATTAATCAGTAATTGTATACATATTTTGCAAAAACATAGCATCGCGAAGCGATCGCTGGCCGCCATTGCAAGTAATCGATTAATCTGTTATCTAAACATTTGGCAGTTTGTGCAAAAAAACGTAGTTTTGATAATAATCGATTATTTAAATATTTGGCATTTTGTGCATAAACATAGTTTCGATAATTTCCGCCATTTCTAATAATCGATTAACTTTTAAAAAAATCTGTTGCGATAATTACCACAATATCCGTTGTTGATAATCGATTATTTGATATTATGAAAAAACGTATTTCTGCAAATTCACAAATAGAAACTTTTTTTAATTAGCAAAAAATTTAATTAAATGAAATTAAAACAAATTTCTAAGTTCCCAAATTCAGACAAAAGAAACTTAATTCATAATTTAAATTATAAAAATTGCTGCGATTAATCGATTTATTTGCCAACTAACGACAGTGCTATCGACTTGTTTGCCAACACCAGACTACATACTACGCGTATGTAATTGGATGTAAGCTTGATGTATGTTTGATGTAAAGTAGAGCAGGCGATACACAGTTCTTTTGTACATTTTTTGCGTATTTAGTTATTATTTTTTTTTCATCTAGGAATACCCATAATAATATGCCTAATTTAACATATATATAATTTTAGTCGGCCGCCAAAAAGCAGAAATGTGCTTTAAATTTAAACCCAAGCGGCAAGAAAGTTATGAAGCGGCTATAGAATCAGAATAGTTCCTGATTCCAGCTCCGATTCCGATTGATTTTGTGTTTTATGCATTTACTTTTGATGTACAGCATTCGGAGATAGATGTCTTGATTTCCTGTCGTAGAGCCTAGAACTAAACCAGAGCAGAAATCGGAGAGAAGAAGAAGAGCGAACACAACTCAACTGAACAAAATATTAAATGAAGGGCATATATATATATATATATATAATACATAGATATATGAAAAATAAAAATTAATATTTAAATATTAATATAATCTGATTGTGTGTAAAGCAACAACAAAAATTCTTTTAGTATATATATCTATATATATATAAACTTAGTCTAAATCTAAGCAAATCTGAATTCAAAAAACAACAAAAAGCAGCAAACGATTAACGAGTTTTGTGCACCAATAAAAACAATCGATTAATCGATTGTCAGTACATTTTCTAATTAAGAGGCAGAAAACGAAATACCCTAACCACAATTTAGCTTTAAGCATCGCTTTAATTTGTATACGTTGAGAGAGGAAATTAACTTAATTAATTCAATTAATTTCTGAAGCCAAGTATATTTGTTTGTGTTCATGATTTGCGTCATTTCGATAAAAACAAAAACAGAAAAATTAATCACACATTACACACTATATATATATATTTAAAGATATAATTTGAATTAGTTTTGTTAAACTTTGTTAAGGGGCGTGCGCTGCGAGCGCGCGTTAAACAATTAAAAATTATAAATTAAAATTAACGCTAGCTAATAAATTCTATAGCTATAATATGAAATTTGTCTATAAGTAATACCAAACAAATAATAAATAATACAATTAAAACACAAAAACACTACAAAAATCAGCAAGAAATCGAAGGAGGGCAAAAAAAAAATATATTACAAGAAATACGTGCAAAAATAAAATACGAAAAATACAAAAATTAATCTTATGAAGTGCATATTAAACACACACATTATATATATAAAAAAGAAAAAAATTATATATAGTAAACTATGAATTAAAACGCTAAATAATACATATATATTTAGTATATATGTTTAATAGCAGGCGAGTAAAGTAAAACATAATAAATAATACAAAACAACAACTAAAATCGTAAAAAAAAAAGTTAAATAAAAATGCATTACGTGATATTTCTTACAAATTGTTTTATTTTCCTCAGTTTTCCATAATCGCTTTCAAACATTTCGCTTAAGAGTTTTGAGTTCTCACGAGCCTTGTAACTTGACCAAAATTCTTACTATACTATATAGTACTATATATAAAACAGATCCCCTAGTTAGAACTGAAAACTGTTTTTGAGATGTACTTAGTTCTGATTGTAAATATACCATATATGAAATAAATCGAATAACCTTGTGTGATTTTCCTTTAATTAAAGAATGAAACTAACTAAAAAGTACTACAACTCGATAGAAATATAAATAAAAATCGATATGTATGAGCAGTCCATACAACATAAGATATAGTCTATATATATAGAGATAAAAACCAAACAACACGAGCAAATTTTGTAAAATTATATATGTATCTGAAGCATAGAACACTAAATCGAAATCAAGTATATAATATGATCAAATAAATATATAATATCATGTATATGCAATACGAATATTAACAAACCACCAACAGTGATATGAGATACAAAAAAAAAAAAGAAGGAAAACAAAAAAGATATGGATTGAAAACCACGCTAAAGTTCATTAAAATCTAGAGAAAAAGCCTCCCCAGTAATCAGTAAAAACTCAAGCAAGAACAATAATAATTAACAAAAGTTATTCCACAAGAATATTTGCTATAAATGTACAATATTAATATCGAATTAATATCAAAACTAGGCGATCGATCGATAACTGCAGCAGAAATTTTTAAAATCAGCTTGAAACTTAGGTATTTGCATATGAAATAAAAAATAAATATATATGTGTATATAATTGGATTTCTGATAAATAGAAATTTCATTACCCTTACACCCACACACACACACACACATCCACAGCAAGTTCAATAATAACTCATATTCAATAATAATAATAAAAATAATATTCATAATTAACAAACTGAATGTAAGTTAAATTAGCTGCAAAAAAGGGTAAATAAACATAATGTATAAGTAATCGAAATATTAATAAATTGCATCAATATTAGATACAACTAAATATAAAACAATATAAAATAAAATAAAACAATGACATAAAACTGAGCTAATTACATTTACTCGTAATTCTATGTAATTAATTGTCGATATGGATGAAAAATACACAAAAATGAATAAAATCGATGATTTTGAAAACAAAATGTGGCTTTAATTAATTAATTTATTTGTTACAGTGGGAAATGCAAGTTAAATAAATTAAAAAAAAATTTAACCTATTTTTAATTTTACCCTCTAAAATTCAAACTTAAATTATAAAATAAATAAATAAATGGTTTGAAAAAATTTATTTAATAACTATATTTCAAAAAATTCACCGTTACAGTAACGGTTACTCAACTAACGACCTGAAGCGAAGCTGCGCTCAGGGTTGCCACCACGAACACATTTTCGCTGAAAGTTCCGTGTTTTATTTATATTTATGGCAAAGCTTACATTTACTTGCGTTTTTTACCTAGCAAATATTTAATTTGAGCCTTTTTAATACTTTTTTAACCAAATTAGCACATTTTTAATTTAATTTTTTTTATTTATATTTTTGTAAGTGGCAATCGTGATTGCGCTCGAACCTGGTTTGAGTTCGTGTGCCGGCCTGTATAGAAAGAGCCTGGTGCGCCTGGCTTTGCAGTTTACGTTGTTGTTGCGTGTAACGTAACCAGTGCTGCCAGATTTTTTGGGCCAGAAGTGGCTAAAATTGACGAAAAAAGTGGCTAAAAATGGCTAAATGGTTTTTTCAAGTATTATTAGTTGAAATACGACAAAATCTGATGAAAAAGCAAAAAAAAAAAAAAAAAGGTCTTTCTTCACACAATTTGAAGGCACTTACACGAGTAAAGTAGTAAAATCTAGTCCCAATTTGGTTAAACGCAGCATTATCAAACCGAAAATTGTGTTCAAAAGTGCAAATCAACGAAATGGCTAAAAGTGGCTAAATGAAACCAAAAAGTGGCTAGATTTGTGGTGATAGCATTTTCGAAAAAAAAGTGGCTAACCCGATCAAAAAGTGGCTAGATCTAGCCACAAAGTGGCTAAATTGGCAGCCCTGAACGTAACTGCTTTTACCAATCCAACGCGGTTTGAGTTCGTGCACTGGTCTGAAGAGAGAGAGAGAGAGAGAGAGAGAGAAAAGTGCGAGCTCGCTTACGTTGTTGTCGTGTGCTAACGTAACTGATTTTGCCATTACGTAGGCACTTACGTGCCGTAGTGAAAGCATTTCTCTAAAATGCCCAAATACTGTCTGAAAAGGTAAACAAAGCTGATTCTTAACATCAAAAATAGTTGCCCAAAACGAGCAGCATATTTAGCATAATCGTTGTATGGTGATAAATCAGGGGATTCTGTGAGAATTGGAGTGTGAAAAATGCAAAAGAAAGAGGCCTGTTGCTGTTGGCAAGGGCAGAAAAGTTAAAATCAATAATTCAATCAGCAAATCAAAACACGAATATCAACAGCGTTCGCCATAAATTATGCAATTATGTCACCCCCGCGTCCCTCTCTCCGCTCTCGTTGCAGCTACAGTTGCAATTGCAGTTGATAAATTCAAATGCTCCACAATTGCAATTCCCGTTATCGTTCCCGTTCGTTGCGTTCTTCTTGCTGTCTCGCTCGTTGGCGTTGCCGTTGCCATTGTTGTTGTTCTCGCTCTGCAAAATGGAGCAGGAAATTGGCACCTGGGACTCGGTGTTGTTGGAAAACCTCTCCGAGGATAATTTCATCAGCAACATCCACCAACGATACAAGCGCGATCATATATATGTGAGTATAAACTAATGAAATTCCAGATTTTTTACTTTCGAAATTATTTTCTTAAATAAATAATTATCAATATATATTTGCTTATTAAACTTTGAAACCCAATAATTTAAAATATGTTTTTGAAATTGTTTTTACTTTAAATTCAGCTAATGCAATTTCAGATTTTTGTAACTGTGCAAAAAGTTGCTTATTATTATTATTATTATATTCCTATACACAGTCAGTGGTCGGGCTTCTATTGAACCGCGGCCATAAATACTTCTAGTGGAGATATCGTTATGAAATTTTCCCCAAAAATCTAGAATTCTAACTATATTACAAAAAAATTGGCAACATCGGCTGACTGATAGGATATATCCTATATCTCCCATACATAATAAAATTTTAGCCGCCAGTACCAGTAGTTTTTCAAATCAAAATTTTTACTAATAACCCACTTTTTTTTAGACCTATATTGGAACGTCTGTTGTGGCATTAAATCCATATCATCACATATCTGAACACTCTCTGGAAAACATACGCAATTATGGCAACAAAGGAATCTTCCAACTGCCGCCACACATGTAAGTTTTATCACTCTTAAAGCCCATTTCCAAATTTTACAAATGTTAACATTTACTCACATTAAAATGTATTAAAATTTGGGATATTTAAAATGTTAGAAATGTGTCACATTTGTGCTCATGGAAATATGAGGAAAAATTCCCTAATGTAAGGGGAAATGTTCTGGTTTAAACATTTGAAATGTTGGTAGCAATATGGCACATTTGTAGAATTGTTAGGGGAAATATCCATAATCTGAGGGGAATTTCGTACATTTATAACATTGTAACTTTTATTTTATTTAAAAAACTACAGTATTAATAAAAATGTGGCACATTCACGTCTATAGAAATTGGCAATTAAAACATCTACAACTAATAATATCGTATTTATGCTATATCCCAGATATGGGCTTACGAATCTGGCGTATCAGTCGCTGAAGGACCAGAGCGAGGATCAGTGCGTGCTGCTGACGGGCGAGGGGGGCGCCGGCAAAACGGAGACCTTCAAGATGATTGTGAATTTCCTAACCCACATACAGGAGCGTGCCGGAAGCGGAAGCGCCACCGCAACCGGAAGCGGCACGCCAAACGCGCTGCGTAAACAATCCTCGAGCAGTTCAGCGAGTGGGATGATGATGCAGGCGCATCGAAGGGCCTCCAGCAGTTGTTCCGGCACTGCGAACTTTATGATCTGCCAGAAGAGCAGTCAGGGACAATGCGCACGTCGTCAGTCGCCGTCGCCGGGGGGCGGGGCGGGGCGGACGGAGAGCATCGAGCGGCATGCACGGCGCAATCTGCGCGAGAAAATTGTCGACTTTGATTTCTCGCATCACAAGAGCAGCGAGAACATCAGCACGCTGCTCGAAGCGCACGCCCAACTGCATCCGACCAAGTCCTGCTTCAAGCATCAGACACAGCTCAATGCCTGCCCCAAGTACAACATGAGTGCCGGAGGCGCCTCCGGGTGTCGTCAATGCGGACATAGTAGATGCACCCGCGCCCAGAGTCTGGAGAAGGAGGAACGGGACTCTGCGCTGTTGCTGCTCAGGGGCAGCAGCAATCGCCTCGCCTCTGCCGCCTCCCAGCAGACCCTGCAGCGTGGCAGCTGCTCCAATCTGGTGCGGCAGCATTCCACGGAAAGCCAGCCGGAGCGGCATGCCTCAACGGGCTCCACGCAGCGCATCTCGCTCTACGATGCACACAGGCTCAGCAAAGGCTCCCTGCCCGTCTCCGTCTCGCCCACGCCCTCCGCCAGCTCCTCGCTGCATCGGCGCCACAAGTCGCCCAGCCAAAGGCTCCGCGAGTGCGTCACCTGCGCCGATGTCTTCCTGGAGGCCATGGGCAACGCCTGCACCCTACAGAACAACAACTCCAGTCGATACGTAAGTGTTGTCCGAAAACCGATATATATCGATAATGGCCGTCATCGATAATAATCGATTAATCGGTTACTTTTTGTTATTATTTTGATTCTAAACGATTTGTTATAAAAAATAATGCATAAAAAACCAAACATCGATGAGCTTGGTTAAAAAACGTAGATTTTAGAGCCAAAAACCGTGTTAAAGGAACTTTTTAACGCCTGAAACCCATGTAGTCCAACCTTACCAAGGGCAAAAAAATCAGAAAATTTTTATTTGTCCAATTTTGATCCTAAACGATTTGTTATGAAAAATATTTAAAAAAAATTCGATTTTTTACTTGAGTTTTAGTTTCGAAATTATACGATTAAGAAAAAACTCCACTGCTTGAAAATCGGTTGAGTTTTGTTAAAGTTATGCGCATTACTTATGATACCAACGAGTGTTTTGCAGTTACTTTCCAGCGAATCCAAAACTACATATTAGGTTTTGCAGAGTAGAAATTGTTTACGTCGATTAATCGATGATTATCGAAAGACAAAGCAATCAATGATCAGTTTATTTGCTAGTTATCGATAATATCGCTAGTGCTATCTATTGATTTGTCGACTCTTCCAAAAATCTGCTATACTTTGTCTCTTGCAGGGCAAACTATTTGACATTGAAATCGACTTCAAAGGAGATCCTATGGGCGTGCACATAACACACTGTGAGTATGCACAGAAAAAGATCTATTAAGAGATCAATTAATTTATATTTAACATATATTATTACCAAAACTTATCTAACAAAATTCCTTTTACTGCTGTTTTCATGCCTGTCGCACTTAGATATGCTGGAAAAGGTTTGAAGTTTAGCTTATTTAGTTAATTATTCAATAGTAATTATATATTTTAACTTGATTCCTTTTAAACTTCTTACAGACTCGCATTACGGACACCATAATTGGAGAACGCAATTTTCATATATTTTATCAGCTGCTGCTAGGAGCTGATCTGCAGCTGTTAAGTAAGTCTATATAACTTTAAACTTGTCGATTCAATTTTATTATATTTTATAACTTCAAAAATGTACAACCAATTTTTAAAAATTGGCCTTTTTTTTAAATTCGATATACAATTAGACTATCTTTTAAGACTTTTAAAATATATGTAGCATTATTGGAAAATATTTAATAACCTTGACAATTGTGAACCGATTTGCTGAATTGGATAAGTTTTGGAAATGTTGATTCAATATATTTATAGCCATAAAACATTTTATTTTAAATGATCGCGATTTCTTAGCAAAATAATAGCCCCTATTTGATTGATATTGTCTTTTAAAATAGTCTACGAATTTTTCTTAATCGGATTGAATAGCAACACCTCATTTTTAAAGATCTATAGTACAACTTTTTAAGCAGTTATATTTCTTACAACTTTTCTAAAGATCTAACTTTTCTCTATATTTTCAGAATCCCTAAAGCTCTTTCGCAATGTGGAAAAGTATGAACTGCTGCGTAATACAACTGCCATCGAGGAAGATCGTACGAATTTCCATTACACAAAAGTGAGTAGAGTACAAAATATTATTTTTAATAATTTATTTATTAAGATTAATTATTTGCAGCGCTCTCTGGATGTGCTTGGATTGAGTTGTGATGAGATTAGCTCAATATTTCGTGTTATTGCCGTCGTACTAAAGCTGGGAAATTTTATTTTCGTGCCTGTGACCAATATCGATGGCACCGAAGGCTGTCAGATCTCCAATGTCTATGGCAAGTAACTGTAATTGCTGAAAATGGAATTGTTTCTAATATTTGTTGCTCTGCAGAGTTACAAGAGACGGCGCAACTGCTCAATATGGAAGCTCAAATATTAATTAATTGCCTGACGAGAGCGAACAGCACGAGCAGCAGCCAGGAGGACGTGGGCTCTGAAATGGACGCCCGACAGGCTGCCAGTAATCGTAATACCCTCTGCCGCACCCTCTACAGCCGCCTCTTCACCTGGCTGGTCAACAAGATCAACGAGACGCTCAAGTCCACGCAGCGGGAGAAGAATCTGGCGCTGCTGGACTTCTATGGCTTTGAGGTGCTGGAGCACAATTCATTTGAGCAGTTTGCCATCAACTACAATGCGGAGAAGATACATCAGGTAAGGCTATCGATCTATTAAAAATATAGTTTATTATGCACAAATCGTTTATAATTTAATTTAAAGCCAAAATGCTGAAAATATATTTTTCGTTGCATACTCTTGGTCTGAGATTTTGTATAATTAACCCAACGGACTAGAAAAAACCTAACTTTAAACAATTTATTTGGTTATATTTTTAAACCCCCTATAAACACGTCGATCTTAAAACCTTTAAGAGCTAGATCAGCTAAAGATAGAATGTAGACGTACATACGTCCGTACAGACGTCTATACCAAGATCTAGTTTTTTTGAAATCTCCCATAAAAAGTTATTAATGAAACAATATACAAGGAAGAAGAATGGTATTCTACTGTCGGTTGCATCCGAATTTTGTAAAATGTACTACAATTTATTTCTCTAATTTTTTCAGAATTTTGTGTTCAATGTCTTGCGCTCGGAGCAGGAGCTGTACTTGCGGGAGGGCTTGGAATGGACGCGCATCGATTACTTCGATAACGAGTCCATCTGTGAGCTGATCGATAAACCCAGCTACGGCATTCTGAGCCTCATCAACGAGTCCCATCTGAGCAGCAACGAGGCTCTCCTGCTGCGTGTCCAACAATGCTGTGCGGGGCATCCCAATTTCATGACCAACGGCAGCAATTCCATGTGCTTTCAGTGAGCTAAAAACACCTTAATAAAGATCGATAATTATCGACAAATAAAATCAATAATATTCGATTAATCGATCTTCATATCTTTATAGGATCCGTCACTTTGCGAACGTTGTGAACTACTCGATACACCGATTTCTGGAGAAGAACTCGGACATGCTGCCGAAGTACATCAGCAGCGCCTTCTACCAGAGCAAGCTGTCGCTGGTGCAGAGCCTCTTTCCGGAGGGGAATCCCCGCCGCCAGGCGAGCAAAAAGCCGACAACGCTCAGCTCCAACATACGCACGCAGCTGCAGACGCTGCTGGCGATCATCAGGCATCGCAGGTCGCATTACGTGTTCTGCATCAAGCCCAACGAGTGCAAGCAATCGCATCAGTTCGATCTGGCGCTGGTGCAGCATCAGGTGCGCTACATGTCGCTGATGCCGCTGGTGCATCTCTGCCGCACCGGACACTGTTATCATCTGCCGCATGGCAAGTTCTTCCATCGCTACAAGCTGCTCAACAGTCACACCTGGCCACACTTTCACGGAGGCAGCCAGGTGGAGGGCATCGCCCTGATCATACGCAATCTGCCCCTGCCCTCCGCCGAGTTCACGCTCGGCACCAAAAATGTGTTCGTGCGCAGTCCGCGCACCGTCTACGAACTGGAGCAGTTCCGGCGCCAGCGCATCTCCGAGCTGGCCGTGCTCATCCAGAAAATGTATCGCATGTACATCGCCCGGAAGCGATACAGACGCATGCGTCACAGCCAGATGGTCATCTCCAGCGCGTGGCGCACGTGGCGCGTAAGTGGAAATCGAGCTTTTCTTTAGTGTTGGCAAACAATCGATCGCACAATCGGTATTATCGATAGTTAGGAAATAAACCGACCATCGTTGGAATCAAGAGAAATAAATATTATCTCTATTTGATCTTAAATTAGAAACTAAAACTAGAAAACTATATTAATTTTATTAATGTTATCGATAATCGACCATCGTAAGAGTCCAGAAAATTAAATATTATTATTTTATCTTAAATTGCGAACTAAAACTAAACATCATCGATATTATTAATGGCTAGCAGGAAAAGTGACCTTCGATTTTTCACTCTCTCAATCGATTCATTTGGATTAAATTTCGGTTAAAATTTGTATCAAATTAAAATCTTAAATTAGGACATTTTATTTAGAAATCATGTTTAAACTTTTTAATATTTGTATAATAACCGATTAATCGGTTATCGGTTATCGATAGTTTGCCAACACTAAATGCGAGCTTTCTCTTCATTTTTGCATGCTTAATTCAGAGATTTTCTGTTTTTTATGTGTTCAGGAATGCCGATTCGGCATTCCCTTTACGGGCCGTAGGCATTTATGGAGTTTGTATCGTGTTGTAAGTTGCATGTTGCATGTTCTTTACACTAAACAAATTAAAACGATTATTTTGCATTAGATATGGGCACTTAAAATGACGATAAAATACTTTTAAAATTCGGATTACAGTATTTATTTGATGTATAATTTTACGTTGTGCTTTTTAAGTTTTAATCGGTTCTCCAATCGATTTTAAGCCACACCATTTCAACAACTGAAATTTATTTTACTTTCAACCGGAACCGAAACCAAAACTTTCGTAGCGTTATTTCGGTTCTCCTACAATTTTATTCGGTTTTGAAGAACCCTTAAAATGTTTTTCCTGTAAAGTATGATTTATTTTGTACTTTAAAGCTTTATTACGTCAAATTTTCCCTATAATCTAACTGCAAAATCGTTTTATTTTCTGTTGTCTGGTGTTATTTAAACTTTGTAATATCTTAACATCTGAAATCTTTGCAGGCTCGTGAGGAGTATCGCATGCTAAAGTACAAGCGGCAGGTGAAGTGGGCAGTGGACGTGATAGCTCGCTATTATCATCAGTGGAAGATACGGCAGTATTTGCTGACAATTCCCCTGCGTCTGCCCCCGAATACGCTGAGTCCCCTGTCCTCGGAGTGGCCTGCGGCGCCCAACTTCCTCGTGGATGCCTCACGTCTGCTCAGGGCCATCTACCACCGCTGGAAGTGCTATATATATCGCAATTCCTTCGATCAGACGGCGCGCAATCGCATGCGCGAAAAGGTCACTGCCAGCATCATATTCAAGGACCGCAAAGCTTCCTATGCGCGCAGGTGAATCAAATAAATATTATTTAACTTCATTCACAGATTATCTTTTACTATTCCCAGATTATCTTAATCTGGTATTTGGCATTCCATTATTTTTCGCATATGTTCTTATATCTAGAAATGTAATTTAATTTAATTAAATTTTTAAATATAATTTTTTATTTTTAATTTTAATTGGTTGTTATCGGTAGCTACTACATTTGTAAATTTGGAATAACTTAAAAACTGGATAGACGATTCTTGAGGTTTTTTTTTATCCGGTTCGAAAGAGTACAATTAATTATATTGACTTTTAAAAGAATATTATAAGAATTAACACTGTTTTTTTTTTTTTCAAAATTAAAAATTATAAATATTGAATAACTTTGCCATTTGTGAACTAATTGACTTAAATGGCGTAGTTTTATAAAGAATATTTCAATACCATAATAATCATACCCCAATTTCGGCTAAAATATTACTACTTGAAAATCGAAAAGATTGTACATTGTCTTAAAAGTTAGATTAAACAAATTTTACTGAATCGAACTGAATCAAAATTCTTCATGTTTACATACCGACATAAAAGCTGGCGCAATAAAAAATGTTATATTACTTTATAAATCTATATAATTTTATATTCATATAAATTATAAAATATTTATTTAATATACATTATTTTCTCTCAGTGTCGCTCATCCTTTTGTGGGAGATTACGTGCGCCTGCGTCACAATCAGCAGTGGAAAAAGATCTGCGCGGAGACGAACGATCAGTACGTGGTGTTTGCCGATATTATCAACAAGATAGCACGTTCCAGTGGCAAAGTAATATCATTATATAAATTATATTGGCTATGTAGGTTAATGATTATTTGATCTTATTCTATACAGTTTGTGCCCATTTTATTGGTGCTATCTACGTCGTCGTTGTTACTGCTCGATCAGCGCACGCTGCAGATCAAATATAGAGTGCCTGCCTCGGAGATATATCGCATGTCTCTGAGCCCCTATCTGGATGACATTGCAGTTTTTCACGTCAAAGCGGTAAAGCTAATTTTTGATAAGATAATTACCATGTTCTCATACTTTTGTTATGCTTATCAGTCGGAATTCGGTCGCAAAAAGGGCGATTTTGTGTTTCAAACTGGACATGTCATCGAAATCGTCACCAAAATGTTTCTGGTCATACAAAATGCCACGGGCAAACCTCCCGAGATACACATAAGCACAGAGTGAGTAAATATTAGTAATCAGGGCTGCAAAATCAAATTAAAATTATAAAAATAACTAATAACAAAATATTAATACTACTTATATATTTATAACCGGTTCAGCTTAAGTTTTATTTTCAAATAAAATAAATTTCGGTATTCCGATTAGTTTTAAAGACGGTTTGCAGCCCTGTTCTGAATACAAATTCCAAATGCTCAGACTAATGCAGCTTTATCTCCACAGATTTGAAGCAAATTTTGGACAGCAAACGGTTATATTTTCATTCAAATACGGCGGCTTATCGGACATGGCACAAGGACCGCCAAAGGTTACGCGCAAGGCAAATCGCATGGAGATCATTGTATGATCATTGAGTTTAAAGTACGAACTCAAAATAATAATTTGAACATTGTACTTAAGTTTTGATTGGAGATTTCAAACCGTATGCACTTCGTATAGGTCTCTTGACTTGGTCCCAGGGACCAAACTGCAATTTTAGCAATATTTATACACAAAAAACAAAAACCACAAAAAAATGAAGAGATTAAAATGTATATTTAATTGATTAATTTGCTCACAAACTGACAATCAGTCCGCATACGTTGTCAAAATTGTGCCAAAGTGAAGAGTTTTAACATTTTATTTGATTTATGTGAATCGAGTCGAACTTACGAAGTGAAGAACAACTGAATTTATGGAAATCATTTGTCGAATTAGTTTTAAATATAAAGGGAAGCACCAAGTCGATTAGCATTGCAACAAAACGAAACATAACTACGTTAGGAACGTGGCACAGAAGTTTAAATAATTATAATATTTATAATAATAATGGTAATTACTTAAAATACGATACGATACTGATAATACAGGGTGCGTCATCTTTTATGTCGGTATGCAAACATTGAATAATTTTTAAAAATAGACTAACGACTTTTAGAAATTTTTATTTCAATTTAGAAGGATACAGCTAAATTTGTTTAATATAACTTTAAAGACAATATCAATCAGAAAGAACTTAAAATATGCCTTTATTGAGTTTTTATTAGAAAATTCTTTAACTTTTTGAAAAATATGAAATAACTTGCCAATTATAAACCGATTAACTTGATTGAAAACGTTTTTTAACCATGTTTTCTATATCTTTATAATCATTATCATTTTACCCTAGAATATTACAATTTCATACCAGAATTATTACTATACTGCCTGAGATGCTAGGAAAAAATAGAATATCAAAAATATATATATTATTGGGTCGCATATTATCGGCATTTTGATTGATGCTGTCTTCAAAATAATTCTTAACAAACTTTACTGAATCGAATTGATTAAATACGAAATTTTTTAAAAATCGGATAAATACTTTAAAACTTATTCAATGTTCAAATATCGACATAAAGAGATGGTGCACCTTGTACTTCTATTCCGTTTATAGAAACCAAGGCATTTCTCTTACATTTAAGGTTTCATACACAATAATTAGTGAACTAATGTTAGACAAGTCGGAAAGCTCTATATATTTACCACAAACAAACGACAAACGACAAACGACATACGAGATACAATATACCATTTCTAAGCCTCTAGAAACCAGTGTGAGAGAGAGAAACTTTTTTTCCCCCAAGAATATATTGATTAAGCAAACTATTTACAATGCAGAAACGTGTAGTTAAATATTTATAACATATTATAGTCTAGTATATAGTAATTGGATAATAGAGCTCAGATACTATTATATACATTCAACGCAACCGAAACAATACATCAGAAATACATCTATATATACATATATTGAAAATCCAGATGGAAAACGATTATACGAACGTTGGTTATTACACAGTTAAGCGCGTACTAACAGATTGTGTGTAGTTGTTGATATAAGTAAATTGTTATTGATAGGCAGACATCAAATGTAACTAACAGATCGCATATATACGCCATATATATACTCACTGCATGTTGTCAAAGTCTGGAAAGTGCAGAGGACTCAATCTGCATACACTTAGCAAAACGTATGGAAATAGTTTTTATTTAGATTTTTAACAAATACAAAAATACATACAATACTTTGAAAAAGCCAAATACGAGTATATTTAAACACAATCCAACCAGTTGGTAGTTTATAAAACGAATTGCAAAAACCATAAGAATAAAAAATAAAACATAAAAAACAGAACCAAGTGAAGCGTTAACTCTATGGAAAATTCAATTGCTTTGTACAAATATTACTGTTACAGGGTGCGAAAGCTTTTATGGCGTTACGTAGACTTTGAATAACTTGAAAACTTATAATCGATTTTCGAAAAATAAAGTAGTATACAAGACTAGACTAAACACTTAAGAATATAATAATGCTTTTGAAAATATTGAATAACTTTGCCAATTCTGAAACAATTAACTGGATTTAAAGTTAATTCAATACGTTTAATATCAATTTATCAGTTTATCAATTTATTCAAAAATATTCAAATATCATACCAAATTTAGCAAATTTTATTGTATTCCAAATTAATAATATCTAGCAAGTTAGTCAAAGCTAATTTTGGAAAATCTATTTTGCAAGTTATTTAAAGTTGCGATATCGAAATTGCAGATGTCGCACCCTGTATTATTGCTATAAATAACATTTATAGTTTGGACTTTGGCTTCTTCAGCATCTCGCGTAGCACACGTCGTAGTATCTTGCCACTGGGATTCTTGGGGATTTCGTCAACGAAGACCACGCCCCCTCGCAGACGTTTGGCGGGCGAGGCACGATCGTGAACGAATTGTATGACCTCCTGTTCAGTGAGCTGCACATTCGCCTGCTTCACAACAAATGCCATTGGTAGTTCACCAGCCGCTTCGTCGGGTTTGCCGAGGACGGCAGCATCTTTGATCTTATCGTTGGTTAGCAACAGTGCCTCGACTTCGGCGGGGGGCACCTGGAAGCCCTTGTACTTGATCAGTTCCTTGATGCGATCCACAATAAAGAACTCGAATTCGTCGTCGTAATAGCCAATATCTCCGGTATGCAGCCAACCATCCTTGATGGTGGTCTGTGTGGCCTTCGTATCTCCAATGTAACCCTTCATAATACCATCGCCCTTGAAGCACAATTCGCCACGTTCATTGGGTCCTAGGAGTTTTCCAGTATCGGGATCCACAACCTTAGCATAGGTGCCAACCTTAAGCACTCCAACGCTGCCCGGTTTGCAAAATTCATCCGTCTGCACCAGGACACTCAGCGTCGACTCGCTCAGACCGTAGCCCTGACGGATGAGGGGCACGCCAATACGCTCCCTGATCTGATCCTCCGTCTCCCGACTCAAGGGCGCGGCGCCACAGAGCAGAACCATCAACGAGGACAGGTCAAACTTGTCCACAATGGGATGCTTGGCCAGGAACACCATAAGCGGGGGCACCATAAAGGCCATCATCACCCGATATTTCTACAAGGAAAGAAGTTAGAACAGTTCGCAAAAACAACAGTCGAAAGCAACCGACAGTAGCATACCCTGTACTCAAGTGTTCAATGAGCGAAGTAGAAAATATGCAATATTGTTTCTTTAATAACTTCTGTGTTAATCAACCGATTTTAATGAGGTCTCTGGCATAGATTGAGATAATAGTAGATAATAAGTATTTCAAATAACTATAGTCTACGTTCAAATTTTCAATTATAGGGTTTTTAATGATTTATAGGCATGGCAACCAACATTTTGAATAAACTTTAACTGCTTATTAAATACAGCTATATAGACTCTGAATAACAATCTACTATGTTCAATATTATTAGGGTTATTCGGTTTTTATGGATTATGGCGTGAATATAATTTGGCATCTAAAATTTGAAGTAAGCTTTAACTGCGTATAAAGTACAGCTATGTACATTCTAAATTTAACTACTCCAGCCATTATAGTTGCTGAGATTCACAGATTATAAAATGTATATGAATTTATGGCCTGGATATTTACCTCTATAGCCGAGAGGAACAGATTCTCCTCGAATTTGGGCAGGTAGACCAGACGAGTGCCCATACAAGCCGTTGTGACGAGCGTAAGGCAGCCAAATGCATGGAACCATGGTATTACCGTCAGTATTGTGACCTCATTAAACGGTATCATAGTAGGTTGTCTGCAAAATTCGACGATATTTTGAAAATGTTAATTTATTGATAATATTGATCAAACTTGATAAAGGAAAACTACTACGCAAATATCGATATTAGCGATAAATTTAATATGCCTCATTTATAAACCCAATATCGAAATGGAAGTGAATTTTTCGTAACTTACATTTGGGAATCGATCGTTGCCAGAAGATTGTTCTGGGTCAACTGGACGCCTTTGGGCATTCCCGTAGTACCCGAGGAGCAGACAATCAGCGCTACATCCTCACTTGTATTGCTAGCGGGACAAATGAACTCTGCTTTGGTCTTGAACTTGTCGTTGCTCATAAGGTCCGCAAAGGAATGTACTACCGGATGGTTCTTGGATGTGCCACTTAGCGCAATGATGGCCTTGACGAACTTGTTGTTTTTGCCCACTTTGGCAATACGATCCACCGTTATCTTCGAGGCGAAGATGATCTTTGGCTTAGACAGATTTATCGCATGATCCACCTCACGATCCGAGTAGGTCACATTCAGGGGTGCTATGGTAGCACCCACTGCAAAACCGGCAAACATGGAAATCGCAAACTCTACGCTGTTCTCACTGGACAGTCCGAGGACATCGTTCTGCTTAACTCCCAGTTTCTGGAGTATTTGGGCCATGCGCACTATGGAATCGTACATGAACTTGGCGGTATATTCCATGCCGGAGATGGCGTTAATCAACACCGTCTGATCCCCATAGCTCTTGTATTTATCCAGCACATATTGTCCCAAGGAGCGATAATTCTGGGCCTCCTGCACCGCAATGGGGCCGCCGTACACAATATTACCAGGCAACAATTGGGTAGTCATGATGAACAAACTACAAATAAAAGATACGCTTGAAATACTATATACACATGCGAGCAGGGGCAAGGGTGGTTTTCGTGCTTATCATCACAGTCGAAAGCAACCGACAGTAAAATACGGAGCACCCTGTTTTTCAGCACGCAATTTTGTTTCCTTAATAAATTTTGTGTTTATTGACCGATTTTTAGTATAGTTTATTATAATGGTAGTAAATATATATTCTAAATGACAACCTCTACGTACAATTGTGCAATTTATAGAGTTTTTATTGATTTGCAGGTGAAGTGGGGGTTACATTTAACATTTGAAATAAAATTTAACGAGGTGATTACATATTAAATTTTGTTGCTATAGGGCTTATATTTACTGAGATCGACGTGTTTCAAATACCATAAACACATGTGAGCAGGGGCGAGGGTGGTTTTCATGCTTATCATTACAGTCGAACGCAACCGACAGTAAAATACGCTAAAGTTCTGTGCAATGCCCAGTTTGTTTTTGTTCCCAAAATATTTTCTCTAATAACCTTGGTATTTATTGACCAATTTTTATAAGATATTCAGAATAGATTACTATAATGATAGGGAAGATATATTCTAAATGACAACCTTCTACGGGCAATATGGCAAATTATAGAGTTTTAATTGATTTGAAGGCGAAGTGAGGGTTAGATACAAAATTTGCAATAAAATTTAACTGTGTATAGTATATACAAACTTGGTTGCTCTAGATCTTATAGTTACTGAGATCGACGCGTTCATACGGACAGTCGGACGGATAGCCGTACATTTCTAGATCATTAAATAAACTTAGCTGATCAGCCTAAACAATATTGTACTGTTGTTTTATACACTTGCGCAAAGTTGTCATACCCATTTCTAGCCATTTTCCATGGGTGCACGGCATTTTAGAAATCCACCCCTGAGCTTGGGCAGTGCATTTCCATTGGAATACTCTTTGAACCTATGGCCTAATCTTATCGAAAACTCAAAGTACCTGCCTAAAGCGCGTTAAAACTGTTAGTTTCGGCTAATCGATGTATAAATAAATAAATAAAAAACAATTATGCATAGTTGAGATTGAGAGTAGCTCCAAAGGTCGGCCCCGAACCGTAGCTGCAAAGTCTGAAAACATCTTAACACTATATGGACTATAGTATAACATCTAACACTGTCGCTTATCGGCTATATTGCACTTTAAAGCTTTGCTTTTTATGGCTCTGCGTTGTTAGATTTCTTTTTTTATTTCTTTTTATCTACTTACTAGAGTGTTTCTTTTCTAGGTTAAAGAGAGGGAATTGGCCGCGCTTCGTGTCGTGTGCGGTGTCCGATCAAACAACCAACTGTTTCCTTTCCTTCAGGCGTAAAGTACAGATCCAATATTTCTGTTCTGCTCCGTTCTGCTTCAATGGCACGATTAGATTAATGCCTCTGATAAGCTTTCGTTCGCGTAGAATGCGCAAACGCTAATGGGCCGATTTAGGTATTTTTCAGTGCATATATACACAAACATACAGACCTACTTCGCAAATATTACGGAGAGCGAGAGCGCAAAACTGAGCGTCGATCGGTGTAACATATTTTACAATGTTTACAAAAGTGTCAGCTGTTTGAACACACAGCGCTCTGGCAACGCCAACCTAACGTCCAGCTGTCGCGAGTTATCGATAGCATGCTGCTTCTGCAATCGTTTTAATATTAATGATTTTTTCACAATTTGTTTATATAAAACTATTTAAAATTAGTATTTAATACTGTCAATTGAAGCTAGATTTTTAAAATGTTTTAAAAGTTGTCAGTTGCTTGAATACATAACAGTCTGGCAACGCCAACTGCACGTTTAGCTGTAGTAAACAGAGTTGTGCTTTATGGTTCATCTTGAGGATTTAGTTCAGTCATTCCAATTAAAGAAAGAATTACGTTCGTTTTCGTTTAGCTCCATTTTTTGCTATCCCGTTCGTGATCAGAAACTAATAAAATGTTAGGATAAGCATTTTTTGATAGGGACAATAAATAAATTGGATTTATAGAGTTACTAAATTGTATTTAAAGAGTCACGGAACGACAAAGAGTTGGTGCATTCCTTTATTTTTAGTGAGTGGTTCAAATGATGGTATTCGGAACGACACAACTCTATTAGCGATCTATCGATAAGGCGATAACTGACCCAAGGTTATTTATCAGTTGTTGCTGTTTCTGCGATCGTATTTATAAAATATTTAAATACAATTTATTTACATAAAACTACATGAACAAACCATCAAACAAATATTTAAACTGAAGCTAATTTTAATAAATAAATAATTATATAAAATTTAATTCGCTTTTTTCTAATGATTGCTTAACATAAATAAATATTGTATCGACGTTTGTGTGTGTGTGTGTTTTGTTGTGAACACCGCCCATGGAATATAAACAATACACACCATAACTGTATACCTCGATAACTTTGGCAACCGAAAAATCGTATAAAGATAAGCGTAATCAGTTTATTATTCGACTTTAAGCACTCAAGTTCACAGTTTTGATTGCTTTTTTGCTGTTTTCGAAATCTGAAGAAAATGGCAAATGAAAAATTCTACAAATTGGATATAAATCGCACGGAATGGGAAGTACCGGAGTTATATCAGGATCTGCAGCCCGTGGGATCTGGAGCCTATGGGCAAGTGTGCAGGGCGACAGTCCGGGGAACCACGCTAAATGTGGCGATCAAAAAATTATCACGCCCTTTTCAATCGACGGTGCATGCAAAGCGAACTTATCGGGAGTTAATGCTGCTCAAGCATATGGATCACGAGAATGTTATAGGCCTACTGGACATATTCCATCCCCATCCGCCCAATGCAACCCTGGAAGAGTTCCAGAATGTCTATTTGGTGACTCATCTGATGGACGCGGATCTGAATAACATCATCAAGATGCAAAATCTGTCCGATGATCATGTACAGTTTCTGGTTTATCAGATACTACGGGGCCTCAAGTATATACACAGTGCTGGGGTTATACACCGGGATCTGAAACCCTCGAATATCGCTGTAAACGAGGACTGTGAGCTGCGCATCCTGGACTTTGGTCTGGCACGCCCCACGGAGAACGAGATGACAGGGTATGTGGCCACTCGCTGGTACCGCGCACCCGAGATAATGCTGAATTGGATGCATTATAGCCAGACGGTCGATATCTGGTCCGTGGGCTGTATTATGGCCGAGCTGATCACCCGACGCACGCTATTTCCCGGCTCCGATCACATACATCAGTTGAATCTGATAATGGAAATGCTGGGCACACCGCCAGATGATTTCATGCAGAAGATCAATTCGGATAATGCCAGAAACTATATACAATCACTGCCCCCCATGGTTCGCACCGATTTCAATCAATATTTCGCCAATGCCAATCCCCAAGCTGTCGATCTCCTAGAGAAAATGCTGGAACTGGACGCGGATAAACGCATAACTGCCGAGCAGGCTCTGGCCCATCCGTATCTCCAAAAATACGCAGATCCCTCGGATGAACGTACATCCTCCCCATACGATCACAGTTTTGAGGACATGAACTTGACAGTCGAGAAGTGGAAGGAGCTGATCTACAAGGAAGTCATTAACTTCCGGCCACCGCCCTCCTTTGCGGAGGTGCTGCAAAGCCTCAAATGAGAACGGGAAGCACCATTTTTATATACAAATTAAAGTATTATCCAGCCATTTTTATATTGTACAAACGAATTGGTTCCAGTTTTACCATAATTTACTCAAACTACGCTTTTGTTTTGTTGCAATAATTGTAAAGTTTTGTGTTCCATAAATGTTTATTAAATTACTGTTACTAAAAAATCGAAAAACTACAATTAATATTTAGAAATTATGCTATAAAACCAAGTTTGGCAATCCTGCATAATCTGGCAACGCTGTGCAAAGTTAACGTGGGCCAGTGCTGTGCGTTTCAGGTTTAAAATCGTAAGAGTTGATACTCTAAGAAATTTTATTGCAAAATTATGCACTAAAGACCTAACATTTGGTCAAAAACTGTATATTTGGGAAGATTATCACTCAATAAACGAAAAAAGCCATTTTGTTGAACTTTGAATGAGCATAGCTCTACCAAAACTCAACAGATTTTCAAGGGGTGTAGATTTTTCCTAATCATTTGAGTTCAAAATTGAAATTCGAGTAAAAAATCAAAGAAAAAAATATTGAAATTTTTGCGAAAATTTTAGGCCTTATCTTTTAAAATATTCGCAATTTTTTTAATTTTTGGATATTTTTGGCTTATTTTTATTACAATTCCATCTAGCTGTTGGCGCTCAAAAGCTGTCAACACTGACGTCAGCCTGCTGTGCTTTCACTACGTTATTTGCAATTATCTGGCAAGGCCGGCGCAACTCAACAAATTGTTTACATTTTAGAGCAATCCGGTTTAACAAACTTCTATTAAGACTGCTTTAAAAGATATTTGTAAATATGCGTCTCAATGAGCATACAAAACTCGTGGGGCAACGCGTGATTCTGGTGCCTTACGAGGCACGCCACGTGCCCAAGTACCACGAGTGGATGAGCGATGAAACGCTGCGGAATCTAACGGCCTCGGATGAGTTGAGTCTGGATGAGGAGTACGAGATGCAGCGGAGTTGGCGGGAGGACAATGATAAGCTCACATTTATCGTGCTCTGTGCCGAGATCTACGCGAGCACAAAGGACGAGATAGCCGCTATGGTGGGGGATACCAATCTGTTCCTTAGGAGTGATGAGGAAGCGGAGGAGCAGCAGCAACAAAACCCGCAATTTGTAGCCGAGGCGGAGATCATGATAGCATCGAAAGAGGCGCGGGGCAAGGGGTACGGTAGGGAGGCGATGCTTCTAATGTTGCACTACGCTCACCAACAGTTGCCTCTGATTAAATTCGAGGCTAAAATAGATATGGATAATGCCATATCTCTGCGTCTGTTCGAAAGCTTTCATTTTACTGAGAAGCGTCGCGTTGAGATCTTTCACGAAGTGACCTTAGAGCGTCCAATCACAGACGACTGGTTGGCTTGGTTGCAGAAACAGCTTAAGTTCCAAATCGAGCACTATAATGCCTAAGAAACTACAAAGCTTTTGTACAAAATACTACAACTTTACTAGTTTAAAATCTTCAATATGTATGCTTTAAACTTAAGCCTTATTAAACTACATTATCAATATCGGTCTTTGCAGCATTGTTTTGTACGCTTTGTTCGTGCCCCTTGGATCGAAAGTGGGCCACCAGATGAGAACGTCGCATGAAGGATACCTTGCATACGTCACAGCTGTGGAAATTGTTTATACGTTAGTGCAACAAATTTATCAATAATCTGTAGGCTCTACTTACTGGAAGGTGCGCACTCCCGAATGGCAGAGCATGTGCGTCTTGAGCTTGTTGCTGACCGCGAAGGATTTGTCGCAATTGGTGCACTTGTAGGGCTTGTAGTTCGTGTGACGGCTGTAAATATAGTTTAAGATGAATAAAACATTTGTTATTAAAGCAGTTCATTGGACTGGAGAAAAGCGTAACACAAATAACACCGGACAATACAACAATCTAATCGTTAAATTGATAACCAGAGAGAAGAATTGGAAGAAAGGACGGTTTGGGTTAACGGAATCTAATTAAAACATATTCTTGATGATGGTCTTGAAATAATCGACAGAAAGGAGAACGGAAAGAAAGTTATCTTGAAAGGATCTCGATTTCGATTGGAATTGGATTTGGAGGAAATCTTTTTGAAGAGAACAAAGCGCTCGGAATCTTTTCCGATGTGTTTCCACCTACTTCCGTTCGTGTTGAATGCGTCCGCTGTGATCCGCAAAGGTCTGTCCGCAGTACTGGCAGGGATAGGGCTTCTCGCAGAGATGTGCAAACTCATGCCTGCGTAGGAGATGCGGCGTGTAGAACTTCATGGGGCACTGCTGGCAGGCGTAGTTCTTGACGCCCGTGTGCCTCAGCAGGTGCACCTTGAAGTTGCTGGGGCAGGTGAAGTGCCTGCCACACAGCTCACAGATGCAGTCTCGCTTGCGACGCGCCCGCTTCATCTCGACGATTTCATCCTCCGACAGACGACTCCAGTTGATGCGTGGCGCGTATCTCCTGGTGGCGGCAAAGTTCATCCGGGTGCTGACCTGGGAGGAAGATTGCTCCGAGGCGGATTCTTCAGTTGGAATCGAAGATTCTTCCAACTCTTCATTTTTTGGCTGCTGTGTTGCATTTGTTGTTTCTTCTGCTTCGCTGTTTGTCTGCAGCTCATTGCCCTGCTCCTCCTTGTCGGATTGCGTCAGCTCCAGCTCCTCGTAGGAGGTGTACAATTCCGTTGCGTTCTCCTCGTATTCCACCAGCTGTGAATCTGCCTCAACAACTTCCTTTGGCTGCTCGTTCTTTTCAATGTGTTTGTTGATCAGCAGCTGCTGCGTTTTTATCGTGCGCTCACGAAATAATATTGCTTGACGTAGCGCGAATTCGCAGGGTCCGCAGATTTGTGTCGGAAACGTTGTTTGCTCAATTAACTGCATTACAAAAACATTAAAATATATAAAATATAATTATTTTGAAACTTGAAATACTCACAAAAAGCCCGGTTAGTGCCTCTATTTGGTGCAGCATAATTCTTTCTGGCTGCTTAAACAGATTGGTTGCGGTTAGGCAGTAAATTATCTTGCCACAGGTTCGACACTGAGCAGGCATTTTCACTTTTCCAAATTTTCCAAAATTGTTTACACTTTGTAGCAGATTCGCGTCTTTTTTGAGCAACAGCTGTGCGCAACTATCTGGCAGCGCCGACCGCAATGCGAATGTTATCGAAAAACGATAAGCCCAAACGCGCGCATTTCAAAATGCTAGCAATATTAGAACTTACAACTGTTTTAGAAAATCTTTCACGAATATTTGTTGCAGTTAAGCAAAAAATAATAATTAAAATATTTTCTAAGCCTAAACTGTATATAATAGTTTCTTGCCAGCTTTGAGTAACAGCTGCACTCAGCTAGCTGGCAACACCAACAGCTATGCTGTTTGTTATCGAAAAACGATAGCACACGCTACGCAGAAGCGCGGGTAATTTGAAATGTTGCCAATATTATAATGGACAGCTATTTTTAAATGAAAATTTTACTATAACTAAACGAATTAAAAATGCAGTAAATACAGAAGCGTGTTTCGGAAACTTACATTTACTGTATGCGTTCTCTTTATTACATATATGTTTATAACTACATTCATTTTACTTGCCTTACAAATTGCATTTCATATTTGCTGCAGTTGCCTTAGTTTGTTGTATAATTAATGCTGCATGTTGTGTGTATGTTTGGGGTTGTTGCATTGTTTTGTGGCAGACGGGACATCAAATGGCATGTGTCTCGTAGTCATTTATCAAAATTGATGCATGTATTTTCAATGTGTGTGCGATAAAACTAGATGATCTTAATGCGTTTACAGCGGTTTCAATTTTTTATAAAAATTATTATTAAATAATTAAAGGCAAACATAATTGTAATTATAGTTAGAATTGTAAAATTGTAAATTGCAAATCAAAATTAAATATTTTATACCCTCTTCTGTTTGCATTTGCGCTGTTTCCTTAACTTAACGTTTAGCTGCTCAAATTAAGTCTTAAACTAATTATGCAGACGCTGCGTGTTGCTCTCCTCCATGCTATCAGTTATAAATAAATATGTGGCATTCAGGCAGCGGCTCCATCGATGGGCATCGCATGCAGCACCTCATCGAGCAGCTGCAGCGCCCGATGCAGATGCACCTCAATCCAGCAAGGCGTCTCCTTAATCGATTGCCTCGGATAGTCAGGTCCCCAGCCCTTCACGAAGCTCAGACGTAAGATGCACAACCGACGCAGATCGTCCACCCCAATGCCAGCAGCTGCTGTGATGCCTGAAAGAAATTGTACCATATAATATAATATAATACAATACAATATGGGTAATATTGATCGGTCTTGATAGGTCAACTCTCCTAGCTACAACTCTCGTTGCTCTAACTCTCGTTGCTACAACTCTCGTTGGTTCTACGAGAATTCAGCGTTCCGAGCCTATTCTGATAGGCCTCGCTTTTGATGGAACTCTCGCTAGTCCAGCTCTCGTTAGTTCAACTCTCGTTGGCCCAACTCTCGTTGGTTCAATTCTTGTTGGTCCAACTCTCGCAAACCGAATTCACGTTGTCCGAACTCTCGCTGGTCCAACTCTTACTCTCGTTGATTCAACTCTGGCTGGCTCAACTCTCTCTGGCCGAACTCTCGCTGGCCGAAGATATTACTTACTTCTGCCCGCGCCTCCCATTTGTTGATTGGAAACCCCTGCCACAGCAGCCGCTTGTGCCGCAGCTGCAGCCTGTGCGTTGGTGGCCAGCGAATGCATCTGCTGATGACACTGACGCAAGTCAAAAACCTGCACAAATATTAGACGGAATTAGCACTACAAAATAGAGTTTAGTTTTAAGTTATGTATTACCTTAATACAAGCTGCCGGATAGATTTTGTGCACGGCATCGCCCGGTGTGCGCCCCGCCTCACGATCCAGGTAGTAGCTTTGTACGAACACAGAGTTATCGCTCAGACAGCGCAGCCAGACATCGCCCTCGCCCCGCAGATCCAGCTGTACCCCCTTGCCAATATGCAGCCTAAAAGGCAGAGAAAGACGTAAAGTCATAGATCTATCAAGCTTATTATTAATTCCTCTTACCTGGCACGCTCCGATTGTTCCGTTCGATGCACATTGCTGAGCGCCCCTAGGCAGAAGCGATTGCCACCGGAGGGATCGACGTAGCCGTCGATGATGACGTTTGGCTTGGCCGAGGGCACCTTGAAGGTCTCGCCCACCTGCGTGTCCAGCTCAAAGTAGGCGATGGAACACCAGTATTCGGGCGCAGGCTGACGCGACAGCAGACGCGGTTGTTGCTGCTGCTGCTGCTGCTGAGGGGGCGCCTGCTGCGGGGAGGACAAATCTCCGGTTAACGATGAGTTCCCTGAGAAATAAAGAAACAGGAGAATATATATTAAAAATTAAGAAAGGGTTCAGTTGAAATAAACCTATAGTCGAATACACATCTTACGAATTACTTCAGCAAAGCTTATTCTTGATTTTTTCCAAAATTGTTTATTTAATAACCTTTGTGTTGATAAACCGATTTCAAGGCTATTTTTAGTATATATTTATAAGATGACAGAGAATATATATTCCAAAGGACAACCTTCTACGCTCAATAAAGCAAAGTATAGCGTTTTTATTAATTCTAAGGCGCATTAGGCGTAGTATCCGATGTTTGAAATATGATATTGAATAATTTTGAATAAAATAGTTTGTCATTTAGAATTATATGTTTTGATGTAACAAAGTATGGTGCAAGATATGCAACTATCGGTTGCGTCCGACTGTAGATTAACCGAAATTTTTGTCTTTAGTTAATTTAAAGTTTTACTTAAAACCAATGCTCATTAAATTAATGCTGAATTATCAAGTAAGAAATGTATTCGAATTTAATAGGCCACTTTTTGGAGTTATTTATGAGTTTCTAGCTAATTTTTGTTTCAGTGTAAGTAGAATATTTTGTGCAACTTACAGTAGGCCGCTGGCAGTGAGCGCGGATCTGGTGGCTGCATGGATTGCGTGTAGGTGAGCGTGTTGGGTCCCGTCCAGGTGCCCGCGGTTTGTCCCCCGCCTCCACCTCCCCCTCCGCCACCGCTGTTCTGTGCCCCTCCTGCCGCAGCTCCCCCTGCTCCTCCAGCTGTTGTCTGATTGCCAGCTGAGGATTGTTGCTGCGCGGCATTCGCCTGCGCTGAGACGTAGCTGCCACCGCTGGCCCCCTGCCCTCCCGCTTGTGCCACGTATCCGTTCTGCTGCTGGGAGTGTACATTGGCGGGTCCGGTGGCTCCTCCGCTGGCGTTGGCAGCAAACTTGTTGACATCGTTGCTCTGCATACCCTGCATCTGAGCGCCCTGCGGACCTGCGCCATAGCCGTACTGATTGCCAGCGCCTGAGGAGCCGCCGGAGTTGCTGACAACGTTGCCTCCGCCGTTGGCGCCACCACCGGGCGGCGGCTGTTGCATGGCCAGCGTGGAGGGGTCTGTGGGGGAGCTGGCCTGGCCATGGTGCACGCCGTTGCCTTGCGCGCTGTTCTGTGCTTGTGCGGGCGGGGGTGGAGGCGCCATCACTGCGCCGGGTCCGGGGTTCATGGCGCCCATGCCCGGCATTCCATGGGGCACGGCTGCAAATAGAGTTTACAAGATAAAACATTAATGGAATTCTACAGAAACTTTATTTAATAACTCCTGTGTTTATTAAATGATTAAATTTAGATTTTCAGCATAAATAAATAAAATGGTAAGAATTATAGATTCTGCATAACGATCAACTATGTTTAAAATTACGCTGCTTATTTGGATTTTATCGATTGGGGCGTAAAGGAGGCGTGGCACATAAGATTTTAAATAAACTTGAACTGCCTATGGTACACAACTATCTACATTCTAAATTTCTCCGCTGTAGCTCTTTTAGTTGCTGGGATCAAAGAGGTTATATAAACGGACAGATAGACAATTAGGATTATATCAACTGAGCTCGTCGTCCTTATCAAGAATATATATGCATTAGGGTGTCTAATATGCCCTCTTATGGTTATACTTTTGCACCAAGTTAGTATACCCCTTTTGCAATGGGTGCAGGGTATACAAAGCTTACAAAGAGTGTGCGGCGCTGGCTGGGATTGGGATTGTGGCTGTTGTTGCTGCTGCTGCTGTTGTTGTTGTTGTTGTTGCGGTGCTGCCGCCTGCTGCTGTTGTTGTTGTTGCTGCTGCTGCTGCTGCTGCTGAGCGGGATTTAATCGCGGCGGCGGAGGCTGCACCATCCATGAGCTGCGACCCCCGCCGCTCTCAGGCGGCTCAATTTTTGGTATTGCGCGTCCGGCAGCAAACATTGCACTCATTTGATTAGCATCCGTAACTTAAAACGCCAAACCAAGCCAAAACATAAAATTAAATAAATAAAATCAAATTAAAACAAATTTAAATAAATTAAAATTAACAATAAAACAAATAATCAGGCCTGTTAGCCATTCGAATTTATTTTTTAAAAGTAATTTCGCATCAATTTCGAAACGTTTTCATTTGGAATGTTCTGAATTCCACATGGAATCGCTACGAAATTGCTTTTAGGAACAGTCGATATATTGATATCGATTATTTAAAAATTATATTTGAAGTGCATACCGTATTCACCGGGTCCGGGGCCTTGAGGCGGATACCCGTAACCCCCCGGGCCGACCATCTGCGTGGGATGGTGCTGTATGGTGCCGATGTCGTTGCCGTCGATGTCCATGCCCCCGACCAGGGAGCCCGCTGAGTATTCATCCTTGACGAGGCGACTGGGACCCGACTGCAGACTCAGACCGGACAGATCGATGCCCGGGGAGACGACGCGCTCGTAGTGATAGGGATTCACGCAGACCGAGTCGCACTTGAGATCGAAGGCGAAGGCGCAGTACTTGACGTGCTTCAGCTCGTTCTTATGCAGGTCCGGCCAGCGCCAAATCCTCGCGTAGATCACATGCGGAAAACCCTTCCGTCCGGCAACCTGAGTGAGGCAGACAACAGCAAGTAAACATGTCAATAAAAGCAGCAATCAGAAGCGACAAATCAGACGATTATCGCCGGCGGAAATGCCACAGCATAAAGCAAACAAATACAAATTACACGGCAGTGATGACATCTTAACTAAGCTATTTTTCTTAGCTATAAAAATATATACACAAACAAATTATATAAACAAAAGCAATTTTATAAACTATAATAATATTAATAAATGTATAAATAAAAATATTTACAAGAATAAACACAGATATAACAAGAATAAACACAGATATAAGAAAAAAATTTATAAAACTGAAAAAAGCCAGATTGGCAGCTGATCGCTGATCTGTGTTAATACGCGTAGAAGACTTTAACTATTACGTGTAATTTGTCTAATGTAAAAAAAAAAAAATTTTAATTAAAAAAAAGCTAGATTGGCAGCACTGATCTGTGATAATAGGCGTAGAAAACTTTAACTGCAAATACGTATAAAATTATGTATAGTTTGTCAAAAGAAAACAAATTTTCGAAAAACTAAAAAAAAGCTAGATTGGCAGCGCTGATCGTATTGATAAGCGCAGCAAACTGTAGCCCAGACAGCGATAGACCGATGGAGCGGGTAAGGGAAAGGGTTGCGAGGAGGGAGGGGGAGGTTCGCTCACCTGCAAGCGTCCGTCCAGGGTGCGCTGGATGGTGACGCATTTGCTCGGATGGGCGCCATTGGTGGTGATAGCCGTTATCAGCGAGTCCAATTCGTCGCGTTTCTCCTTCAGTTTCTTCACCAGCGACTCGATGGCGCGCTTCGCAAACCCCTCGCTCTCCCCGCCCTGCCTGTGGCACATCAGCGAGTGCACAATGCTGAGGCATGCATCAGCCGAGGTGGGGGCGTTCGAGGGGGGCGGCGGTGGCATTTGTACCATATCCCGAACGATAACTGTAAGAGAGAGTTATCGATTAGAGCTGGACTTCGATTCGATATCGATTCGATTAATTCGATTCTTTTTTTCAGCGATTAAATCGATTTTTTTTTTTCCAGAATCAATTTTTTTGAGCAATATAATTTTGCGATTTCTTGAGAAATTCAACAAATAGTAATTGAATGTATTTAGAATATACTTATTTAAAAAATTAATCGATTAAATCGATTATCGATGATGCAGAGTGGGGGGAGTAATCGCTAGCGATAACTGTTACTTACTGTCCTGCGGGGCAACGGCGCCGTACATGTGGGGCGGAGGGACGCCGGCGGGGGGGCCGGGCATGCCAAAGTCCTGGGCAATGCCCAGGCCACCGCGTCCATGGGCATCCACTTCGGCGTTGTTGGTGTCGCCGCCGCCGTCACAGAATCCGTAAGCAGCTGATGGCCACAAAGCGTTGCCGCTAAAGCGTTGCACGAACGGCAGCGCCAAACAAACAGACGAAGAGAAGAAGCACGCGAACGGGTGCACAAAACAAACGGCAAGTGAACCGCTCTCTCGCTCTCGCTCACGCCGTCGCCGCTCGCTATTTCGCTCGCACACTGCCTGCCCTCTCTCCTCTTCTGCTGTTCACAATTGTTGTAATATTAATTCACATCGGTTACGCACACATCGAAACTGCAAACACACACACACACACGCAAACTTGAACTCCCACAAAGCAACGGTAATTATGGCAACAAGGCTTTGCTGCTTCTTCTTCTGCAGCCACAAATGCTTCTTCTCCTCCTCCGCCTCCTCCTTCTCCTTCTTTTCCTTCCTCTTTCTCAGCTTCACTTTGTCGTCCGTCCGGCTTCCAATGCAGCGCCTTTGTGTTTGTTTTGAACACGAATTTGTTTGCCTTGCAGTTGCACAATTGCGCTTTTTTAATGCAACGTCTTAGTTCTTGGCTTTTTTGTTGTTAGCCAGTTAATTTTCCGCAGTTTTCCCAGTTTTCCACCCAATTTGCTTTTTGTGCTCTTTCTAGAGATGTGCAACATGCACTCACCAACCCGTTACTGGTCACGGGTAACAAATAATTGTTGCAATAGATGCACAACAGATGGAGCCACTAACAAGTCAAACAAGTTTGAACTTAGCAAGCAAGCTGATTATCGAACTCGAAATTTGTTCCTTTGTTAATTTGCAAATGGGTACCCAGAAATAATAAATTAAAATAGTGGCAATTTGTAATTAGCTTATTTATTTAACATTTAATAAAATTAAAGAATATTCAAATAATTGTAAAAGTACATCCCCAGTTTTCTCCGAGGCAGTATCCAAGTTTTTTTTAAGTTGCGTCGCATAATTAATTATGCACATTAAATTATACTTTACCTTTTAAGGAATGCATTTCGTCCAAAAGATTGTCCAGTTAGTTTTAAGTCATTTTTGTCTCGGCTAAAAATAATAACTTTTTAATAAGCTAAATTTAAATAATTTAACGTAGCACACTTACCAATAACTTGTTTCGTTTATCAATTTGAGTTTCGTTTAATTACATTTTTTTTTTTGGGAAAATTCTATAGTTCTACAAATATATTTATTGTTTTTTTTTTAATAATTAAATTGTTTAATCCAGTCTAAATGGCGAGATAAAAAAAAACAAGCTTTACAGAAAAAGGAAAACCTAAATTTAATTTAGAAGAACACCCGTTCCAGAACCTTAAACTAGACTGAGTAATATTGTGTTTTAGAATATATACCTTTTGAATTGGGGAATGACAGGAATATCACCGATATCCCAATTTAAATAATTTATTGTGAGGGGCGAACTTGTTTTGGAAGTTCAAAAAATTGTTTATACGTTAACGAATAACAGTTGACTTGTTATGCGCAAGATGGCGACACTGCGCAATCGAACAGGTTCGAGCGCAACCAAGCAAGCCGGGTATTGAACTTGAATTTGTATCGTTTACCAATTTGTTGTTTACATTTGGAAATTATTTAAACTTTTGAAGTTTTTCATAGTTTTGCTAAGAATGCTAAGAATCTTTTAGAAAATTTGCAATTCTTTTATAAAATAATTAAATTGCACAATTCTATAAAAATCGTGACAACTCAAAATGTGCGAACTTAAAAATATAATAACGCTGTTGCCATGTTCTGCACCAGATGGCGCCACTGCGCAATCGAACAGGCTCGAGCGCAACCAAGCAAGCCGGCTATCGAGCTCGAACTTGTTTCGTTTGTTTGTTTTTTGTTTACATTTAGTTTTTTAAGTAATGTGGCCGCCAAATAACGAAGATAATTATTTTGCCAGCATGGAATATAAAAAAAACATTGTGCACATCATGCCCAGCGCGGAGATGCTGGTCACCTTCAGCGGCGAACGCGAAGCGATGCGTGTGAAAAAAGCCTGTTTACTGTACACCGAAAAAATGGATTTCAAGGAGCTGATTGTGAGTTTTGATTGAAATATTGATCAAATACTTTAATGAAATTGCATTAAAATGCTTTTAGCAACTGCGGCTGGCGGAGAAGTGCGATCAGCGACGCATGTATATAACCACAGTGGACAGCGCCTGCTTCCAGGAGCTGAAGCAGGATCAGGGTCTCAATGTGACCTTTGGAGGCTTCATGGAGAACGTGGTGCGCATGCTGAAGGATTGCCAGCTGGGAAAACTGCAGCTCTGCCTGACTGCCAGGGAAGGGATAGCTGGGAATGATGCTCCTCCCGATTACCAGCTGCAGTTTGTGGAGATTCGTCCGTTCAAGAATCTGGTGCATCTGTGCCTGCCCAGCCGCTCTGCTCCGCTGCAGACGGTGCTCTTCTACATCAACTCCATGCTGGCTGGCGCACAGCAGCAGGCTTCATCGCTGGAGCAGAGCGCGCAGCAGCTGCAACTGGAGCTACGATCCCAGTCGACGCTTATGGAGCAGTTGCGTCTGGAGAATGGCAAGCTGCGTGAATCTCTGGCGGAGAATTCGCGCTGCCTGGCTGAGCAGCATGCCCAGCAGCTGCAGGAGCTGCAGCAAAAGCTACAGCAACTGAACGAACAAAGGAGCACAGAACTCGAGCGCCAACGTCGCAGCCTGGCAGCAGCGCAGGCTCAATTGGAACGCGCCAATCTGGACAAGACTGATCTCAAGACCATACAGGAGCAAACCGAGAAGCGCAATCACAGCCTCAGCGAAGAGCTGGGCTGCCTCAAGAACCGCATTTCCAGCCTGAAGGAGCAGCAGGAGAAGCTGCAGAACGAGCTCACGGCAGCCAAAAAGCAGGAGCGCAAGCTGGAGTACAAAATCGAGGATCTCAAGCAGCACACGACGGAGCTGCAGGAGCACATACAGAAGGGCAACAAGGAGAAGGTAGGGAAATGTTGCTACAATCTGCTCTGCTGGTAACGTTCGACTGATCTGCTTCTTACTGCTGTTTATATTCCAGGTCAGCATTGCGGCGGAGCTGGAGGCGGAGCGAAAGATTCTGCACACCAAGCGCCAAGCGCTGGAAATGGCCTCCGAGGAAATCTCGAAAGCGAATCAAATAATATTAAAGCAAACTCAGGAGCTGCAGACGCAGAAGAAGACCATCGCCTGGCGCACCGAGGTCGCTCTGCAGCAGGAGAAAGCCATCAAGGAGAAGGAGAAAGTAATCCTGCTGAAAGAGGATGAGCTGCAGCTGGCCACAGAAACCATTCAGCAGCTCCGGGAGGAAATTCCCCAACGCCTCCACTCCATGCGCAACTTTGCCCAAGGGCTCGAGCAGAAATATACAAAAGGTAAATTAAATAAGGCCTAAAACTTAGAAATTGGGAGCACAAATTGTTTTACTGAGTTTCTAAACTCTGTTTAGGGTTACAAAATATTTTCCTTTTAAAATCACATTAATATAAAGAATGTCCATTAGTGAATACGACTTTGCCTATCTATAAAACAGTTTTGGAACATTTAAAAATGCTTTCTAATATTTCTGAAACAAATTTCTCTTTGAATATTTCTATATTAAATTCCGTGTTTTTTTTACATGTTTATAAATTCAGAACAATTCTCTAATAATTCTTTCCCACTCATTTGCATTCCCAAATATTTGGACGGAACAGATCAGTCGGACGGGCCCGACTGTAGAATACCCTGTGCCTTTTATTTTATATACAATTTTATAAAACTGTCTTACTAAGCGTATCAACAGTACTTCTTCTTATTTACGTGCGCCAGCTGCGCTGCTGGGCTGCGCTGCCAATTGCGTAGCTTATATCTAGTTTGTTTATTAACCGATTTCAATGCGCTTTTCAGGATAGTTAAATATAATAGAAGAAAGTATATATACCAAATAACAACATTCTAAGTTCAATATTACGCTTGTTTTTTTAACTTTTAAGTTCAGCTATTGTTTAACTTATATCTTCTGTGTTTATCAACCAATTTTAATGCGCTTTTCCGGACAGTTAAATATAATAGTAGAGAGTTTATATTCCGAATAACAACATTCTATGTTTAATATTACGCTTGTTATTCAACTTTTTATGTTAAAAAAACACGAGGTTGTTTGGGTTTTATTGATTTTTGGGCGTAAAGGGGGCGTGGCATCCAATTTTCGAAACAAACTTGATCTGCGTAAGATAACTACCTATCTATAGCAACCAAAACGGTATCTCTAGCTTTTGTAGTTGCTGAGATCGACGCGTTCATCCAAACAGACGGACAGACAGACATCCAGACGGACATCGCTAAATCGACTCAGCTCGTCTCCCTGATCAAGAATATATATACTTTGTGGGGTGTGCCACGCCTCCTTCTGCCTGTTACATACATTCTGACAAAGTTATTAACCCTGTTTTTCCCATTTTTCAAATACAGGCCCATTTGGGGCCAAATACAGGCAGAAGGAGGCGTGACAGACCCCACAAAGTATATATATTCTTGATCAGGGAGACAAGCTGAGTCGATTTGGCGATGTCCGTCTGTCTGTCTGTCTGTCCGTCTGTCCGTCTGTTTGGATGAACGCGTCGATCTCAGCAACCACAAAAGCTAGAGATGCCGTTTTGGTTGCTATAGATAGGTAATTATCTTACGCAGATTTTGTTTGTTTTAAAAATTGGATGCCACGCCCCCTTTACGCCCAAAAATCAATAAAACCCAAACAACCTCGTGTTTTTTAACATAAAAAGTTGAATAACAAGCGTAATATTAAACATAGAATGTTGTTATTTGGAACATAAGCTCTCTTGTATTATATTTAACTATCCCGAAAAGCGCATTGAAATTGGTTAAGAAACACAGGAGATATAAGCATCACAATAGTTGAACTTAAAAGTTCGAAAACAAGCGTAATAAACATAGAATGTTGATATTTGGTACATATACTCTATGCTATTATATTCAACTATGCTAAAAAGCGCATTAAAATCGGTTAATAAACAAAGTAGATATAAGCTACGCAATTGGCAGCGCAGCCCAGCAGCGCAGCGCAGTGCAGCTGGCGCACGTAAAAAGGGAAGAAGAAGAAATACTGTTGATACGCTTAGAGTGACAGTTTTATAAAATTGTATATAAAATAAAAGGCACAGGGTATTCTACAGTCGGGCCCGTCCGACTGATCTGTCCCGTCCGACTAATCTGCCCTGTCCAAATTTTTTTATATCTAATATATTATATCTAACCCATATATTTCTGCATCTTCCACAGAGATAAACACTTTAAAGGAGCGTCTCTCCACCGGCAGCGGCAAGGAAAACCTGATGCGCAAAGCCAATCGCAAATAGTTCGTTAGACAATTGATGCATTCTCCGTTCGTTGGCATTATTAATTTATATTTGTATTTTATCGCTTTAATTAAAATTTAGACTTAATCCTCGTCGTCTGCATTATTTGCCTGCTGCACATGCGCCGTGCCCACATTTACAGCCTGGCTAATGTCCTCGAACTGATTCATCTTGAGTCTTTCCCTGATCAGCTCCGCAATCGCCTTCTGCGTTCGCCGCTCCAGACGCTCCAGCTTCTTGCTCACATCCCGCTTCAGATCCCAGTCGGGTTTACGGGGCGCCAAGTTGGTAATATCGATCTCATCTATGACCATCGGCTGCTGCAGTAAATCCAGTTGCGACTTCACAGCGGACTCAATATTCCCCGTGGGCTCTTGGGGCAGAATTTCACCCTCTGTGCTCTCGTTTTGCGGCTTGTAGCTCCGAAAAACTGGCCTAAATTCAATTAAAAAATGGTTTTATTAGTTATAAAACAATAAAAATAAAAGTTAATCAATTCAGTAAGGTTACAGTCGATCCTAACCCAACTAAATTAGGTTCTTCTTATTTTTTTGCTTTTTCTCAATTTTGTTTCTTCAATAACTTTCTTTTTTATCAACCGATTTTAATGCGCTTTGCAGAATATATTACTATTATAACAGAAAACATATATGCTGAATAACAACCTTCTATGTTCAATTTTTCAAGCTATAGGGTTTTTATTGGTTTGTGAGCAGAATTTGCGTCTAATCAGAGATTTCAAATAAACTTGAGCTGCGTATGATATACTTCAATCTACAGTCCAAATTTGACTGCTTTAGCTCTGATAGTTGCTGAGATTTACGCGTTTATACGAACGGATATACGGAAAGGGTATATTTCAAGCAAAATTTCCGATGTAAACAAACTTACTTGGGCAACTTTTCCGAGGTTTCTGAACTGTTGGCATTTTTGTTTTGTGCCTGCTCGCGTAGTTTTTTTAAGCGTTCCTTACGCTTCAGGCTTTCTTCTGTGAGTTTACCTAGGTTATTAGCATCGTTGTCTGCCATAATAACACAATAAAATTAAATAAAACAAAGTAAATATTTCAGTGCGTGCGCTCTACGTTTAGGGATGCACGCTAAAATCAGCAAAACCAGGGCTGCGCTAAATTTAATTCTGCGATAACATGCCGCTGTTATCGAACATAAAATATTTTAAGTATGTTATAAATATAATACAATGATATAACTTAAATAAAAATTGTTAAAAGTAAATACAAAACCAATATATATATACATATATTTGTAATATTTTAAATATATTTATTTACCTTATATATCGATTACTACTAAATTGGGTACAGAAATATTTAAGCGGGTTGGCAGCGCGCTCTGGTGGAATATGCAGCGTGAGGGGAAAACAACGCAAATTTTTGCTGTAAAAACGAAAACAGACACAGAAAAAGGAAAACAAAAATAAATAACAATAAACATTGCAATTGAAGCGCTTTAATTATTAAATTCAATTGTTAAGCACAAACGCAGCGCTCCAACAGCCGCCAAGATGAGTTTGTTACGTTAATAGCAGGCAGCAGCTGCTGCTGAAAATTTTTGGTGTTTGGAGTCCCGAAAAAAGCGCCAGGTAAAAAACGAATAAAAAACCACAATATATATGTATATAATTTTATTTATATATGTGCTAATTTGGGAATAAACTGCAGGAAGACGCTGTCAGGGCGAGCGCAGCAAGCCAACTGAGTGAAGACGCCGCAAAAGCAGCTGGGCTAAAAAGTATCTGGGAGCTGTTTGCCTCCCTACCCTTTCCCTGCCCTTCCCTCTGGATGCGATCGGGAGGCTGCGTCTAAAAATATGGAGTGGACGCGTGAGAAGACGCTGCTGCTGATCAGCGAGTATCGACAGCGTCGTGGCCTGTGGGACATGACCTGCGATGAGTACCGCAAGAAGGAGGTCAAACAGAAGCTGTTGAACGAGGTTAGCGGGGTGCTGGGGGGCAATATACCGATACCGGAGCTGGAGAAGAAATTTCACACGCTGCGCACGCAGTATCATCGCGAGATCAGCCGCATGAAGCGCAAGGAGCCATACAATTCCAAGTGGTTCGGTTTCAAGAATCTCGTCTTTCTCAGCTCCCCCTACGCCTGTCGCTCCACCAAGGGACGCTTGAAATCGGAGCTGCAATCCACAGAGAATCCACAATCCGCTGCCCTACAAAAGTACGTTTTGGGCGAGGTGTCGGCGGGTGCTGCGGAGGCGCACAGCATGGAGGAGGAGGCGTACAGCATCATCTCGCCAAGGAAGGCGAGCAGCAGAGCGCAGGAGCTGGAGAAGCTTATCGAGGAGACGACCAAAGACGTGGATGATATGGACGAGGAGGAGGCGGACGTGGAGCAGGAGGACACCAAGCCCAAGCTCAGCAAGCAGCTCGCCTCCAGCGCCTACGTCCAGCTCAACGACGAGGAGCACGAGGCACTGGAGGCGCAGCATCAGCAGCAGCCCTCCATGCTGGAGCTGCAGCATGCCACAGGTGCCGCCGTCGAGTCCGTTAGCTTTCAGGTAGGCATCTCAAAATTAAAAAAAAAATCTGGACAAAACAACATTGCAATATAAATATATAATTTTTATAAAAATTTATCGATATATTGATATTTTGTAATAGCATCAACCACCCTACTTTCAGGCCAACGAGAGCGGAGAGCTGCATTATCAGGCGACGTCGGCAGGGGGGAATCCCAACGCCTCCGCCCTGCACGCCGTCATGCCCACGCGCATCATCAAGATTCAAAGAAGGGATACCTCGGGGCATGAGAACGGATACTACGAAGATCAGTTGCCTCCGCCTCCGCCGCCCCCTCCCAAACGCCTCTATTTCGATGCCAATCCGACTACAATACTCTCTACATCGACGCTGCAAAACGGTGTCGGCAATCCAGCTGGCAACTCTGGCATCCTGACCACCTCATCCCCCACATCCGGCATCACTGGCGGCACCCTTCGCCTGCCCCGCGTCAATGCCATAGTCAACACCTCCACCCTCTCACCCCCTAAGCCGGCCAGTTCGCCCAATCCGCCCGCAGTCTCCGGCACTACGGGACTCCGGGACGAATTCTCCACCTATGGGGAGTACGTGGCCAATGAGATGCGTGCCATCAATAATCGGGAGCTGCTCATCGCACTGAAGCACAAAATCAACACCGCCTTGTTTGAGGCGAATATGGCGGAGCTGCAGAAATGAAATTAAAATCACAATATTTCACTTGACCTTAATATCAATTTTGGACGATGTCGGAGATTTTCCTTTAAACGATTAATCGAAACAATTATCGATAAATTTCCCTAGTGCGCACCTCGATTTTAGCAACAATTTAGCGTTTAAGCGTCCTCTTCAAATTGTCTATAATAATAATAATGATTTCATTTTACCCAGTAATTGTAAAGTTATCCATTTTATCTGTATTTTAAAATATATCTATTGATTTGTTTAAATAAGCCAAATATAAAGTTTAGTAAAATCCACAAAATTATTTCACATAACATTATCATTCTAAATATTAATTTGGGTATCTAGCAAAATGTCCAATTTTCTTTTTGAAAATTAATTGATTATTATCGATAAATTTTCCAAAATCGAAATTTTATCTTTTCGTTTTTAAATCCAGTAATATGGAATATTCATTTAAATAAGTTTAGTCAAATTCAAAAACACACGTCTTGAAATATCAGTCGTATCAAAAAATAATATCCAAATTTTTAGCTATGAATATTAATCCGATTTGCGAAGTCTTTACAAATTTACCAGTTAAATTTGACTTAGATAAACTTGCTGCCGAGTTCAAGCCAACGGTTAAAGAAGTTCAATCTGATGAATCGCTTAGTCCTCGGGATTTCCTGAACAAGCCCGATAAAAATTGGGTGGTTTTACCCATGTTCAAGTGTCATTTGGATCACTTAAAGCCGTCGCTTTCTACGCGCACTGATAAATATATGCGTGCTCGTTATAGAAGATTTCTAGATAATGTTCCCCACTGCTATCCCAATATCATGCTACGTGACACAGATTCGGAATGGTAATAGATCTTTCGCTAAAGATATTTGTTCTTAAAATTCTGTTTTAGGCAACCGAAACCGAGGAGAAAATCTCTAACTGGTCAATTCTATGGTGTGGACTTTAAACTAGCTCCTATACCGGTTTCCGTGGACCCTCGCAGTTCTGGAAAAAAAGCAAGCAAATCGAAACCAAATCATTAAAAATATTCAGCTTAAAATACAGAAATACATAGTAATTCCAAATGTACGCCTTTTAATGTTATCGAGAATTGGCTTAAGATAATCTCCCCATGATATCTCCCCCAAAATCCATATTCGACCAAATGCTGTCGTGTTTTTTTTTTCTGCATTATTTTGCAAAGTAAAAGCAATCGTTTATATATTTTATTAAATTATTTTATATGATTTATTTAATTCCATAGATTTAAACTTTTCCGCCAATCGCATTGGGCTTATCGGCCGCATTTGTTGTCAGTCTGCTAATAATCGATAAGTATGTAAAATCGAGAACTGTGCAGCAACCCTAGGTCAGAAAATTGGCGCATTAGTCAACACTGCTCGATCAATTGGGTCGAAAAATGTTTACAAAATGTGTTAATTGTTTTTCAATAATTATTTACGTGCTATTCGCATGCCTTTTGCTCGAAAATTGTGGTAAGCAGCGAGATGGTTTTCCTGACCTACAAATGGGCGTTAAAAAAATGGGTTTTGCCTCACAGTTGCCCTCCAACGGACGCTGCGCCACTTCGAAGTGCTGCACAGGGACGATGTTGTACACAGGATTGTGAAGAGGGGCGCCAAGCAGAGCAGCAATCCCTTTAACACCATCAAGGAGCTCGAGTTCAGGACCCTCGGCAAGAACTTTCGCCTTATCCTGCATCCGCATCGGGATGTGCTCCACAGCAAGTTTCGCGCCTACGCTGTCGATGCGGATGGAAACGAGACCGTCGTCCACTTGGGTAAGAAAATATCAATAAATATATGTATATACAGCGAGAGTTAAACCAACAAGAATTCGGCAAACGAGAGTTCGGCAAACGAGAGTTCGGCCAGCGAGAGTTATACCAGCGAAAGAGTTCGACAAGCGACAGTTTGGCTAGCGAGAGTTAAACTAACGAAAGTTTGACCTACGAGAGTTCGACAAGCGAGAGTTCGGTCAACGAGAGTTCGACAAACGAGAGTTCGATAAACGAGAGTTTGGATAGCGAGAGTTCGGCAAACGAGAGTGCGGCAGCAAGAGTTCGACAAGCGAGAGTTCGGTCAACTAGAGTTTGGTCAGCGGGAGTACGGCCAGCGAGAGTTCAATATTCATTATCCCCCCGGGGATTGGACGGGGAGGAAACTCCTTATTATTATATAGTATAAACGATTTTTTTACTATTTTTAAATCTCTCTACCGTCAATCCCGAAAAGATACTGACGTACACCAACACCACAATAAATAATAACAATCATAAACCTATAATTATACAGATCACGACAACTTTTATTCGGGTCGCGTGTTTGGTGAACTGGAATCTTCCGTACGCGCACACATCGAGGATGGCACCCTAACCATGTCCATAGAACTGCCCGATGAGACCTACCACATAGAACCTTCCTGGCGACATATTCCCACAGCCAAGAAGCACACGATGGTGGCATACAAATCTTCCGATGTCAAGCTCAACAACAATCTACACGGTGCTGTGCCAAAAACTTGTGGCTACATAAAGGAGGGTCTCGAACTGGAGGAGAGCAATGACATAGACCCGCATCCCCGGGAAAAACGCCAGGCGGATCAATACGAGTACACGCCCACAAAAACTCGTTGCCCCCTGCTCCTAGTAGCGGACTACCGTTTCTTCCAAGAAATGGGCGGTGGCAATACCAAGACAACCATCAATTATCTGGTAATAAGTAATTTTAATGTTTATTCTATTTCCTAAACATAATTTAGTTTTAACCGATCCATGATATACCTAATATTTTATTATCTATTCACTTGCAGATCAGTCTAATAGATCGTGTGCATAAGATCTATAACGATACCGTGTGGCAGGATCGTTCCGATCAGGAGGGTTTCAAAGGCATGGGTTTTGTAATCAAGAAAATCGTCGTTCACTCGGAACCCACGCGACTTCGTGGAGGCGAAGCTCATTACAATATGATACGCGAGAAATGGGATGTCCGCAACCTACTAGAAGTGAGTTCGATTGGGCAATGATAGTTTAAATATAGAGTGCGTCACCTTCTATATCGGGAAGTAAACATTGAATAACTTAAGACTAATTTAAAGGATAATATCAATCGACTTTCTTATAAAACCCTAAGAAAATTGTTTATTCTTAAAATAAACCCTTTTTTCGAACTATGTCAAAATACCCAATTTTTGAAAATCGTTTCACTATCTTTAAAGTTATTCAATGCTTATGTCGGTATATAAAAGATGTCGCAACTTGTACAACCAAATGTAACTCAAATTCTTACTCCTAATAACTGCTAAACTAACCATCCTCTATTGTCGCTTTACATTCGCTAAATGTAGGTCTTTTCACGGGAATATAGTCACAAAGACTTTTGTTTAGCTCATCTGTTCACTGATCTCAAATTTGAAGGTGGCATTTTAGGCTTGGCATACGTTGGTTCTCCACGCCGTAATTCCGTGGGTGGCATTTGCACACCAGGTTGCTAAATAACTCCGATTTAAAGCTTTTCATTTGGTTCAAGTTTTTTTGAGTTCAATTCAATGAGTTTCAGTTTCATTTAGCAATGAGTTATTTCTTAATTTATATTTATTTAGATCTATTTTATACAAGATCTCATGCTTTGTTTTCCATTATCCTAGAATACTTCAAGAATGGGTATACGCTGTACTTGAACTCTGGACTCAGCAGCTCACGCAATCATTACGGACAACGTGTGATTACACGGGAGGCGGATCTGGTAACTGCTCATGAATTTGGACACAATTGGGGCTCCGAGCACGATCCCGATATACCCGAATGCTCGCCCAGCGCCTCTCAAGGAGGTAGCTTTTTGATGTACACGTATTCTGTCAGCGGCTACGATGTGAATAATAAGGTACGTCTGCAACAGTTAAAGGTTTTGCCATTGTTATACCTTGTAACAGTAAAATGGGTAAAAAACTAGATCTGTATAAACGTTTCAATCTCAGCAACTATAAGTGCTAGAATAGCGAAATTTGGAATATAGATAGAGGTATTACAAACGCAGCTCTAGTTTGTTTTAAATCTCAGCTGCCACGCCCACTTCGCCCACAAATCACTATAAATATTTTAACTTGCAAAAATAAACGTAGAAGGTTGCGATTTAGAACATATATTCTCAGTTAGCATACTAATATAGTCTGAAAACCTCAGCAAAATCGGTTGATTAACACAAAAGTTATTAAAGAAATAATATTGAAAAGTAGGGTGCTGTCGGTTGCTTCCGACTGCAGCTTCTACGATTGTTTAATATTGTTAAACTTGTTTCTTTGCAGAAATTTTCGCCTTGTTCGCTGCGCTCCATACGCAAAGTGCTGCAGGCAAAGTCGGGACGCTGCTTCTCGGAGCCGGAGGAATCCTTCTGCGGCAACCTGCGCGTGGAGGGCGACGAGCAGTGCGACGCGGGTCTGCTGGGCACCGAGGACAACGATTCCTGTTGCGACAAGAACTGCAAGCTGCGTCGTAATCAAGGCGCCATGTGCAGCGATAAGAATTCGCCGTGTTGCCAGAACTGTCAGTTTATGCCGGCTGCGATGAAGTGCCGCGAGGCGCAGTACGCGACCTGTGAGCAGGAGGCACGTTGCACGGGATCTCATGCCGAGTGCCCCAAATCCCCAGCCATGGCTGATGGCACCATCTGCCAGGAGCGAGGACAGTGCCGCAATGGCAAGTGCGTGCCGTACTGCGAGACGCAGGGACTGCAGAGCTGCATGTGCGACATCATCGTGGACGCCTGCAAGCGCTGCTGCCGCATGAGCATCAATGAGACTTGCTTCCCGGTGGAGCCTCCGGACGTGCTGCCCGATGGCACACCCTGCATTACCGGATTCTGCAATAAGGTATGTTTGTTCTCATTCCATAAATTAAACGAATACAAACTTTGTTTTTACAGGGAATTTGCGAGAAAACCATACAGGATGTGGTAGAGCGCTTCTGGGACATTATCGAGGAGATAAACGTGGCGAAAACTCTGCGTTTCCTCAAGGATAACATAGTCAGTAAGTAAAGCCAAAAAAATAACAGTCAGATGCTATAAATCCTTGGGAAATTACACAAGTATTCTTAAAGCTGAGGTAATTAATCGCGATGAAAGGCAAAGAATCTCATGGAGACCCACAACCTAAAGGGATTCACGTAAAGTCTACAATTAGGGAAAACCTCTGTCACAATCTTTGCAGGATTTATAAAAGAATAATGTAGACTTGCAGATCACTTCCATAAGATTATCACTGGGGGATGTTGAATCTTCCAAAAGTTACTTAACTTCGTGCGAGATTGTTTTTGTAATTTGCTTTGTATGGGAGAAAAAGCGCTCACATATACAAGTTGCTCATCCCATAAGAAAGAGCAATTGCAAATACAAAAGAGCCACGAGAGCAACGCCGTGGGCATTACTGCTGTGGTTTATAAGGTGGTACTATAAATCAATAATTATTAATTTTTTTTTTGTGCATTTTCAGTGGCCGTTGTGATGGTTACCGCCGTCTTTTGGATACCCGTCAGCTGCATCATCTCGTATTTCGATCGCAAGAAGCTGCGTCATGAGATGAAGCTCATTGAATGGAGTCAAAAATTGGATCTCATACATCCCAGTGATGATCGACGTCGCGTTATACACATACGGTAAAAACTAACTATATTTAAAATTTCGAATTATTTATATTTCATTTGTGTATTTTTCTTGCAGTGTACCTCGTCAGAAGATCTCGGTGGCACGAGCTTGTAATTAACGGCAATTGTTTTTTATCTTCCGTGAGCATTCTTCTCAAAACTGCCACAATTATTTTATATTAAGCATAATTCAAATATAACAAATATAACAGATAAAATATGATAATGAATTAAATTCCCAATAATATGGACCTCTATTTAAATTGCGTTTGCTTGGAATTGGGCATAACATAAAGCTATTACCTAATATATTCTAACTGGGAAAGACATACGAAATAGAAATTCAATTGACATAAGTTTTAATGCTTGTTTATATTTAATACTGGATCAAAACAAATACTTTTAAAAGTAATCTTCTGTAAGCCGATGTGTGCTTTTCTAAGGCTTCCACACATATCATATATCCCTTTTAAAGAGTATTAAAATACTACGACTATCGAGCAATATTAAGAAAATCTTTAATATACCGATTTGTTAGTTTCTAAAGTATAAAACCGAGAAGTTTGGTTCAAATCGGATTCGGATTCAGTAACTTTTCCAATACCCAGTACGGTTAAAAATTAAATAAATTTAGGCATACCAATTTCGACCAATTTGCAACCCTGCATTAAACGGTATACAATTATTTTTGATTTGTTTGTTTTTTATTCATATTTTACCAAAAAATATGTTTTGTGTTTCAGTGTTTCTTCTGTGCACATATTGTTAACATTTATGATTGAAGGTTTTTTGTTTTGTTTACACTATTAGCTTACTGGGAGTAGAGGACAGTTATTGTTATTACTTCTTTTTATTGCTCTTGCCGTTTGTCTGCGGCGGGAACTCCTCGTCCTCACTGTCCTCCTCCTCATCCGAATATTCGTCATACATTTGGGCATCATCGTATTCACCCAAATTCATTTCCGACTAAAAAAAAATCAACAATTAATTAGTAGGAAATTAAATGGTGTCTAAAGGTCGGACATACCTTGCCACAGACATAGACGGGCCCCGTGCCCTGCACCAGCTTGAATGTGACGGAACCGTTGGGGAATTCAACATTGGGCCTCAGGCTGCGGGTTTCGCCCACCTTCAAAACTGCAATAGGAATCTTTACTGTCTTCTTCTCGCCATCATCGACAATGTTTGTCTCGGCCTGCAAAGAAAATTTAGACAAAGAATTAAATATTGTTTATTTAATTACTCTTGTGTTTATCAAACGATATCAATGCGCTTTTGAGCATAGATAGATATGAGAGTAACAGATTAACAGACTTACGATCGATATTACAGGGTTTATTCGTTTTGTAACAGGGATCGTAATTAATAATATACGTTTTAAAATATAAATTATAAAATGGAAGTTCGTTTGGCAATTTTTATAAAAAAAAAATAAAATTAATTGAAAACTTCTATTTGCAATTTTTATTAAAAAAAGATTAAAAATTTATAACTTATTTTCAAATTTAAAAATACTCTACTTGTTTCAAAAGATATTGGAATTTAATTTTCAATTTAAAAAAAATTTTTTTAATTGAGAAATAACACATTTATATTTTTTAATATTTAAATTAAAATTAAGAATTAAAAAAAATTTTAGAATAATTATTGGAAATAAAAGTTTTATCTTCTAACTATCCAAAATCGCTGTTAAAAAATAAGATATACATTTTTCCCCCACTCGTCGCGGAGGTTTTTTGGGGCTTCAATGTTTTTCCAGCTCATTATTATTTGCGATCCCTGATTTTTATTGACTTGGGCGTAAACGGGGCGTGCAATCCGATATTTAAAATAAACATGATCTACGCTTGAGATACAGCAGCTATCTACATTCTGAATTTGGATGCAATAGCTTTAATATTACAAACGGACGGAGGGTTTCAGGGTATACAAAAATCATGAAATTATTTGCAGAAATTTTCCACTGTGTATGCTGTATATAGGGAATTTACCTGCACGACATTGAACTCTCCAGACTTTGCCTCGGGGCCCAGCGAGATCTGTTTGATGATCAGCTTGTGCGAATGTACGATATACTCCTCGGGAATCTCAGGAACATCGAACTGTGCGATGGGCTCCTTCTCGCTGAGCGTAACACCTGGAAAGTGGAAAGAAAGGGTATCAAAATTGTTGTTACTTCCAACTCAATGCCGGCGATATAGCCGGGGGAAGAAATCGACTAAAATAGATATCGCCTGGTGGAAATGGAATAGTATTACGTCTGCTTACCATAAAACGATTCGGATTCCATTTGTAGGCTGCGTTAAATGCTTTTGTACAGTCAATTAAGAGTTAACGAAAAGTCGCACTTTTTTCACACGTGCCTCGTACAACGGCGATGGCTGAAGAGATAAATGCTGCAGAAAATGCTTGCGATTTCATCGATTCTCGATACATTTTGCTATCGATTCCATTTGGTATATTTTAATCAGTATTTTATTAACGTTGCCACATGTGTTGTCAGAACTAGCTAGATTTGCAATTTAAATTATTTAAAAATAAAAATTAAAATACTAAAATAAAAGTGCATTTAAATGCATAACAAAAATAAAATCAATATGCAATTTGTTACAATTATATTAGTATTTTTTTTTTTTATGTTGCTATTTGTATTGTCAGAACTAGGCAGATTGGCAATAAACATTTTTATGCTAAAATAAAAATACATTAAAATGAATAACAAAAATAAAATCAATATGCATTTTGTTGAAATTTAATTAGTATTTTTTAACGTTGCCACCTGTATTGCCAGAACTAGCTAGATTGGCAAAATAAATTTAAAAAAATTATATAAATAAAAAAATGCATAGAAGCGAATAACAAAAGTAAAATCAATATGAAATTCTAAAATTAATGCTATATATCCAAATAGATTTATAATGAGCATAAATACAATTCTGTAAACCGCTAAATGGGCAACGCTGCCGGCGACAACAGTTGTCTATCGATAGCAGCGATTTGCCATCACTAGTTTGTAGCTACCATTTTGCGAAAGTTTTTGCTCAACACGTGCTCGTCTTTTGATTTTCCACGCTAAAAACGCAGTAAAAGATTAAAATGGCAGAGGAATCATTCTACGGTAAGTAGTTGTCATGATAATAATAATAATAACATGGTAAAAGTGTTGAATATATGCGAAATGTATGCAATGGGCGGATGCCGACGTTGCCGGCTGCCGGCATTTTTACTCAAGGTTGCCATTGTGCGCATACACACACACATGCATATAAGCGTGTGCATACATACATAACTCTTTTTTTTTTTATTAATTCGCAAGTAATGCAAATACGGTTATTTCTGCAGGCGTCACGCTTTCCGGCGAAAACAGCAGCATCACCTGGGATGTGGTGGCCGATGAGGAGTATTCGCGCGGCCAGAAGCTTGTTATCAAACAGATCTTGCTGGGCGCCGAGGCCAAGGAGAATGAGTTCAACGTGGTCGAGGTAAGTGCGACAGCGCTGCCAAACTCGCCGTTTTCCCGTCAAATTTGTTTCTTGTTGTTACGGGACTGCTAGAGAAATTTTAAAACCACGGCTGAATTACGGTTTTTTTTATCATTTACCTTTTTACATTTTATACAATTTTAAATTTTCTTAAAATCTCCCTTAATACCTCTAAAATTTGATTTGGAAAGCAGCTTTACTTTTATTCAAATGTCTAATGCAATCAAAAACTGAGTTAAAATATAGAAAAGTAAATTTGCGGAAATAACTTGCGAGATATATGCAATTTTGATATCAATTGTTTTTGAAATGCAAAAAAAATTTGCATTCTTTGGCTTTATTTTCATGCTTTTTCGCTAAAAAGAATTGGCAACACTGATGCGACAATTGTTTGTGCATGAGTGTGTTTGCGAGTGTATATGTGAGAGAGAGTGTTAGTGTGTGTGTGAGAGAGAATGTGTCTGCTTAATTCTTATTGTTGCCAGGGCATGGACCGGTTCGTGTGCTCCCTCAAGCACGTTAAGTATTTGTTGTGGGTTTGGGTAATTCCATTTTGTCTGTATCTGCATGCGGTGCGTCTGCCCTCCCCTCCCCCCCCACCCCTCTCCAACCCACTGTCTGCTCTGCACAGCCTTATGACGTCACAAATGCATGATAAGCTTTAGGAAATGAGCAGACTTGGGGTTCAACTACTTTTGTAACTGAAAAGTAGTTTTTTATACCCTGCACTCAATAAATGTGTAAAAAGGGTATAATAACCAGTTGACTATGTATGTAACACGCAGAAGCAGGCGTGGCAGACAACATAAAACATATATTTTCTTAATCAGGATGGCAAACTTAGTAGATATAAAGCCGTGACTGTCCGTCTGTCGTTTTAAACACGTAGATCTTAGCAACTATAGAAGCTAGGGCAGCGAAATTTAGAATGTAGATAGGTATATACCATACGAAGTTTACATTTATTTAAATTTTTGGATGCCACGCCCACATAAACCACAAATCAATATAATACCTAAAACTTGCGCAGTTGGACGTAGATGGTTGTTATTTGGAATATATATTCTTTGTTATTATAGTAATACATTCTAAAAAAAAAAACTCAGTGAAATTGGTTTATAAACTGGGAAGTTATTAAGGAAGTTAAGTATGATGTGTAGGGTGTTTTACTGTCGGTTGCTTACGACTGCAGCATTTGCAAAGTACTTTTCTTGTATGCTAATAGAGCTGTTTCATAGCTACTTTATTATATTTTCTTAGACTCTTTTTTTTTTCAAGGGCAAACTGTACATTTGAAGCGTTGGAATACTTTTCTTTTATTGACTTAGGTCTCACGCTGTTTGCGAAACGCGTCTGCTGTTGTTGTTGCTGTCGCCGTTTGTATCTGTATCTGTGCTTCTTATGCTGCTGATTAATTCGGTGAAGCTCTTGGTGAACTTGAACATGCTGCGGGATTTCTTCTGCATGCGACAGACGACGCCCCCTGCCGCCAATTGCCAATTCCAGCAGATGAGATCGCACTCCAAGAGCTTCAGATCTTCCCGCAACGTAACCAGATTCTATATAGATGACAAAACAATCCGTTTAGCTTAGATTATCAAATAGTCTTAGCTACGATTACTCACCAGCGCCACAGTAGCATCAATTGAGTTAATCTCGGCGCCTTTAATGATCACCAGGGAGACGACACCCCGTCGCTCCGTCACGTGTGCCACAATTGTTGTTTTCAAGCATTCCGCTGCCGTGTAATTCAGATTGCCCTTTAGCTCTGCCACGCATAGTTCGAGGCCAGTATGCTGCTCCAAACGATAAACAAAGTTAATCTCTAGAGCTCTGCTAGATTGGGTTTTTGTCAACGAACCTTCTGGGTTTCAAGCTGCAGTTGCGGCGTCATGCTCTTCTGCAGTATGAACATCGCATTCACCACAATTCCCACCAACATGCCGTACTCCAGGGACCAGAAGAGACAGCTCAGTGCCGTGGCCAGAAAGGGCAGCATGTCACGCTCTGAATATGCAAATAGATTTGTTAACATTAATGCCATTCATACTGCTATTATTTACGCTATTAAAGTGTATGACGTTGCAAACGCACTAGACAGGAACGAAGCTAGCGAAACTTTCTACGGAAAGAACCCTGCTATGATCTTTGAAAAGAAAATAAATTTCGAGAAATTTCTAAACTTGATCACGAAAATCGTCGTGAAGACGAGTAAATATCGGAGCATAGACTAGTAAGCTGCGCGGCGTTTGATTACTTCCTAGAACTAATTGCTTCCTAAACCTAATTACTTACTAGAACGAACGTCTTTATAAACCTTATAAGATAGTTCCATGACTTAATTAACTTCTAGACTATCTCCTAAAACTAACTACTTTCTAGACCTAACTACTTCCTAGATCCTACTACTTCCTAAAAATAACTTCTTCCTAGATTTCACTTCTTTCGACATTTAACTACTTTCTAGATACAACTACTTCCTAGATCTAAATACTTCCTAGACTTAAATACTTCCTAACTTCTAACTTTTTAGGTCTAGAGGGATAAACGCCAGGCGATTGAACGCTTTGATATCTCATAATGTAGTCAGAGTAGGTAATAAGATCTAAGGTCCCATTGCAGACTCAACTCTTAACTAATAATAATATTACTTAAGTATAGTCTTACTCTTGGCACGCCAGATCTCTGCAATTTTGTCATACTCCACCATGAATATCATGGCTGCAATGATGATCGCTGCCAGCGTTGCCTTGGGAATATAGGCAAAGGTGGGCGTCAGAAAGGCCAGCGTCATGATTATAAGTATACCCGTAAAGGCTCCGCCCAACGGGGTCTGCACTCCGCTCGCATTGTTTACGGCGGAGCGGGCAAAGGAGCCCGTAACCGGCATGGAGGAAAAGAAGCTGCTAAAGACATTGCAGAAACCCAATGCGATCATCTCCTGTGAGGCATTTACAATCTTTCCCTTGGCTGAAAAGAAATGAAGTTATAACATGAATAAATTTAATAAATAGGTTTACTTACAAAAGGCCTTGGCAATTGCCACACATTCGAGTATGCTCAACAGAGGTATGGAAGCCAAAGCTCCACCTAAATGTGACAGCATAGCTCCAAAATTCATAGGGTTCCCCAGCTCATCCTCTGTCTGAAAGGGTGGCAGGCGAAAAGGCGGCAAACCGGCAGTAATATTCCCACTTATGCGAAAGGGCATCTCCTCAGAGTTTCGACTCAGCAGATAGCACAGGAGGACTCCAATAAAAACAGCCAGAACATTGCGACAGAGCGAGAGGTATCTGTTGAATTGACGCACACCGCAAGTTAAGTCCTTAAGTTGCTATTTGTGGGAGAAAAGCAGGGTTAAGAAGAGAAGTACGAAAGGGAATTAGTTTATCGGAGCAAATTAAAATTTTAAATATGTTTAAAAAAAATATATCTGTAAAAATAATAGAAAAATTGCTTCAAACATACCCGCATCAACAACAACATAATCAAAGTGCAAACTCCCAAAATGACATCGTTGCGTCGCGTCTCTTGTATGTGACTAAATAGGTTGATCCAAGACTTTAGGAACTCATTCGAGTTGCTCTGAATGCCGAACAGATTGTTGATCTGTCCGCTGCCCACCGTCAAAGCTGCGGCCAAAGTGAATCCAGTTGTGACTGGCATCGATATAAAGCGTATTAAAACGCCCAGATTCAGCATGCCCAGCACCAGAATAATACAACCCGATAAAAAGCAGAGGAGCACAGCAAAGTCTGGATTGCCAACGACGTGTGGACTGACCATCATGGAGATGATGGCAGTGGGGCCTAGGAGGGAAATAGTGAAGATTATTTACTATATACTATATCAACTCTCATATTTGTTTTTTTTTTTATTTGTGTAATATTGCCAATATCGATATAAATCGATATTTCTTTTATGCCCAACTTACCCACTGTAATGTCCTTGCAGGTGCCAAAGAATATGTAGGTAAAGCTGCCCATAAATGCCGAATATAGACCGTAAACCGGGGGCAATCCAGCAATAGTTCCATATGCTATGCCTTGGGCGACGGCTGTGAGGCCAACCGTCAGTCCAGCTACCAGATCATCCAGAAGATATCTGGGTCTATATTTCGGCAGCCATTCGGAAATGGGTAGAAGTCGCTTCACACTCTGACAACTACAACAATTCTTTGGCTTAGCGCCACATAAATTGGGCAAACGTTCGTGATAGAGTTCATCTAGATGGGAGAGACAAAAGCGGAAAGTTACTCGACATTGATTGAGAGACTAAATAATATTGTGATTCGAATCTAATCTATTTGACAATGATTTTTTCTATAGAAACCACGTACAGATGTTTACATATTTTTAATCATTGAACCACATACATAATCTCAAGTAGTATAACTAAATTGATTTTGAAAGTCTCGTGATTACCGGGGCGCCCAACAAATGAAAAGATCTCAATGAAGGAATCAGATAGATAGGGTGCGGTATTCTATCTCTGGATTCCGTTTCGGAAATCGTCGGTAAAATTCCATAGAGAGCCGGTGACAAATATAGAAATGACTGTTGGTTTTTTGAAACCTATATTTCAGAGGTTATCAAACCCAAATACACTGGGATTTTTTTAATTTTAATAAATCTATAAATCAACTACAGTTTTTACAAGCATATAATGACTTTTTTTAAACAAAATTGGAGGATTTTTATTAACTGAAAAATCACTATAGACTTATTTTTATTCGTATTCGTATTAATCGGGTATATTGTAAAAAAATTTACTAGTCATTTTTTTAAGTGTATTTTCATTTCAAAGCTTATCAAACAAAAATACACAAATAATTAACTTGAACTCTAAACTAATGTAATCTCTAAATCAGATGAGATTTTTACCAGCAGGAAGCTTACGTATTTTCTACTTGGGAGATTTTAGGGTGACTCAAAACTGTAAAATATATATTAACTTGATATGTTACTTAGATATTATTATAGAAGCTAAATTTGAAACTTCAAATACAATAATTAATTTATTATTATTATTATTTTTTTTTTGTAACAAAAACTTTATAAATTATAGTTTATTGAATTAAAATTGCGCTTTTATGAAAGATCTTGAGGTAGATAAATTACTGAATGACTCGGAGCTCGGACAGGAGTATCGATTACATTTGAAGTAGTTCCGTCTTTCCTTTATAGTTTTCTCACTTGGAAACACGTGCTTTATTTTTAGAAAGTTGTCCAGGGTTTTTTACCCCAGATATCTTAAAGATGTTTGAATAAATTCTCTATTTACATGGCGAGTACACTTGAAAAGATTGCGAATCACTTGCGAGGGGCTCAAACGTACCGTCATAGTTGCACATATTTGTGAATTGTATTTATTTGATATAGCCGTAAGTACTTGGGATTGATTCAAAAACTCAACTCGAACGCTAATTGATAAGTTGATATATATTTTTTATTTTTTATGTAATTTCTTTTTTTTTACTAAAGTTAACGTAAACTTGTTGAATGTAGCACGCGCTTTGGCACTCTGCAGAAGCAAACAAAAAAACAAATTGCAAATTGAGAAATTGAGTGTAAAATTTCCGGCTTTATAATAAGTTTAGTCGCGCTTTATTGATGTTGTCTCTGCGACTGCAGCACGACGAATGGCCGACAAATGAATTTGTAAGTGCCGTTAATAGCTCTGTCTGCGGGATCGTTTTTTATTTATTTTTTGTTTTGTATTGTATATAAAGAAAGATATCGCCTGGAGGGGTCTCCACTCTTATAAAATGCCTTCTGTCAGCTCTGATTACTCCAAATCACTCACTTGAGTGTTATACCTATACAAAACTCAACAAAAAGATGACAATTTAAGATTACAATTAATTAATTTTAGGTTTTCCATTATCTTTTACAAGCTGTTGGTTTGTAAACATTGAATAACTTTAAATATAATTAAACTATTCTCAAAAATTATTTATTTTTATTTAGTTTGATACAGTAAAATGTTTTAGGACTTCAAGCCAATATCAATCAAATAGCGATATTACGAATCATAATAAAATAACCCATTTTTCAAATTTTTGTATACCATCAACCATATTTCTCTCTCCTTTCCAGGTAACTACAATCAAGGACTCTGTACAGATCCCGATTGCTGTACTGAAGGCCGGCGAGACCCGCGCTGTGAATCCCGATGTGGAGTTCTACGAGTCCAAGGTCACATTCAAGCTGATCAGAGGCAGCGGTCCAGTCTATATTCATGGACAGAACATCAAGGACGATGTGGAGGTGGTCGATATGGAGGAGGAGGACGAGGAGGATGAGGGCGAAGACGAGGAGGTTGAACATCCAAAGAAACGGGCCAAAATTGATCAGAACGCTGATGGTAAAAATGCCAAGAACCAGAAGAAGAAGTAAAGCTGCTAAAGCGAAGAAAACTGATAAACAACGATGTAACAATCTAAGCTATATCTGTAGAGTTAAACAAAAAGTGTTTTTAGGCCCTATACGATTACAAATATATACATACTATAACTTACCAACCTACATACATACGATGTAATACGTTGAGTTCCTTCTCTCTCAGCTGCTCGATAATACAGATAACTTAACTAACTAAATCCCCATTCTACTAACTAACGCATAGACCTAGGCAATAAGCCCCTACACCTATTTGAAATACGGCATGCAGTAAGCAAAATCCTCCTCCCAGCCTAGCTTAGTCAGATCTGGATTCGAAAAACCCTTGAATGTATATATAAGTACTTACCACGCAAACATCCCAGACAATTTCAGCCAACTATCAGTCTAAAAAGCATATACTACATTCAACAGGCCCATGCAGGTATTCTGTTCACTATTTCATAATTGTAATATGAATGAAAACAAATAAAGAAAAATACATTTTTACCGGTATACAATAAAAACAAATTCAACTGCATTTTGTTACTGAATAGAGAAACTTAAGGGAATTTTTTCAGATCTGAATTGATCGTTAGAGTTGTGGGAAAATTAGCAAACTTGGATACGGGAAGAATCTTTGTCTATTAGATGAATTTAATTCGACATCAGCTGCTTTATTTATTCCATGTGAATCATAGTACTAAATCTCTGAATATTACTCTGTAATTGATCAGGAGTCAAATTCGAACCATTCGTTCAGTGGTATCGTTCGTTATCGTATCGTTTAGTAAATAAATCGTTCAGTCGATCATTAAGTGAACGAATCGTTCAGTGAGTCGTTTAATTGATTTCATTTACAACGATTAAATTTCTCGTCAATTTCCAACTATATTGGGTAAAAAAATAAATATCGGAAAATAATAAATTATTTCTCCACTTTTAAACAAAATTCGTTTCCCAAAGAAAATATTGTGATTATATTTAATTAGTTACAGTTTATATTTATTTTTGCAAATTTTTTAAGCTAAAGATTATAAATCTTTAATTAGTTTATTTCAAACTAAGTGGTACATTTGAAAATCTCCATTTGGTAATTTGAAGCAACTGAATATTTCGGGTATATGAACTACAACTGTTATACTATAAATTTGGGTAATTTCTTCAACAAAATCCAATTTCACAGAAAATTTAGATAGTTGCACGGCTAATTATTATTAGTTGGGAGTGGGATGTATGAACTGCGGCTCTAATCGCACGACGGCATCACCTTGATGCGTTCGAACGCCGCCTTCTCCAGGGCCTCACGATGCTTGGGATCCGCAATCTGGATGAGCTCGTACATCCGTTGACGCACATTCTTGCCAAAGAGCGAGGCGATTCCGTGCTCCGTGACGACGTAATGCACATGGGCACGAGTGGTGACAACGCCGGCACCTAAAAATTGGGATAACAAATAGATCAATTAGATATAGCAAAATGCATATAGATAATGCAGCTCAATCTTGGCAAAAAAATCGGTATTATCGAACTAAAACGAACCACGATTTTTTAGTGCCGCAATTGATTAATCGAGGCAAATTATTTTCACCAAAATTATCGATAGTACCCAATATCGATGTTTTGCCAGCACTACAAAAGTTAGTTCTTACCTAGCTTCAGAGTGGGCGATATTTTGCTTTCGCCCTTGTTGGTAGTGGAGGGCATGGCGATAATGGGCACGCCCTTGCCGTCAAGGCCTTCCGCTGCGCCACGGATGAAGTCCACCTGACCGCCGAAGCCCGAATAGAAGCGGGGACCAATCGAATCGGAAGAGACCTGACCGGTTAAATCGACCTCAATGCAGCTGTTGATGGCCGTCATGGCAGGCTGTTGCTTCACAATGCCGGTATTATTCACATAGTCAATGGCGAGCATTTCTGAAAGATACAGATATAGATATAGATATCAGTGAATCAGTCGAAGCAGATCTAAATCGATAAGATTTGATCGATATGGTATGGATTTCATAGTTAGTCAAAAATGTTGGGATTTGTTTTACAAAAGATTATGTGAATATCGATATTATCGGTATACATCGATATTTTGTACATTTGGAAGTATTCAATTTGTGCTTGAAAAAATGATGCAAATATTCATATTTATCGATATTTGGTATCTCTAAATATCGATATAAATCGATACATTTAAATTTCTGTTGAATCGCACCTATGAATGGATTGTCGTTGACGAAATCGTACAGCCGCTGATCTCCGATCAGGAAGGAGCCCACAATGCGACCTTTGTGCATCGTCTTGCGGCTGTTGGTAATGCAGCCCTTATTGAAGAGATCCACAACACCGTTGGCAAACATTTCCGAGTGGATGCCAAGGTCCTTGTGATTGTGGAGGGCATTGAGCACAGCATCTGGAATGCTACCGATGCCCATCTGCAGTGTGGCACCATCTTTCACCAAATTCTCCGCAATCAGTTCACCGATCTTCTTCTCAACCGCTGAGATCTCGCCAGTTCCATGCTGGGGCAGCGGAGTATCGACCTCGATGGCGAAATCGAAGTGGGACTTGTGTATGATGCCATCGCCAAAGGTGCGCGGCATCTGTGGATTGATTTGAGCTGTGAAAGAAACAAAAGAATTTTTCAAATTATTGGATGTAGCAACTTCCAATATTTCTGTACTTACCTACGATCTTCTTGGAGTTCATCAAACCCGCACGAACACAATCGACACTGGTGCCCAGGGAGCAGAACCCATGACGATCTGGTGGTGATACATGAATAAACGCCACATCCGGTTTCACGATCTTCTTGTAGAACAATTGTGGAATTTCGTGCAGGAAGATGGGCACATTGTCGCCACGCCCCTCGGCCACAGCCTTGCGCACATTGCCGCCCATAAAGAAGGAGTTCGAGCGGAAGATATCCTTGTACTCCGGCTTGCAGTACTCGGCAGGACCTTCCGTGTGCATGTGACAGACGGTGACGTTCTCCAGCTTATTGCACTTGCCATGCATCGTCATCGCATTCAGCAGCGTTACCGGAGTGGCAGCGGCGCCCTGAGAGAAAACCGTATCGCCTGGGAAGATACAAAACAAAATAGACTTTAAGTTAGGATTGAAAGAGAAGAGTCTTACAACTAAAATCATAACATTATTCAAAAAGGAGGGAGTAGCATTCCTTAAACTTCTTTTAATGCTGATCACGAAAATCTTAGTAAAAATGTATGCAACAAAAAATTGTCTTCAACTTTTCAGGTCTAGTTCATAAAACCGTATCGAGTTGTTTTGGATAGTTTAAAGATGTATAAAACCGTATCGAGTTGTTTTGGATAGTTTAAAGATGTATCTAATGATGATTTAATTTCGAACAAATTCTTTGAATGCCAAAGAGATGATATTGAAAGCATAATCAAAAAAAATATCAACTTCGAAGGACAATTTTTTAATAACTATTGCCCTTTCGCTCTTTAGCTGATTTATTAATAAATTGAGAAAATAAAATAAAAGAAAAGCATGATACATATTGTTTCCTTAGACTAGTATTTCGTAATATTGACTGCTACTTATAATAATAATAACCGTAACCAATCATAATAACCTTAACAAATTGCATAGCAAACAAACGACAACTGTTTTGTAATTGAAAAAAAAAGGTAAATATCCCATAAAATGTTAAGTACCCACGGGTTAAATAGTACTACTTGATCGAAAGGAAAAGCTTTGAGAATTATTAGGTATATTAAATACCTATGCAAAATACACAACCGATATAATTTTTAATAAATTGTTTGAAAAATTTAAATAAAATAAAAACTTGATACGACTAGTTTCTTAGAGAAGTCATTCGTAATAATGCCTAGATAAATATTACTAATAATAATCGCAGTCATATGATTTTACAGCAAAATGCATAGCAAACAAATGACAAATGTTTTGCTTGTAAATAAAAAACACACAAACATCCGGTGAAAACAAAAAACAGCTGTGCGCATGTGATTAGATACGGGGTATTTATTTATATCAACTAAATAAAAAGTTTAGCGACTTTAGCTAAAACTAATGTTTAATGCATTATGCTAAATGCAAAAGTTTTTTGAACTGTCTAACATCTGATTGGGTTGACTGTACGGCACGCGCACAGTGGCACAAATCGCAAAAATAAACGACAAAAGAAAAATCATTAAAAAACTATTTAAACTAAATTAAAAAGCTATTCAAAAATTACGACGAAATAACTAGAAATAGATTTATAGCATTGCAACTTATTAGCTAAAAGTGCTAATTGCCCCACTGTGCCTGGCTGACAGCCACGGAATGTCATTTTCTATTTTTATTGCAGCCAACGACGCGTTGCATTGGCGTCAGATTTTTGTCGATTTTTCTTTTTATTTATTTCCCAACTTTTGGCTGATTTAGTTTGCGTAGCGTATATCGGCATAAATGGTATATATATCAAGAATATGCTATATTTGGTTGGTTAAAAGATAAGACTAGTGGCAACTGCTAATCAGCTTGCCAATAGTCATAAATTTGATGGGTCACCAAATTAAACCTTATCAAAATGTTATATATTGTGTTTACATGTTGTTTACATGTTAACGAGCAGCGATTATGTAAAATAGCATAGATTACATTACAGTTAGCAGCGGCCAGTGCTGCCAATTTTGCGGATTTCAGAATTCGATTCGTATATTAAAATAATTTTTTGTTATTCCTTTATGAATTTTTATTCTTTTCTCCCTTTGTTTAGTTTGAAAAGTCGTACAATTAATTCTATAAGAAGGTTACCGGGCAGCTCTAATGATTATAGTACTAATAACAGATGCTGTTAAGCTAACATATACTGTTATTGTGCAAGCTTTGTTTCATTTAACCACCCTTGAGGTGAATATGATTCAAATTTATACAGGGTGCGACCTTAAATATATTAAACCGATTTGAAAATATTTAATATTTTCAAAATATATATTTTTTTAATCGGGAATTTCTTTTTAAAGGTATTCATGGTTTAATGTTTACATACATCAACATAGAAGACGGTGCACCCTGTTCTATAGGTGCATATATACAGGCAAAGATAAGTATGTCTGGCTAGGCATGTTATCTGCCAAAACGTGCCGAAAAATACAAAAACTACAGCAACAAACCGAAAATTTTCCAATCGGAACATATGACGTAGTAGATGGCGCTTTAGTTTTGCGCGTGTTAAGGAAATTGGCTAAAATTAGACATGTTTCAAACTACAATCAGAATTCAATATAGTATTTATGCATATGCAGTTGAGGAAGCTCTCAAAGTGCCTAGAATCTTAAAAAAAACATAAGAGAAATCATAGAATATGCATAATATAGAAAGACCATCATCAACGTAGCACTAAATATATACACTTTTATGGGTTTTTGCTGTTTTCGCTTGTGGGCGTGATGTATATATTTATCACGTTTGATTAGACAGATCAAAATTCAGATATATGCATAATTTTATACCCTGTATCTAATAAAATGGGTGAAAAGGGAATATTATATTTCTGCAACGGAATAAATACTTTTTTCTATCATACTTAACTATACCGAAAAAGTAATGCAATCGCTTAAATAAAGATGAAGCATTGCTGCACCTGTTCGGTTTTTAAAAGTAGGCTGCAGGGTATTCTACTGTCGATTGCGTCCGACTGTGGCAATAGAAACTGGTTTTTTTGTGCGTTCTTTCCATACGCTCTTGCGCAACTTGTCAATTGAAATTAATTAAATCAATGCTAAATTAGCATGTCTGCCCGCTGTTATGCTCCATGTTATTAACATGCAACTGTTGTTGAAATGTTAATATTGTGGTGTACAGTTTAGCTAAGATTATTACATAATTCTCATTGCTGCACTTTCTACTTTTTCATATTCATACTACATTGTAGTTAATTTATTCTCTTATCAGCACAGCTGGTGTTGGATTTAGACGCTATCAACAGAAGAGAGCAGAAATACCGGTTTGCCTGCTCTTCTCATCAAGCGCGCGTGTGTGTGTGTGTGTGTGTGTGTGTTTGTATGTTAAGCTGTACTTAACAGAGTACAAAGTGCAAAGTACACAAACGCATGTCTGTTATCATAGCAGCCGTCGGGTTCCGTCACTGTCATTAACATGATAATTTAATAAATGTAAATAATCTAGAAAATGCATAGAATACACAATATTGTTTGTTTGTTATTTAAAATTAGCATTAATACGGCAATAATTTACTATATGTAAATGCATATAATATATATTGTTTGTTATTTAAACTTAGCAGCTTGCAATTCAATCCAAGTTAATATAAACAACAAAGCTGAACTTGATTGATTGAAATTGAAATGATATTAGACGTATGACAGTTCAGGCTGTTATACAAGCAGGTAGCACAGTTTAGCAGACTAACTTGTATGTGAGTTCTTCACATAATAATTGTAAATTGTATATTTTATCTTTAAAAAAGCAAATTCCAAATAATAATAATTACATTATTTTATCAATAATTTATTAAATTACATTATTATTTAAGTTGAATCAATTGAAACTTGAGTTTAACAGAGCTGTTATATAAGCAGTAACAGTTTATACCAGTTCTGTAGGCGTAGTTATGTATTTCTATGGTAGGTGGCGCCACTGCATATATTATATATTGTTTGTTTGCTTTTTAAAAATAGCAACCTCTAATTCAATAAGCGTTAATATGAACAATAAAGCTGAATTCGCTTTAATTGAAACTTGAAGCGAAGTATAACAAGTCATGCTGTTATATAAGCTGTAGCACAGTATAGCAGACAAACTCGTAGGCCAATTATGCTGGCTCAGCGTAGTTATGCATTTGTACAGTAGATGGCGCTTTTGTTATACGCTAGGGCTAATGTTTGATAAGCTGATGATTGCTAAACAATTGATGCAAACTAATCACGGTCAATTGTTTGCTCTACTGCGCCCTATAACAGTTTAGAATTACAAATTACACACACATACAAATACACATACACATGCATTACACATGTGTATAAAGTGGGCTTGACATTTGTTATACTCCTTCACCTCTTACACGTTTTACCATCCGTCGCATTTTCGTTCTATATTTATACCCTGCACTTATTGAACTTGTTTAGTAAAGGGCATATTATTTTTGTGTACATTTACACGCAAAAGTATACGAATATATTATTGACGTGCTTAATCTGATCTGTTATAAACTTGTGGATCTCGGGAACTATAAAAGCTAGAGCAGTGAAATTTGGAATGTGGTTAGATGTAAGCCACACACAATTAGAGTTTATTTTAAATTTCGGATAACACGCTAATTTTGCTCGCAAATCAATAAAAATTCTAAAACATTTGGAATATATATTTTTTGACGTGGTATTAATCGATATTGAAAAGCTCATTGAAATCGCTTGATATATATGAAAGTTATTAAGGAAACAATATTGCATGCTTTGTCACGCTCGCTCACAGACAGCGCGGCAATAAGAGCACACTACAGAAAGAGAGAAAAAGCAAGCAGCCTTGCTGCAGCGGCTGTCGGTTGCGTCCGACTGCAGGCTATACGAATTTTAGCTATAAGCAGCCGGCTGCTGACGTCGTGGCAAAGGGAGGGTACCGATAGAGAGAGATAGATATAGTGAGAATTCAGGCCAAACAGGCAAAAATTACATAACCTCCGACTAATGAAAACCTAATAACAAAACAAAATGCAGGAATGCAAAAATTCTAGCGGATATGGCACTATATAGAGCGTGTGCTTACCCGATTTGATGCAGGCGACGGCCTCCTCGGGGGAGACGATGGGGGGCTCCCGGGCGATGGGGTGGGAGAGTTCGTTTACATAGGTAAAGTAGTTGTTGTGCAGGGGCGGAGAGGCGGGGCTGGCGGAGGCAACTTTCAGGAAGTTGTTGATCTGCCCGACCCGACGTGCGAGTTGTTTGCTCATCATGAATGCCGCAACTTGAATTCACACCCAACTGAACACTATTTACAAAATCGGTTTATGCTCTATTCGAAATTCTCGATTTCTCGGTTTTCCGATGCCGTCCGTCCACTCCAGCAGCGCGTTTCCAACTAACAATATCGCGTGGTGCTCAACAACGCCATAAGCTCTGGCCGGCCAAGTTTTCTGCACACTGAAAATATTCTAAATAAAAATATTCGAAATATTCGAATAATTCCAGTTGGAATTCTGTAACTAACTGAACTTTCAGCTGAATTCGCTTACTAGTTTTGACATTTTTAACTAGATGAAATTTTAATAATTTTTCTAGTAAACTAATTGGATTCTAGTGTTGGAAGCGACAGCAAATCAGCCCTGCAACGCTTCGCGGTGAATGGCGTTTGGCGCGCAATTTGAAATTCACTGTGAGTGAGGGGAAATTTTAGCGCTAAGTATTTGGAAATAAAATACCACGCATTAATTGAATTCGAAAATATTTTAATTTTTATTAAAAATTAGTTATAAAATTAGATAAAATTCGCCTTGGACTAACACAATTATAAACAAAAATAACAATTGTATTTCGAAGTCTCTGTGACCGAATTGCAAAATTGTTGGAAATAAAATAATACACAAAAATTTGGACGGGGCAGATCAGTCGGACGTGCCCGTCTGCACAATACCCTGTACCCTATATTCAAAATATAATATAATGAAACTGTCACACGAAGCGTTGCAGCAATGCTTAGCCTTCTTAAATTTTTATGTGAGCCAGATTTAACGGCAGCTTAATACCGCTCACATCAAACTCTTGCCATTGTCACACTCCAGATCCACAAACATTTTTATTATAATAAACACACTCGCCACTAAGCGCCCTTGACACGTCCTAACCACTTGACTTCACTGCACTGTGATCAGCAGCTCTGCAGCTGCCGTATTTATAGTGCTTGCAGGCTGCGCAGTCGCTGTCTCTTATAAGTTCCCGAGAAAGAGAGAGAGCCAAGAAAACCCACCCACCAATCTGCAGCTGTGGGGAGATCGACCGCTCTCCAAGCATACCTCCTGCATTACAAGTAATGCAGCGGGTAGCCGGCTCGCCTATAAAGAACACATCGACCGCTCTCTAAGCATAAGCTCCGAGACAGCGCTTAGCTGCTATAGGGCGAGCGAGTTGCCGCCTGAAATATTGTTTCGCTAAAAACTCCTGTGTTTATTAACCGATTTAAATTTTAAATTTTTTAAATTTTTAATTTAATTTTATTTTTTCAGGATAGTTAAATAAATTGAAAGAGAATAAATATTCCAAATAACAACATTCTATGTTCAATATTACGCTTGTTATTCGGTCTTTATCGACTAAGGCGAAAAGGGGACTTTGGACAATACTAAATTATAAAATTTGTATAAATTCTAAAGCTTTTAATTTTTATGAATTACATAAAATAAAACAATGTGTAGGTTATTGTTTATGTGTTCGCATATATATAGCGGTATATTTATTTGACTTTCGTTTGAAATTAATTCAAAATCCTAGTATAGATAAAAGCGCCTTGGACTAACAATTCAAAAATAACAAATATTACGTACATAATTATAATACTAATAATATATGTATATTTATATTATATTAAAAAAAAAACAAAAAAGTGAACTATTTACAATGCTTGAAATTGCGAAAATATTTCCTTATAGTTTTGTGTGTGTTTATAAATACAAGTTTAAATAATTCTGGTACAATTCAAGTTAATTATGAAGCTGTATATATATCGTATGTAAGAATTGTCTTTTAGTATTCGTATTAATAATATTACTTATATTTCTGCTATGACTATTTGACTAGTGTATGCAATGGGCTTTTTTTTCTATTTTGTTTGATTCGGCACAAATTGGGGTTTATTGTTGAACATTCAGTTATTTAGGATTACACTGGATATAGGTTATGATCTCATGTCTATTATAAAGTAATATAGAGTAATAGGATTGATCTCTTGATGGTTTCATGTTTCTTGTTTGGTTTGCGACCTTTCAAAGTTTTGGACGGCACCTAAACAATAAATCAATGAAGTTTGAAATGATTTGATAATATACAAAATCTGACTAGAGTTACTTCGATTATAGTTATAAAAACAATTGTGCTGTATTCCAAAATACTTTAATGCCATAAAATTTAAGCATCTTTGATTCGAGTATAAATTAGTTAGGTTTGATAACTACGGCCAAAAAAATTTGGATAGCTTTTTTTAACTTTTAAAAGCATAAGCTAGAGTCTATATAAAAATTATAAAAAGTTTTTTAAATGTAAATTAATTTGCATTTCAGTATATCATTTTTCTTTACAACTTTCTGGCTGAGATTACAAAATTTGCGTTGATTGCGATTTGAGTTGAGTTTGGTTTTCACTTGTTATCGGCTATCGGTTATCGTTTATAGAACCGTTCTACTTAAAATGACATTCTCACTTTGTTGTTACACGTCGTTATGCTAATGATTAAAAGTAGACTTTAGTTTAGGTTTCAAACTATTAATTTAGCCCATAGTTTATTTATTTTTTTTGGCTGTTTCTAGTATTTTCTTTTTGGTATTATTTTCCCTGCATCCGCATTGTCTTTTAGCTCCCTTATCTGGTTGGCAAGGTCATGTTCAGGCAGAGCTCGTGATCCCTACGATCGCCCCAACCGCCGTTGCCCTTGCGCAGCTTCGATTTCTTGATCAGACTGGGTACAGTCATCATCAGCGATCGTGGGAACAGTTGATGGGAATTCCGGGCGATACGCAGCACCTGCTGCACCTTCGAAATCACCTGATTCGATTCACAGTTTTTGTTCTTATGATGTACGCCACTGCAAAAAAAAAGAGAAATGAGAGTTTATTAAATGTATTCCATAATTAATTTATAGCTCATTTGTCCTAGTACAAATATTCCAGCATTTTGAATGTTCCGAATTTTCCCTCACATAATTTTAAATTTAAAAGTAATAAAAATACATATTTTATAAATGTTGGAAATAATTAAGAATCTATACGAACAAGTGTACGCATTTCCCTTTAATTTTTAAGAGTTTTTGGTCAATATTATTCGATTATTCGGTAAAAACTAAAACATTCAACTTCAATATCATCTTTTTTCTAGTACTTATTACTCTAGGATATTTTTTGATAGATTAGATATGAGAGATGATCATAAGTGTGTTTCGGTTTTATCGATTAATCGATTAACATGAAAAACATTCCTACAATGCAGAGGAAATTCCACATCGGTTACATTTACAAATCATTTAAAATATAAACAAAAATGTTTCGCATTTTTTATTTAATCATTTTACTTTATAGTCGATATTTAAAAAAATTTAATAATTATATCGGTCCCCATAATTTAGTTTATTTACCATTCGCCTATGTGGAACACTCGAGGACCCTTTACGATCATTGCGTGCAGTTTCTTTTGCAGGCACTGTTGGGAGACATGCTGCAGGGACCAGTCCCAGTTGTAATCGTCGTAGGTGCAGAAATGTCGGGCACAGCGTCGGATGCTGGACCAGGTGGTACGATTGAAGGCAAAGCCCATGTTGTGCTTGCTGCTGATCCAAGGCATCGCCTCCACCTAGAAAAGACAATGCATTTCTTATTTAAAGTTGAAATAGTTAAGTTTTAATCGGTATAAACAACATTAAAAATGGTTAATAAAGGGGAGTAAAGCATGCTAATTTTAACTCTTTTTAAAACGTAGAAACGAGCCAAGTTTAGTTTTGTTTTATTTTTGTAAAAAGCGAAAACAGTTTTAAGCAGAGTTTTTGGATAATAAGCTGTTCCTAGGTTATAGATAAAACTAATCTAGTCCTTAAAAATTCAGTTAAATCCCATTGAATCGATAGATTGTGGATAATCATTTAAAATAATAAAGTTGTTTGGAGTTATTAAAATTAATTTTAAAATTTTAATAATCAATATTTACTAACCTCTCAATTTTTTTTTTAGTAAATTAAAATTATAAAGCCATTTCTAATTAATTATTTAAAGTAAAATTATGCTAAGAAATAAAATTAATTAGTCCATTTAAAATTTGTAGTTTCGATAATCTTGTGCTCTTTAATAAATTGCCTTTTTTTATTTAATAAAAAATTAATTTAAATTAAATTTGTGAGATCTTGTCTAGTCAATTGTCTAACGAAAGTAAAACTATCGATATAGTACATATATCGCTTATCAGGCATATATGTATATGCAGTTAGTTAGTCCTAGGAATATCTAACTATCGTAACTATTGTATACCTTGCGATATTCGTAGACAATGCTGTGCCTATTGATCTTGTTTACGCGAACGCGTGCGCGCAACTGTACACCGCATGCGATAGATGTGTAAGCATGTTATCGATATTGTTATCGTTACCGTTATCGTTACCGTTAGCAAGCCACAACGAGCCATATCGAAGAGAAAGACATTAAATATAACATTCAACAGTTAGAACCAATAATTATAAAACACACAAAGTACATGCATATCGCCAGAAGCCAATGGAGAAATGAAAAGTTGAATGAAATTGGGGAAACATGCCGAAAAGAACTTTTTCAAATAATATAGGAAAACATGTTAATTGTGCGGCTGCTACGAGAAATGATGGGAAATAGTGCAAGGTTGAATAATTATCGATTAGATTATATTTGTTGGAAAATAGTTATTGACGAGCGGGTGCTACCTTCTGATAGACGGAATATAATGACGGCAGGACATGATAGTTCCATGTTTGTGCACCATTTTTATCATTTTTATTATCGTTATTATTAATATTATTATTATTGTGATTAGATCTCTTATTATTATGACTGCTATTGCTATTATCTTTTATATTCTTGTGCTTTTGATTATGCTTGCGATTATCGTTTGCGTTATCGTTATTGTTATCGGTGTCGCCCACATAAACTTTGACATTCTTTAATGAAGTGCTGATGCTGGATGACGGCGACTGTGATTTTCTATTGTTATTATTCATATCATTGTTATTATTATTAATATTATTGTTATTATTATTCCTATTCGATCCTAAGAGACTGTTTGACGAGATCAGCGAGGAAGCATACGATTTTTTGTTAGTCTGCACGAAGTAGAAATAGATATATGATATGATATATAATTCAAATACGATATGCGTGTGGAAAACTAAAAGAGCAAATATTGAATTATATTATAATAAACTTGACATTTATATATAGTATGTTACAATCTGTACAAAATATTCGAAATTAACATTTATAATTTTGCCAGCTGAATTCCATGGATTTGGTATATTGTGTATAAGCGATAATAGTTATAGATGTATAGGTATATATAATGTAAGCGTATCGTGTGTTTTTACAATCGATTGACATTCGAATCGATACCATCAATATAATGTAATAAATTACCAAATATTGATGATATTTAATGTATTATAAATTTAGCAAAAAACGGATAGAAATAATACGATAGCACAGAAACTATCGACTGTTTTCACAAGTGCAATGAGAAATCAGTGGGACGGAGGCTACAGTCGGACGTAACCGACCGTAGGAGACCCTTTACTTTGAGTATATCGCCTGTTTACCAGAAGAGTGTCATAACTCAAAAAAGTGCGTTTCGAGATAAACGCGTTTAAAGTTTTCAAGCGCCATGTATCTCCATACAAGGTAGAGCTACATATTCTCTTCTCACGCTGTGTGTATTGAAGATAGGATAATGAAATTTTGACACAAGATAGATTAATATCCAACGAACATTACTGCATCATTAAGTCAAAAATCGCGTTTTTTGAGTTATGACACTCTTCTGGTAAACGAGCGATATGTACATACAAACACAATCAGACGCACACACACTAAGCTACCCGCGTATGCAAGGCACACCACCCCCCCTCTGCCTAGTGCGGCAAATTGTCTGTGGCATATGTTCGCTGTTTCTTATCCGATCGAAACAAAATTCACAGCGTCATTAGAGAATGTCATAAGCTAGTCATGTACCAAATGACAAGTCAATAACTTTAAAGCTGTGACTGCAGTAGCTTTTTGCGGTTTGCGTGGGAAGGGGGGGAGGTATCCAAAATCTAAAACAAACTCGTGCTGCTTACTGAATAGGGGAACCTGAATCCCAAATATGGTGTCTCTAGCTCTTATAGTTGCTGAGATCTAGGTGTTCATACAGACAGACAGACGGACAGACGGACAGACAGACAGACAGACAGACGGACAGACGGACAGACGGACATGGCTATATCAACTCGGCTTGTCGTCCTGATCAAGAATATATATACTTTGTGGGGTCTGCCACGCCTCCTTCTGGGTGTTACACACATTTCCTCTTTGCACTAAACTAATAGACCCTTTTTACTTTTTTAAAGTAAAGGGTCTAAAAAATATTTCTCACATGCTATAGGGGAAACTATCGATAAATTTGAAGCAGGTTACATTTCGATGAATTGCTTATGTATGTGTGTATGTAATCGATACGGATCTTGTGTCTATGTGTGAGTAATAGATATAGCTATGACCTAGTATCAACCTAGTGCTGTGGGTGAATGTGGAAACAGTTAGTTTGGCATAAGCGTTGAGATTTGGAAATAATAATCGAACATAAATGTAAGAGTATTCGTTTGTATTTGACAATTATTTGAAGCAGTATTCTTTGCCGATTAAAAGAGAGAGAGCTTGTTTGATAGATTTTTGGGTGTTATCGAACATACCTTGCTGTGGTAGGTGTAGTAATTAAAGGTCTTTAGATAGGTGCCCAGGGACAGTATGTTGCACTGTGGGCACAAGTCTTTGGTGCGCTGTTGCATCATGGCTAGCAAATACAGAAAATCCTCGGCCACATAATGATCCTCCTCCAGGAATAAAACGAGACCTATAAATCGATTATTCCATTAGTTTTCGGATAATAAGTTGCATATATCTCTATATCTAACCAGTGTGAAATCGTGTAACTTCCAGCTCGTTGAAGACACGATTTGATTTCCACCACCAATGGTGTTTGGTTTGCGTGAATTTGGCCTCTCGATAATGCCCATAGAGATCGGGATATAGCGCATTATTGCATTGGGTAAGCAGAGCTCTAAAAGTATAAGATAAATATTTAATGTATAGAAAATAAATATTATTCTAGGTATAACATAATTTTGTATTATTTTTCCATAAGAGGAAAAATCCCTTTTTGGCTAACTTTGAATGATCATAACTTTACTAAAATTCAAACGATTTTTAAGCGGTGTGTTTTCCACTGTTGGTTTTGTCCGACTGTAGTCTATCCGAATGTTTTTCCGACTTTGTACTCACTGTTCTTTCTTAATATTCCTAGGGCAGTCGTTGGGATCCACGCCGGGATATTCGTGCGGATGCGTCTGTATGGAATACGGATAGAAGATCTGCAGCACCTTGCAGAAGTCAATCTGTTGCACCAGATCGTTGATGTCATCATCGTAATAATCATGCGAGAAGACCAACAACGTCTTCGAAATGTCTCTTGCCTGCGCCAGACTGACGATCAAATGTCGTAGATAGTTAATGCGTGTGTGCACCTATAAAACATATGGAATATCTTACTATATCTTTTGGATTTATTTCTGGGATTCGTTACCTGCACGACAATTATCACAGAATCGTTTTGCAGCGGTCCAAAGGCATCCTCGTTCAATACCAACTGCATTTCGTTGTATCTGACAATCTGGCGCTTGATCTCCGTTATATTCGGCGGATGATAAACATCAAAGCTGATTGTGGTAGCTACTGATAGGCTCGATCCGCTGGAGGTGCTGCTGGTGTTCAAAATCAGAGCTGCGGAGGTGATAATGGAGAATATCTAATTAACAAATTACATAATTGAATTATATTTGTGTTTTTGCACAAGCTACAGAACGCTGATAATGACAGTACGATCGGATAAGAAACAGCGAAGATATTCAACAGACAATTTGTATTTCTTTTTTAAGTAATTCATTTTTAAACTGAAATTTTTAAGTATTAGAATTTTTAGTTGCTTTCCTAAAGCTACAGAGTTGTTACGTGGACATTGGCAATGGCATTACGATCGGATAAGAAACAGCAAAGATATGCAACAGACAATTTTTTAAATTTGGTTTTTAAATATTTCATTTTAAACTAGGATTTTTAAGCTCTTATTCCGTTTATGCGGTTTCAAGCACGAAATTCTTGATTATTTCGCTCAGTTTACTCACCTGGCCCCGAAACGCTGTGATTGCGCGAGTGTGGAGTCAGATATTTGTGCAGTGTAGCAGGCACCATGGACATTATGGCGTCCACGGAGTCATTTGTAACCGTATCACTCAGCATCGGGTCTCTGCTGTCCACTGGTAGAAGGAGAATAATAATAATACAATTAAGTTGGCAATGGATTAAGTAATGAGCGTTACTTACAGTAGTTGAAGTTGTGATACTGCAGGAGGCCAAAGATGCACAGGGCCAGAATGAAAATGCTGCGCATATAGAAATTGTTGCGTTTGCGTCCCATGGCCCCCGTATTGGGCAGGGGAATCAGAACTCGGCCTTCAGAGAGAAATCAGATAAAAAGGCACGTATTATTCAATATTATTCACAGTCATAAATAATATAGAGTTTCCTATTGAGTTACCTCTCATTTTTGACATTTTCTCAGCGACCAGGGTTGCCGAGTTGCTAACAAATGCCTACAAGGCTGGCTCCTTTATAACGCCATCTGTAAATATCAAACGGAAATAATACAAAATTTGGTTAATATTATTTATATATCATATTTTAATTATATACTATACTTTATGCTATGAATAGGATAAGTATAATCAAACCAATATAAAGTTCAATATTTGTGGTGTAAAATCATCGATGTTTGTGAGCCTCGATGTATTCGATGTTTCAAAGCAAAAACCTCGATACTATCGATACTAGCGAATTATATATTGCTCATACAATTTCTTTTTCATCACATTTAAATACATATTTATTTTCAACATATATTTATATTTGATTATCAATCTATATTCCAAATTTGATAGGTCTATCTGTTATAGTTTCTGAGATCGAGGCAGGACAATGGGCAGAACTATATAGACTCAGTATGTCAACCTCAAGAAGAATTTAAGTAGTTATATATAAAGTTATTATGCCTATTTTTAGTCAATTTATAGGTGGGAGAAAACAAGGAAAACCAAGATAACATAAGACCTATTTGACATATGTGTATTGAAGATTAGTCGGAGATATAGTTAAAGTTAAACGGTTAGTTTACTTTGCTTATCATGGCAACGATAAGTCATGCGAGGCCTCAGCTGCTTTTGCTAATTGAAATTTACACGGAAGTGTTATATAATCGTAAGAACTATTTGCTTCAACTGCAAATTTCATGGTTCTAATTTTCAGTAGGTTTAACATTTTAAACAAATTGAAACTGGTTTGTAGAATCTTAAGGTGTGGTAAAAAAACTTTTTTGCTATATATTCTATGCAAGGTAGAGTATATTGTAGTCAGATTTGTAGGAGCTTAAATGTAATTATTCATTAAATGCACAAAAAATAACAATTATAAAAATGAATGTTTATGGAATACTAGATGAACTGAATCTAAGACATGGAAACACTTTCGAAAACAAAATATTTGACCTTACAAACTACATATAGGAATTTGGAAATTTTAAAAATAATTTAAATAAAAAATATTTTGTAAAAAAAATGTATCTCAGGCGTAAGAAATTCATCAAAATCCATACAAAATATTGATATAGTTAATCACCAAGATTTCAGACTTGAGAATTTTCGCAAACAAGAAAATACTGGTTTAAATTGTTTAAGAACAAAATCATACTAATAATCTTGACGAATTTTGTGACCCTTGGCCTGAAATCGCAGACGTAGACAATATAAAGACGTGAATAAATTAGGCCCAATTGCTAATGGCATTTTTGAAGGCTCAAGAATATGAACTCTACTCGTAGTAGTTGCTTTTCAATTGTATTTAGCAGCGCAATGCTAATCAGAAAAGGCAACGAACATTATAAATAAAGGTACAAGTACGTCTCCAATGAGAGTGCATATATGAAATAATTGAGAACAGTCGTAAATTTGCGCTATTGTAAATGCTAAAGGCGCGCGATAAAAGAGCAAAAACGCATATTGCGCATACGACATGTAGGCACTTGAATTTAACTAGGCGATTAGCGCTGAGAGTGGGGAATTAAGAGAGAGGCAGAGACAGATCGTGGAACCTCTTTGGCCTCCTAGAGACACGTACTTGTTGCGTGCTTTGTCATCGGGCCCAGGAAAGGCCCGAGGGGGCAGGGAGGGGGGGGGGGCAGGGGAGAAGCGCTTGTAATGTGGGCGATCGAGGCCTCGCGTCAATTGGCATAAAAATAGAAAAGATTTAGCGAGTGCGATTTGTTTGATGAAATACTACATCATATCTCAAAGGGAAAATAAATCTCTTTAAAAAGCAGTCAAAATAAAATAATTAACATATATTTAAGATTTATTTATTTCTTGAAACTGTTGGAACTGCAGTTAAAAAAAATTATAGAAATAAAAATTATTTATAGTATACATTTTAAATATTTATTGTTTCACAATTTATTTAATAATTCTTATATAAATATTAGGAAATAAAACTGTTTAGAATGCAGTTGAAAAAGTATAGAAATAGTAATTTTAGTATTATTTATTTAGTATGAAATATGACGCACCCTGTGTATTTTAAGCCTAATACTTGCTGTTAAACACTTGTCATAAGTCGGGCAATTAACGCCTCTAATTACACTTGAAATAAACTTCTTGAACTGTAATGAATCGATCTGTAACTGAACTGCTCAAGGCGCTTCTTTCTTTATACTACTATTGCTTTTCACAGACATAACTGTTCTTACTTCAATTTAACCCAAATAAATAAAACATTAGGTAAATATTAGCAACTTTTGTTCACACTTTGTTTACTCAGCTGAGCTGGTGTGTAAGACGAGACAGGTAAACAAATATCTTGTATCATCTAAACACACATCTTTCTACCACTATGTGTGTCGAATTCGTAAAAACACAACCAAAATATTCTCACTAAATTCGGAATTTATTTGAACTAGGTCGGAATGTATCTTATTCAAGTAATCCAAATGATATCCAGAGTTTCTGATTTTAAGTACGATTCGGATATTCAAGATTATTATTAATTTAAAGTCATGAATTAAATTTTATTAAATACATTCATACTGATTTGTATTTAAATCCTCCTAACATATTATTTAGGGAATCTAATTCTTTTCTAGATTTTTTTTAAACCGATCTTGGTTTGTTAATGGAATCCCGGCTTTTCTTATATTATTCTTGTTTCTCTTAAAAGCGATTCGATATTCCAAAAACAATCCCAATCTTTTATAGTTTTATTTCAGTTTTTTTAATCAAACCACATTTTTCCTGATCCAAACCTGTTTTTTCCTATATTATCCCGTTTGTTTTGAAAGTAATTCAAGAAAGTCTCTGTCCGATTTTCTGTGAGTGTAAACAAGTGTTAATTTGCAATAATTATTGTTATTGTGGTAATAAATCTCGTTTTACGTGTATAACTTAAATGAGAAAAAATATATGTATTTAGGAAAAACCCCAGCATAATGTTGCCCCCTTCTTTCCAACCTCGGGGGAGGCATGAATGCCGAAGCAATAAAAATGCATTCACTCATAAAAACGAGCCTTAATTGATTGTGGCCCTAAGTGAGCGCCATAGCAACATTGGCAAACATCAAAAGTCTCATTACAGAGCATTTATTTCGGCTTTATTCGTGCTCCACGCTAATGAAATCAATGAAATTTCCATAAATAGCGGCTTACATACCAAAAGTTCTCCCAGAATACGTTAATAGGGGGCGTAAACCAACGGCTACGCCCACAAAATACACCTAAATATCACAGAAAAATGACGTCGGAATGCGCTGAGTAATTATAAATAGGTTCCATTGTCGTAAGCATAGTTTTAGCACTCAGTATAGAGCTTGTTTTTTGAACTTTAGACCGGCAGCGACGTTTAACACTGTACTTGACTTTAACTTTGAACTTTCGACATCGATAAACGCCTTGAGCGACCGACAAGGGCCTCAAGTGCGTGTGTACGCCGCTGAGACAATATACATGTGTTGGATTCGTTCTTTTTATTTTATGGGCACATAAAATGTGTAAAACTAGGGTATAACCACTCTATGCAAATGTACGTAACAGGCACAGCATACCAAGTAGATATATGCGATATAGATTTGAGCCGATATAGCCTTGTTTGTCTGTCGATCTCAGGAACTATAACAGCCAATGCTATCAAATTTGGAATAAAGCTAGATGTGTACTATACGCATTTGAGAGTTTTTGCAAATTTTGCTTGCCACGCCTGCTTGGCGCAGAAATCAACAAAAACCCTATAACACACAATTTTAAACGCAGAAGTTTATCATTTGGCACATATATTCTCTAGCATTTTATTAAACTAATCTTAAAAGCGCATTAAATTCGCCTTTTAAACAAAGAAGTTATTGAGGAAACTGTATCACTTTAAGAAAGTTGGGTGCAGTGTATCTTACAGTCGGTGGCGTGCGACTGATCGTCGTATTGTTTTCCTTCAGCGTGTTACGACATAGTGGAAATGCTGCATAACATGCCAAAAGCGTCCACTCATAATGGAATCAAAACAAAAACAAAAACAAAGCCAAAAGCCAAAAGCAAACACAAATAGAATAGAATAAAATAAAACCAAAACAACAGCACTGTAAGTTAGCATTTACACGATGAAGTTTTTGCATGTAAAACTTCATGGCAAAATTTCATCGTATAAATGAGCACTTACTGTTACTGTTAACTTTAACATTGTGTTTGAAAGAAATAAATGAAAAGGTAATAGAAAATCAAAAGTAATAGCAACAACAGCAACAGCTCTGTTAATGTTACTGTTAACATTCTGGTGGGAACAAAAACAAAAACTAACTTTAATAGAAAATCAAAAGTAAAAGCCACAATTTAAACCACAACAGCTCTGGTAATGTTACTGTTACTGTAAAGTTTAGCACTGCGCTTACAGCGACTGTTGACAAACAAATAGAAAAGCAAAAACAACAACAAGTCTGTTACTGTTAACGCTAACATAGCGTTTGCAGCGACTGTTAGCGCCGCCAGCGTTTGTTTGTTTGTACTTATTGTTGTATTTTTGCCATTGTCCACTTATAAACTGTGCTAATTTATTTACTTATATACGTATGCATGCATGTATGTATGTTTGTATATGCTTACCTTTGGCTAAATTTGCAAGTGCGCAATGTTTTCGTTTCACACGCTGCCCCCTCGTCGGTCGTCGGCATCGGCATCGTTATCGTTGTCCAATCGATTTTTCAGACGCCCCAAGTGCAAGTGAGGAATTTGTAACGGATTTTGCGTCAATTGTTGCGGCTGCGAGAGTACCGTTATGCAAACAGCGACCATCTTCGATGGTCATAATTAATTACGTGCAATTAGAGCATAATTAATTGTTGTTGTTTGTTTGCTGTTGTGGTTGTTACTTTTATTGTTGTCGATGTTGTTGTTGCTGTTGCTGTTTCGCGCCTTGCGACTGAGATTCACACACACACACACACACACAATCAGAGATTCACACACACGCTTGCAGCTGCTGCGTTGATGTCACACACACACAGATACACAGATCCGCACACACTCACATAGCTGGTATCTATATATGCAGATATATTTTCGAGCTACTTTTATTGCTACATTTCACAAGCCCGTTTGATTTCGACGTAAGTTTATGCAAATTAATTTATTCACTTTTCGTTTTCGTTTTCTTTTCCTTGCTTCTTCTTTGCGCACCGTCCGCCGTGCCGTGTCCGTCGCTCTCAAATGTATCTCACGGTCTGCGCTCTCGCCACTGAACAGATGCACGATTTTACAGTAATTCCTCGTTGTTGTCGTGCTCTCTCGTTCTCTCCGCTCGATGCTAGATGCAACTTGTGCGCTCTCGTAACAACAAATTCGTTTGTTAGGCCGGTTCGAGCAATTGAGCATGCAACTCGAACAAATGAGCACGCTTGCCAACAGCTGTGAATGTACAACAAACACACCACAAAACACCACTTTTAGCACAGTGGTGCCAATTATGGCAACCTGGCCATTCAGGTGTTGCGGTTAGCGTTGCCAATACTGCAAGTTTCAGAATTCCCTTCAAAATAAATAAATAAATAAAACATTAAAATAAATATATATTTTTAATATCGCATTTTTGCTCTATAATTTAAAATTATTTTAAGATAGTTTATAGATATGTTATAATTTAAATCTGGCAACACTGATTCCTGTAGGCAGAACTTTAACATGATAAAATGTGAAAAAAACAACAACAAAAATGTGATGTTAAATTCTCTAAATCAGCAATTTTAAATTCAAATTAAACCGCCATTTACGTTAACAGCGCCAAGTGAGTTAACAGCGTTTAATTAAATGCTTTAAATTCTGCAGCCTTTTACAGCAAAATAAAATTTTACTAAATTTGCACCATTCTCTCCATAAAATTAAACTTATTTATTGTAGAAATATGTATATAACTAGATATATTAACTTAATTTATTGTAATTAAAATTTAAACACCATTTAAATTAACAGTGCCAAGTGAGTTAACAGCGTCGAATAGAAAAAAAAAATAGAAAAAAGTGTGGTTTTATACATTTAATTTAATTGTCGCTGAGTTGACACCATATCCACATCAAATAAAACCTATTTATTGTAAAACTAAACAATAGTCGAGCGCTTTTTATTCAACTCGAGTTATTTCGATTGCAGTTTAACAGCAGGGTGACCATAACACATAATGTCACAAACAAATAATTTCAAAGTTTTAAATATCGGTTTGCAATCGTCAGATTTAGTAATTTTTGATTTGGTTTTTATAGTGTGTGTTGATAAGTTTTGCAAAAATTTCAAGTGAAATTATTGGCGAGAGAAAAAGCGCAAAGAAAAGAGGAATTCAAATCGAGTGCAGTCGCGCGCGCATGCATGTAATGCCACCCTGGAAATCAGACGATAATCGAATGCGATAAGTCGATAGTAGTGGTTTATTGGAATTTGCCAGCCTTGGTAGCGTTTTGCTCTCGCTCGCTCGCATTTTTTGTATTCCAAAAATAATACACATAGGCGCGTGAATCATACGCATCGAAATCGAGTGTAATAGTTAGAAATAAATATAATTGTTAATCGGAACGCAGGCACACGTCGGCAGTTTAATAGAATTTATCGTTGCCAGCGTTGCAGTATTTACGCCCTCCTCCCCCTCCGCTCTAAATAATATTGTATTAATAGTTGTGTGTGTGTGTGTGCGTGTGTGTGTCTGAGCAAAAAGCAAAAAATATAAAAAAGTGAAATATGTTCAGTTTTTTGAAGCGGGAGACCAAAAACCAGGAGGTGGTCGAAAATGTTATCGGCGAGCTGAAGAAGATTTATCGAAGCAAGCTGCTTCCACTGGAAGAGCATTATCAGTTCCATGATTTCCATTCACCCAAACTGGAAGATCCCGATTTCGATGCCAAGCCGATGATCTTGCTTGTGGGTCAATATTCCACCGGTAAAACGACGTTTATACGTTATCTATTGGAACGGGATTTTCCGGGTATACGCATTGGTCCGGAACCGACAACCGATCGATTTATCGCCGTGATGCACGATGATAAGGAGGGCGTTATTCCAGGCAATGCGCTCGTTGTGGATCCCAAGCGTCAGTTCCGCCCACTTTCCAAGTACGGCAACGCCTTTCTCAATCGCTTCCAGTGCTCGACGGTCGCCTCGCCCGTACTGAACGCCATCTCGATCGTCGATACGCCCGGAATTCTATCCGGCGAGAAGCAAAGAATAGATCGGGGTTACGATTTTACGGGTGTGCTGGAATGGTTTGCGGAACGTGTGGATCGCATTATACTGCTCTTCGACGCCCACAAACTGGATATATCCGATGAGTTCCGACGTTCGATTGAGGCGCTCAAGGGACACGACGACAAGATACGCATTATTTTGAACAAGGCGGATATGATCGACCATCAGCAGCTGATGCGGGTGTATGGTGCCTTGATGTGGTCCTTGGGCAAGGTCCTACAAACCCCGGAGGTCGCACGCGTCTATATCGGCAGCTTCTGGGATCAACCCTTAAGGTTCGACGCCAATCGTCGGTTGTTCGAGGATGAGGAGCAAGATCTCTTCCGGGATCTGCAATCGTTGCCTCGTAACGCCGCCCTCCGCAAGCTCAACGATCTGATTAAACGCGCCCGTCTCGCCAAGGTTCATGCCTTTATTATTGCCGAACTGCGGAAGGACATGCCCTCGGTGTTTGGCAAGGACAGCAAGAAGAAGGAGCTGATCAAGAACCTCGGACAGATCTACGATCGCATACAGCGGGAACACTCCATCTCCCCTGGAGACTTCCCCGATATCAAGAAAATGCAGGAGGTGCTACAACATCAGGACTTCACCAAGTTCCATTCACTCAAGCCCCATCTGCTGGACATCGTGGACAACATGTTGGCCAAGGACATCGCCAGACTCATGGAAATGATCCCCCACGAAGAGATGACCCTCGTCAGCGAACCTGTCGTAAAGGGTAAGTTCCTTATTTACAGCTCTACTATTGGGTATATATCAGGGATGTACAACGTATCGATTTATATCGATTATATCTAAATTTTCATACAGCTGATACCGATATTTCAAATAAAAATCTTCTATTTTGGTTGAGAATATTTTTATTTCGATTATTCGATATATATCGCTATTTCGTTATTGTTTTAAATACTACTTATTTGTTTATTGTTTTAGAATATAAATTTATTTATTTTGATATAATTTTATATATTTTTCGATATCCTTCGATATCGATATATCCCAAATTTTTGACCGATTTTTCAAATATAAATCTACTGTTTTGGTTTAAAATATTTTTTTGATACTCCGATATAATCTTTTTGATTCAAAACCCTATTCCATGTTCTATATTTAATATTCAGTTGCGTTCTGTGCTCGTCCAGTAATTGCAGGTAACTTCCAGTCTACGCACAGTAACATTGGCAAGACATCGATAGTCAGCACTATCGATTATACGGGCAGTCGATACTTATCGATTCCTCAGTTAACATATAAATAAATATTCGGAATATTATTGAAAAACCAACAATCGAAGATCGTTTAATTTTCTTACTATCGATAATGCTATCGATTGTTTTGCCAACACTAGAGCGCACCTTAAGTTTAGTCAGCGCTTCTGATTTTCTTTCTAAACACCTTTCAGTCACGCTGCATTTATTGCATCTTAATTAAAATAGTTCGCTTGGGTTCTAAAACCCGCATTGCGCTTACCTAACCTGCACTACACATTTCGTCTTATTTTATTTAATTGTTTATTTTAAAGCCCCGATAAATCGTTGTTTGTTTTGTGCCCCTATATTATTTATTATTGATTTTTAAAAGTTTCTCAAGTTTCTTAGAAATCACTATAAATACCAATACAAAATTCTTATTATTGTAGTTCCTTCAAGCCGATTTTTGCTTAAACGATTGATTTTATCGATAAAGCTTATCATTAGGTTGAATATTATCCAGAGTTGCCACCCCAGGGTTTTTTAAAAGCAACAAATATAATTATGAAAACAAATTTAGTTTATTTATTTTGCTTTTATTTGTTTATTAATTTAATTTGTTTTTTATTCTAAAAATTTTGTTTTGACATATAATTTAAGATTTTTTTTCGATGGATCTCTTTAAAACCCTAAAAAAAATTTGTTTAAACCATGATTTTCTCTTGAATATTGTTACCTTTAGTTTGTTATTAAAAAATTAAATATATTCCTGATCTCTACCAAGTTCTTTTAAGCGAATTTTCGCTATTTGTAGACCCTATGCTAATTAACTAAAGAACCCAAATTAATTTATATATTAAAAATGCAAAAAATATCTGAAATTAAAGCAGTTATAATGGTTGTGACTCCACTTAGATTCGCAACACAATTTGCAACCAATTTAAGTTGGAACTCCAGGTCAATTGTCTTGTGGTTATGAAAAGTCAGAGTTCACAGCAGTTCAACAGGCGTTTCTTGAGTAGATCGGTTAAGGTTGGGCTATATGTATATATACTTTTATATATATAAGTGTGTACTGTATATCCAAAAGAGTCGCTGCTGCTAAATCCGCAATAAAATAATGAAAAACTGAAAACTGAACAAAATATAAGCAATAAGCAAGCGCATGCTGACCCAGTTAACAAATAGTCATGCCAAATAGTGGAAAACAAGTTTGCAAATAGACAAACATACACACATAGATATTTATTCACTTACATACAGACAGAGGCGTATGTATCTAATGGATGCAGCAATTATAATTTAATGCAAGCACCGCCAATGAAAGTTACAGGAGTTACAGTCTCTCTGTCTGTCTCTCTATGAGCATTTCTCTGCCTACTTTCATATCAAGTTGAAAGCGAACATTACCTAAATTTGGGTGGGATCGATAGCGGTATCAATGGCAGTGGATTTAAGCTTCAGTCATTTATCGATAGCCAACTTTAAAGCTAACCTTTTGTATTTACAGTAAACTAACCTTTGTTATCGATATTTTGAATATCAAGTAGCAAGTAAATATTACCCAAATTTGAGTGGGATCGATAAGGATATTGATAGCAGTGGTTTTTATCGGGAGTTGTTTATCGATAGCAAGCTTCACAGCTTTACACCAACCTACTCTTTCTTAGTTAACAATATATTGCATATCGAATTATGTAAGATCGATAGCGTTTGCTTAAAGCTAGATTTGACAGTTATCGATAGTTATCTTCAACTATATTTGTTAATGATTTCGATACAAGTAAAATAACTTTCGGAATTCCTGCTCCGAATCGGTTAGGTTGTAAGCCAGTTTGCAACCTGTAATCGCAACCTTATTTATTTATCGATAAAATGCAAATTTAAAAATATGGCTTATTTGTTTATTTTTTCGCATTTGCAGCTTCCGCTTTTCGCGCTTATGTAACTCACTGTATGAGTATAATAAACGAATACACTCACACTCGCACTCACACTTGCACTCGCACTCATATCACTTGCTACGTAAATACTAGCGATAAGAATGCCGCGTCTCGGCTGATAACAGCTAACTGTTTGCCAGCTAGAAACATTTATTTTATTTTTAATTTTTTTTTTTTGGCAATTTGGCGCTAAAATGTGCTTGTTAAATTGTGCAATATTAGGCTGAGGTGAATAATAATAATACATTACCTTTTAGACCGGCTGATATGCCTCATATCTAACTCAAATATGGCTGGGTAAACGATATAGCATTAGTTTCTCTGGGCGTAGCTGTATTTGCTGACTAGGGCGTGGCAATGTCACGTACATTGCGAACATTTATACAATTATGCCGTAACGGGAAAACTATAAATCGGAATTTAAATAAGGAATGGAGAAGAAGTTTAATTCAAGTTTAGTTTTCAGTTTTAGTTTTAAGATCAATAATATATTGCTTAAGTAGTAGCATTTCTGATTATATTAAGGAAAACACTAAATAAAAAATATAGGGACGGGGCAGATCAGTGGGACGGAGGCTACAGTCGGACGTAACCGACAGTAGGAGACCGTTTACTTCGAGTATATGTACGTACAAACACAATCAGACGCACACACACTAAGCTACCCACGTATGCAAGGCACACCACCCCCCCTCTGCCTAGTGCGGCAAATTGTCTGTGACATATGTTCGCTGTTTCTTATCCGATCAAAACAAAATTCACAGCGTCGATAGAGAATATTGTAAACCAGTTAAATACCAAATTACAAATCAATAGCTTTAAAACTGTGGCTACAGCAGCTTTTTGCGGTTTACGGGGGAAGGGGAGGAGGTATCCAAAATCTAAAACAAACTCGTGCTGCTTACTGAATAGGGGAACCTAAGTACCGAATATGGTGTCTCTAGCTCTTATAGTTGCTGAGATCTAGGTGTTCATACAGACGGACGGACAGACAGACAGACGGACAGACAGACAGACGGACAGACAGACAGACGGACAGACGGACAGACGGACATGGCTATATCGACTCGGCTTGTCGTCCTGATCAAGAATATATATACTTTGTGGGGTCTGCCACGCCTCCTTCTGGGTGTTACACACATTTCCTCTTTACACTAAACTAATAGACCCTTTTTACTTTTTTAAAGTAAAGGGTCTAAATATCGATTTATATCGATAATTCAATATGATATGAATTCGCGATATATCACAAAAAATCAATTTTCGGAGAATAAAAAATATCGATTTATATAAACACACAACACAACATATCACAGAAAATCGATATTTGAGTATCTAAAAAAATATCGATATTAGTATTTACATAATTTTTTCTAATAATATTCGATATGAGTTTGCGACATCAATACAAACCGATATTTTATGATGATATGTGATATGTCTATGTATATGCTATTTTTAAGCGATATATAAAAGAATATCTGTATAATCTTATCGATTTAAACCCGTACTCATCTGTTAAACACAGACATGCGACTGATAAACTTTGGTTTGTTCAAGCAATAAATTAAATAAACTCGATTCTGATTGACAATATTGCTATAATATTGCCGATTTAAATGCCTACTTTATAGCCCCATTTCTCACTGTGTAGTAGTCAATTATTATCATAGTTGTGTGCTTTCGTCATGTTCAAATGATAACAAATATCGAACCCCATTGTCGGGCATGATGTAAGCACTTGGGAAAAAAAAGAAAGAAAACAACGTCAGTTCCCCCGATGACTCACTGGGAATGGAACTGTAATAAGTGGATAGCCCCGCCTACACTCCTCCTTCCATCCGGTACAGTTGGGGCACACATATATTTCACACTTGGGCGATCCAGAGCAGACACTGACCATAGACGCGTCCAGTTTCGGATGCAGGCAACCATGACAAGAGCACGGAGTGTAAAAAAAGAAAATTAAAACTAAAACTAAAACTAGGCTTAATCGTTGCCAAGTGAAACAGAAAATTACACAGAACGATTAGACATTGTTTAAGCAGCGAGCTCGACTTGCAGATACTCTGAATTAAATTAATTTAAATAAATTAAATAAAATTAAGTTAATTAACTAATTTTATTGACTGTTTTTTAAGAGCAGTCGCCAGAGCAAATAAAAATACCATTTGAATTAAGCGTAAAATAAAATAAAGCTAGTCTGAAAAATAAAAAAAATAATTTATTTATTGTTAAAATAACATATTACTTTAAAAATGAGAACTCTTTAATTTTAATTTTAACTTACTTGAAAATTTTAAAAAAAATATACAAAATAATATTAATTAAAAAAGTTATTAGTTAAAATATTAGTTAAAAAAAGTTGTTTTGTTATTATAAATCAAATATGGTTTTAAATTAATTACATATTAAATTTTTTGTTTTGATTAAAAAATTAATTTGTTTTATTTTAAAACCTATTACGAACATGGCATCCATAATATAAAAAAAAAATTTTTTTTTTGCTCCTTTCGGATAGTGCGTCTGCCGGATATAACGACGTAAAATCGTCGGTCCCTTGAATGTCGCTATAACCGGATTCTACTGTAGTTATTATTATTATTAGATATGACATTATTTAGATATGACATTAATTAAAATTTTATTGAAAGTTGATAAATTGACTTTTCAGATTTCAGTTTATTTAAAATATACTATTTAAATAAGTTTAAAAAATATTTTTAATAACTGCACTAAAATTAATTTGTATAATTTGGACCATTTTACCGCTTATAAAATTGTTTTTTTTTATAAAATCTATACACCCTCTATATGCATGGCTAGGGTATTATTAATCATTGAGCTGTAACGCTCAGCATATGTAAGTGCAAACATATGAAAAGTGATTATATTTGTCAGCGCTATGATTTGCTGTCGATGATATATTGTTGAACTATGAACCTGCTAAGTATGTTGTTGTGATTGTTAACGGTTTGAGGCGTCTATTCGATGCTCTTTTTACTGGCTCGGTTCGACTTTGCTTGTCTAGGGAAAGTTCAAGGTCTGCGGGTTCTATTTGGCCCACAAACAGCTCTAAGGTTTGCTTTAACAGCACCTGTTTGTTTTCTCCCCATAAATTGTTTATGAATCGGCTGTTACACATAGTAGGACAGGTCTAGGGGTCATTGTGGGCCTACATAGAATATTACTAGGCCAAGTTAATAAGCAGGTTGTTTGTTATGGTTTTGGTCTGGGTCTTCTTATCGGCGTTGCCAGGCGCTCTTTTAGATAGAACTAATCCAATTTCTACAATAGATAAAAATTCACACTCGTTTTTATTTAGTATTGCTCTAATTTCCAACAACAAAATAAATGCGCTGTTATCTCTAGAGTAAATAGCCAAATAAATAAAAATATAATAATAATACAAGGTGTGCCATCTTTTATCTTTTAAACAACTGTAAAAATAAGCAAAATTTTCTAAATATTTGTTTAGACGAATTTTCAAGATGTAATTAATCGACAAAATAAAATATTGAATTTTTTTTTTATTTTTTCAACATTTTCCAATACAATTTTGGCTGCCAAACTGCGATATTATGGGTTAAAAATTATTTTAATTTTAAAGCTACAAAATTAACATTTCCAAAACTTGTTGATTCAAGTAAATCGGTTAACAATTGGCAAAGTTATTTATAAATCATATTTAAAAAAATATGGCACACCCTAATAAGCAGGGTTTCAAGGGTTTTAAAAGACAATACCAGTAATTACCGTTATAAAAGCTGGCGCACCCTGTATTATTATTAGTATTATTTGCTCATATATTAGGCCACATGACATGCTGACTTTCTTGTGCTAAAATATTTCAAGTAATATATAGAAATATATGCTTAGTACAGACTTTTATTATACTCTTGACATATCTAAGAATATGAAAATAATTATTACCTAATAACTGAACAACGACAACAACAACAACCTTTGGCTCTGGCGTTTCTTTTCTAATTAAAAAAGCGGAAGATGACAAAAACAAACAGAACTGCCATATATACACAACACATATACTATATATACTATGTACAACGAATCTTGTATACTCTTAACCTAAATTTTAATAGTTGTTAGATTGCTGATAACTTTAACTTGGTCAGGGTGATTAGACGGTTAAGTAGATTTCACACTTGATGAGCCAGAGATAATATGATATAGTCTTGATAACAGCATAGACTTTTTATGTTCAAAACTTATATGATTTATTTGCCAAATTCACTTAAGATTTGCTGCTTTAAGAAATTCGAATATTACCCTAGCTTACATCATCTTATTATTTTGGACAGATTTATTTAGTCTGACGCTGCAGTCAGATGGAACAAGGTCGTATTTGTATACGTTTATAAAACGGCAATATTACCATAACAAACCAAACGGTGGGGCTACAGTCGAAGGCAACTGACAGTAGAAGATCGTTTATTTGGTTCTTACAGGTGGTATTCTATAGAGAAAATTGTTTGTGTATCGGTTGTTTATAATTCATTCATGCTTATGGAAAGATAAACAGATGAAAAATATTGTAAGCTGCCTTTATGCAAAATATAAAAGTGGTAGCTTTAATATTGTGGCTGATGTGGTTTTTGTTGATTTCCGGGTGAAGGAAGAATAATATTAGAAATTTCAAAAATTCTTCGATTGCTTAGAAATGTCAAGAATCTATATACCAAATTTGATAACTCCAGTTCTTATAGTTTTCGAGATCTAGGTGTTTATACTGATGTATAGAAAAGCGGAGAATGCTCAGCTATTTCACTGAAGTTTTCTGTCTGTACTAAACATTTTCCATTTACACAAAACTGATAGATCATCTAAAGCTTTTCAAAGTGCTTGGTATAAACCAATTGTTTTGTATTTGCTTAAAATATGCGTAAAAGTTTGCAGTATTTTGTGTTAGTTCGGTATTTGCTGTAAGTTCCAGTAATTGCACTTAAGATGTTGCAACAATGCGCATCTACGCCCAACCTTCAGGGTATTCAAGTCGTGTGGAATAATACAATTTATATTGCATAAATCATACTACGCTAAGCAGCTGAAAGTCAGCTTATAAGGCAGTCGAGACCCATGGAAATTCCCCCTCTCAAGCTCTCAAGTTGTCAGGTTCTCCAGATGACAAAGGCCGCTGATCAATTTGTTGTGCGGCGCCGGGTTGGCGCGTGTTCCATTAAGTGGCTCATCCTCCTGGGATGGCCAGAAAGAGAGGTGGCTAGCGTGGGTGAGGGAGAGGGGAAGAGACACTGCACTAAACGCAGGAAGAGAGCATTTTATCCCATGATATATGTGCATATTTTAGCAATTCTTCTACACTCAAGTATGCGCTTTAGCCTTTTTGTTTTGTGTTCCACTTGAGTTTTGGCTGGTTTTTTCTAATTAAACGATTAGCTTAATTTCCACACGACCTTGTGAAAATTCGCCAACAGACATAAAAGAAATTTTTTCACTGCTTAAAAAACGAAATCTATGCGATTTACGAGCTTTTATACTGATGTCATGCGATCGCTTTTTATTGTCGCATGCGTCATGGGCAAAATTCAATCAATCCGATGACATTTGTTTAAAAGTAGCACCTTCATAATAAATGAAAAAACAGCCAAGTTTATTCACACTTTCGAACAAAACTTGAATGTGCAACAAAAACATCAATTATGATGCAAAAAAGTGATAAAAAAAATAATAAATAAATGATATATAAATTATAATCAATTTCATTAAAGAAATATAAAAAATCTCGAGGGCTAGCGCCCGCAAGACATGACAGTCGGGCAAGCCCGACTGTCTTATACCCTGTACCAAAGATCAGCCTTGCTAGTACAGTATTCTATTTAAAATATATTTTGAATCTAATGTATGTCCATTATTCGCGGTAGGTGCATGCCATCCAAAAATTGAAATAAACTTGTTCTGCGTATTGTATACACCTTTAAAAACGGCTGCTCTAGCTCTTATAGTTGCTGAGATATACGCGTTCAAATTGGTCAATGTATTGTATTTATGGCCATTGTTCGCGGTAGGGGCGTGGTATCCAAAATTTGGAATAAACTTGTTCTGCGTATGGTATACACCTTTCAAAAATGACCAAAACGGCTGCTCTAGCTCTTATAGTTGCTGAGATCGACGCGTTCATACAGACGGACAGACGGACAGACAGACAAGACTAAATCAACTCGTCTTGTCCTCCTGATCAAGAATATATATACTTTGTGGGGTCTACCACGCCTCCTTCTGCCTGTTACATACATTCTGACAAAGTTAATAACCCTGTATTTCCCATTTTTCAATGGGTACACGGTATAAAAAAAGAAAACTTTTTCTTCCATATTTTCTTTTAATAAAATAAAACCAGTTGAGCAATTTTTCTGTGGCATATCTTCGCTGTTTCTAAACTGATCGTAATGCAATTTACAGCATTAATGGTATTTGTAGATCTTAAAGTTTGGGAAGAACAGACGGACATGGCTTTATCGATTACCTTTGTGGGATGTGCCACGCCTCCTTTTGTATTTTTATTTAAATTACAGGGTCTACAAAAACACCAATCACAGTGCAAAAAACACCAGTTGAGGCAGTCTTTTTGTAAATTTCAGCTTGGTCTACCAATTCGCTACAAATTCTGCTAGCTTAAAACTGTTATACATTTCCTTTAACCGGTGTATAACAGTTTATAACAGGGCATAGCAACTGGTTTGTCGCTGCGCACAAAAAGTGAATGAACTTGGCGTTTAAAATTACTCTAAAGGCGCTGAGGCTGCAGTGCCAAAAGATACCCCCAAAGGAATGCGCCGATAAAATGACTAACAAGTTGGGCAGGCAGAAAAAGAAAAAAAAGAAAAGAAAAATAAGAAAAGAGAATACGAAAAAAAAAAACATTCGAGTAGCAAATCAAAGTCAAGAACGCGAAGCTAATTTTGTGTTGATTTTCTTTAGTTTTCTTTTGCCTTGTCAGCATAGTTTTACGATTTACTTTGTTTTCAATGCATTTCCGTTTCGTTTTGCGCTTTTCGCTTTTGTTTTCTGTTTTGTTATTCTGCGGGGCAATTGACCTTACACTATTAAGATAAGCGAAAGGAAATTAGCTGACAATAATGTAAGTAATTTAAGTACAAATGCGGGTCATTGATTCGTCAGCGCAAGTCAAACTATCCGTCGCTAATCGATAGTTTTTAGTAGGTCTGTCGATAACGACAGCTTAAGGCACAGCTGAGAAAAAATTATCAGCTGCTGCGAGAGGAAATAAACTCTCGATGGTCGAATTCTCGTTGGTCGAATTCTTCACTCGCTGAGCGAACTCTTGTCGACCGAGCTAGCCCAACTCCCGCCAGCCCAACTCTCGCTGGTCAAACTCTCGCTAGCCCAATCTAGCTAAACTAACACTCGGTAGTCAAACTCTCGCTGGTCAAGCTCTAGTTGGGTAAACTGTCGTTGGCCGAATTCTCGCTGGGCGAACTCTCGCTAGTTCAACTCTCTCGTTGGACAAACTCTCGTCGGCCGAACTCTCGCCAGCTCAACTCTCGCTGGTCAAACTCTCGCTAGTCCAACTCTCGCAGGTCAAACTCTCGCTAGCCCAACTCTAGCTAAATTAAAACTCGCTAGCCCAACTCTCGCTGCTCAAACTCTCGCTGGTCAAACTCTAGTTGGGCAACTCTCGCTAGTTCAACTCTCTCGTTGGACAAACTCTCGTCGGCCGAACTCTCGCCAGCTTAACTCTCGCTAGCCCAACTCTAGCTAAACTAACACTCGCTAGCCCAAGTCCCGCTGGTCAAACTCTCGCTGGTCAAACTCTCGTTGGCCGAATTCTCTCTGAGCGAACTCTCGCTAGTTCAAACTCTCGCTAGCCCAACACTCGCTAGTCCAACTCAGCCGATCTCTTATCCATTAGTCAACATTATCAAAAGATTTATAATGCTACACGAAATGTGGCACATTTGTGATCGTGGAAATGTGCTATATGAGATCTTTTTCACGTCTTCTACTGTAAATATAAGATGAATGAAAAGATTACGCACCGCACAGTTGTCGGTTATGTGGTTTACTTATTTCCTCATCGAGAACAACGTGATCTAAACATGTTGTGAGTTACGTTTTGACAATTGTTTTCATTTCTTTGCGCTTTGCTTCGTTTTGGTTTATCTTTTAACTCTCGTACGGTACACGATAAGTGTATATATGTATATATATATATATAGTTTCTTTATGTGCTCTGAACACCTCTGCTTAGAGATCACAAATGTTTAGCAGTATGTCGCTAAAAAGTTAAAGTTCTTTCGGTTTGGCAAAGGCGCACTAATTTGTTTTATTTTTGATTTTTGATTTTTGATTTTGCTGCTGATTTCTGAGTACAACATATTATTTGATGATGATGCGGTGGTTGTTTCTCTCAGTGTTTCTCAATTTCTCTACAATTTCTACTCGTAGTGCAGCAGCAGGAGCTCGATCTGAGTGAGGAGCCAGAAGAGGTTCTGAGCCCCAGCGGCAGTCAGAGCGCTCAATTCTCAGAGCGCTTCGATCGTTGGCTGCAGAATCTGCGTCAGCAGCAGCTCCGATTGTTCAGCAGCTGCACCAGCAAAATCGACAATGTCGAAAGCGATGCAGCAGATGCCACAGAGCTAAAGCTAGAGGCACAGACTGAGGCAGAAACTGAGGCAGAGGCAGAGGCAGAAACTGAGGCAAAACCAGAGCTAGAAACAGGCCTAGAGGCTGAGGCTGAGGCTGAGGCAGAGCCTCAACTTGAGGCTGAGGTAGTTCCGGTGTCAGAGGCAAGTTGAACTATTTGCCGCAAATAAATTGAACATGCCACATGCCACATGCCACACACACGCACTCAACTTGTTTGTTTGTTCGTTTGTTTGTTGCACTTAAAGTCGGTTGGCTTTCAAGCACGTCTGTACTTAAAGTCAATTGCATTGTCTGAAGGTTTTAATTGTGCCCAATTGCACAGTTTTCTTTGCGCTTTTCGAGCACCGTCGCAACCCAGTTTATCAGCTTAATTAGAGCATAATTTTTTCTATTAGTTTAATTGCTTCTAATCGATGGGTTTTCTTTCGGTTTAAATATTGTTTATAACAAGTAATCGTATTCCTTTGAAAGTTTGATTATTAAATATAAAACTTTTCATGCATCGGTTCCAATGATGACTATCCTTTATAGATACATTCAATATCTGTCCAAAACACCGATTTTGGGCAAATAATTTAATGTTTAAAACTGAAATTTTTTGTTGCATACTCTGAGGCTGAAATTAGTCTTTTTCTCGAAAACAAAAACTAAGTTTCAATTTTCACTTTGATTTTTCTGATCAGCATTTTAATGCATCTTGATATTTGATTTCTAGAATACTCGGACGTAAATTTGTAGTAGAGTGTAATGGTTTTTTTTTATCGAACATCCAGTTCTGTTATTTATTACGATTTCGAGTAAATCATTCATTAAAAGCTCTTCGTTGTCCTAAATCTCTATCCTATTATCTTCTCTCCTAACTAAATGCATAATTGTTGTTTAGCGTTTTATCTATTGATTATTGGATCGATATAAACATGCAATTAATTCCAGTGTTCGTCAAAACGATTTATGTTTTAGATAAATAATATAATTTATATTAATAGATACGATTGTTTTGTTAATCAGTTTATCAGTTATATACATATCGAACAAATTTTTGTTTTTTTATGAAATGGATAAAACAGGGTATAATTACCTTGTACAAATTTAAGTAAGAGGCAGAAGGTGGCGTGGCAGAGCTCACAAAGTAATATATTCTTGAACAATAGTCCAAATCTATACAAGATAAATATGGAAATATTATGAATAGGAAGATGGTAAGGGGTATTTTACAGTCGAGTGTTTGACCAAGCGCGTAGCGCGAGCAATTATGTTTCATTACTTTAAGCAATCGGATTTTTTTTTTTTTGCGCTCGAGAGTACGACTAAGCGCGTAGCGCGAGCAATTATGTTGATGAATTATTTAATGCAATCGAAACTAATTATATTTTATTACTTCTGTGCCTTTGCAGGAGGTGCCTTCGAGGGCGTTATCGACGACAACGTCTCACCCTTCGGCTACATGAAGGGCGAGGGCATCGACGCGGGCTACGGGGAGCACGAATGGATCTGCAACAAAGACAAGCTCCGCACAGATGCCATCTTCGAAGGTCTGGCACCGGTCGATGGCAAAATCTCTGGCTCCAGTAAGTGCCCGGAATTCCAACAATACCCGAGAATCTATATTAATGTTATCCCGTTCTATTTGCAGCTGCCAAGCAAGAGCTTATTAAATCGAAACTGCCCAATTCAGTGCTTAGCAAAATCTGGAAGTTATCCGATATCGACTGCGATGGTTTCCTGGACAGCGATGAGTTCGCGCTTGCAATGCACCTGATCAATGTGAAGCTGGAAGGCTGTGAGCTGCCCACTGTGCTGCCCGAGCACTTGGTACCACCGTCGAAGCGTCTGTCCTAAAGCTATATATACTATATATAGATATATATCACAAGTTCTGAAGCACACACACACATACACCGGAGAGGACGGATATTGCTGGCAAAACTCCTAGGAAAAAACAAACACGAAACTTCTTTCTTTCTTTTTATATGTACTTTATTCGTCTATCAAGTTGAGCATGAATCGCACCGATATATACATATATATGTATATCTTGAAATACTGAAATTCATAGAATTTACAACACACATATTTTTGGATAATAATCAATTTTAAATTGTAACAATGTTGAAATGGAACTAAAGATAAACAAACTGGAAAATAATCAAACAAACAAACTAATTAGTTAGTGGAATTATACAACAAACACAGCTTAAAATGTCTTGTTACTGTTGATTTAAGTGAAAAGTACATAATAAACACTTGTTTTTATGATAATACTATTAATGTAATAATAATAATAACAATAATGAAGATAATGATGATGATGATGATGGAAAGGCACGCATTAAATACTAAATACGTAGAATTAAATATGTATGTTTGCCTAAAACTGAGCCACTTTTGATATACATTTATATATACACACACAACAAAAGATTTATATATATAATATATATATATTTTATATATAGGAAGCATTGAAGTTGGTCTTTATAACGTAACATATTTATTTGCAATATTGTTTAATTTATCAAAATGCTCTGCGAAAAAATGTGCAATCTGTTTATTTAGAGTAAAATTTATGCCTTCGCTCTTTATTTAGTTAAATCTTGAATTAAACTATGTGAACAATTTCAAAAACCTTGTATAAATTACAAATAAAAAATGAACAATTTTTGAAGCGTATCTCTTTTTATTTTGATTGACTGAAAGTGGGTTTAAAATTAAAACTTTAAATAGAAATTGAAATTTGCAGCTTTATTTTTCTCATAGTATAACTGTTTAAAAACATCTATTTGTTTATATTATTTAAAATTGGGTAGAGATTTTATTTTGATTATATTGTTTTTATATATTTTAAACTATTTTTTAAAATATATATTTAATTTCAATTCCGGTAAAATTATTTAGGCTTGCAGCCCTATATTTAATTTGAATATTTGCGCTTCGATTGTCATAGATTGGCAGCACTGCAGCTTATCGAAATTGTTATCGCTAGGTTGCTTGCGCTAAGACCATCGATAGCATCGTCCGATAACACGCTTTTAAGCTTATCAATCGGCATTAGTTTGTGGAGATAAGTTAGTTTTTTGGTTGTCATAGTTTAATTGCATTTTATAAAGCCAAATTAATATTTTAATTGAGAAATGGCCACCTACGATGAAATTTTGGACATGCCCAACCAGGCGGACAAGTATTTGGTCGATGTGCGCAACAAGACGGAGCTGCAGGAGACCGGAGAATTGCCGGCAAGCATAAATATACCCCGTGAGTCGTAAATTATGAGAGATTAAATGGTTTAACTAAATTAATTATTATGTCATGCAGTGCCCGATTTGGAACGTGCTTTCAGCTTGCCCAACGAGGAGTTCGAGAAGTCCTACGGACGTCAGAAGCCTGGGAACGATGCCGTCATAATATTCTCCTGCAAGGCCGGGGGCAGAGCTGCGCGTGCTGCGAATATGGCCAAAACCCTTGGCTTTTTTAAGTAAGAACAGAATGAAAAACATTTAAAATTATGCATAATAATGCATAAAAATTTATTTACACAGCGCCAAGGCCTATGCTGGCTCCTGGACAGAATGGGCAGAGAAACAGGGACTTTAAAAAATTTAAAATTGTAAAATATCATCATGAGTAAATTTTGAAAAACCAATAAATCATAAATCATAATAAATCAATTTGTTAATCTAAAAAATTGTTGTGCAGAGAAACAGGGGCTTTCAAATATGCTACAAATCATCCTGAGTAAATTTGAATAAACTAATCAATCATAATAAATCAATTTGTTAATCTACACAATTTCTGTGCCTATACGTTAAGCCTATGCTGGGTGCTAACAGGGGTTATAAAAAACTGTAACATTTTAAAATACATATCATCATGAGCAAATATTGATAAGTTAATAAATTAAATTGTTTATCTAAAAATTTCTGTGCCTATACTTTAAGTCTATGCTAAATACTAAACTAAGTGGGCAGTAAAACCGGGGCTTTAAAATATAAAATATCAACATGAGTAATTTTTGCTCAACTAATAAATAAATTTGTTAACCTAAAATATTTTGTTGTTGTGCCTAAACCTTAAGCTCTTCCAATTCCCCCCAGCTGCGGCCCATTTTTAGTTTCACCCGCAAAGGCACGCTTAATTTAACGCAATTCTCCATCGTCAGACTGAGCACTTTGGCTATTTTTCTAGCCTTATCAGCGGGCACCTCGAAGATCAGCTCATCATGCAGATGCAAGACGAGATTAACGCTATTCTCAGCTAATCCCAACTTCTCCCGATAACGTGCTATGTTTTTCTCCATGCGTAGAATCGCACTTTTGGCTATATCAGCAGCTGAGCCTTGAATCGTGGAGTTTATCGCCTGACGTTCCGCTTGATCTATAAAATAATATTTCCTTTATTAAGTGTATATAGTTTTTATAGGTATACCCACTCTTTTGTTGCGCTTCTGCGCTGTTTATATGATCCAGATACCGTCTACGGCCTGTTATGGTCTCCACATAGCCATTATTTCTGGCAAATTTGACTACTTTCAGCGTATACGCTCTGAAATTAAACATAGAGCATATAAAAATAGGATAAGACTTTTGAACATGATCTTCGTATGACATACATCTATCTACATTACGAATTTGACTGCTAAAGATCTTATAGTTTCTGAGATCGAAGCGTTTATACAGACGGGTGGACGGACGAACGGATAGACGGACAAGATAAAATTGACTAATCTTATTACAAAATTATTATACCCTCTTTTACCCATTTTATGGTACAGGTATAACTATACTACTTGTAAATATTTTCTATATACGCACTTTATCCCTGGATATGCCAGATGGAACTGATCGGATATCATCTGAGCCTCCTGCTCGGTGCATTTGAGCGATTCCGCCAGACTGCGCATGCCCATGCCGTAGACTATGCCGTAGCATATCTGTTTGGTACCATTTCGCAGCTGCTCGGATACTTCCGACTCCGGAATCTTGTTCCAAAACGCCGCAATGGCTGTGAAGAGATCCTGCTTGGAGTTCATCACACTCAGGAGAGACGCATCCTGTGACAGATGCGCCAAAATGCGCATTTCCAGCTGACAAAAGTCCGCAGAGAGCAGACAACAGTTTGCAGTCGTAGGTGCAAAAGCGCTTCTGCAAGATATCCTAAGTTTCTCTTGTCCCAATTCGATAAGGAAATCCTTGGCGACATTCTGCAGATTCGGCTCAGACATGGATATTCTGCCAGTGGCAGTGAAGGTAATGCTCTGGCCATGCACCCGATTCTCCTGGCAGCATTTGAGCAGCGGCTGCATGTTCTTCGAGAGCAACATGCTCAGCTTGCGATAGTTCAGTATCAGTTGGGATATGGGGGAATCCAGTTTTTCCAGTATCTGCCTGGAGGTGCTAACGCGTCCATTGTTCTTCCGATGCAGTCCAAGCACCTTGGCGACAGCCTGCGTGGAGCCCAGATTGAAGCGAGAACCGTGTAGCTCGTAGATCTTTGCTTCCAGCTTCTTCATGGTGCTCACCATTTGCTGGAAGAGTCGCTGCAGACGATGCTCCAGGGCGGGAAAACCCAGAGATTCCATATGACACAGCGACAACTGTATGGGCATTTCGAGTTCTATAATGAAAAGGGAGATTAGGCAAGTTAAAAATTCAATTATCCCATCAGATTTGAATTTCTAAAGAGTATTTGAAAACCATTTTGAACCAAAATCTTTATAGGTTTTGAGCTAAAAATGATCTATCATGCGTAGGAGTAAGTTTAGGGAAATTACTTGCGAGATTTATGATATTGGAATCTTAATTGTTATTGAAAAATATTAAAATTTTAAGAATTTGGAATTTGCAGGAATTGTTAGATATATTTCCGTTTCCTTACCGTCAAAAACAGCTTTTCACTGAATCAAAAAAATAGATGTTCTGCTTCTAAGTCTTACCTCTGAAGAATTTGAGCAACTGACCGCTGCCAATGCGTTCCAGATTCTCCAGCTGGCCATTGAGAATGTGCACCGAGACACAAGCCTCCACAGAGGCGCGCACCTTGGGCAATATGGCACTACTTGCATCCAGACCATAGCTGCTATAACCCCTGCCGCTGCCGCAGAGATTTGATAAAGCTGTGCACTCCGGTGCAAATTGCTGACACTGCCAAGGAGAGACGGGATTTATAAAGATTTTAGCTAGAGTTGCTTCTAAAAGATTAGCTTTCGGTATAAAACCCATCTTACCATATTTTGGAAGCTGAGCAGTCTGTCCGGTTGCAGCAGCCAGTTGCCCACCTTGGGATCCTCCAGCTTCACCTGAATGCCAGTCAAACTTGGCATGGCGCTTAGCAAGCTCTTCAGCTGCTCCTTGGCATCGTGCATGATCAAAGTGAGCTCTGGACGGGCTAGAAATTGATTTAACTGATGTACCTTACGCGCTGTGCTGATCTGTGGTTCATCCTGCTGCTCCTGCTGCAGATTCATGTAGTAAACCAGATTATCCGACAGGCAAAAGGATAATCCGGCGATAAATAAACTGTCATCCAGCTGAAAGAGCGTCTCTGTGGCTGCAGCTGCCTCCCTCTGTGCCGTTGCAGCTAGTTGATTGATCAGAAGATTTCCTCCGATCAGAGGTTTAGACTTGCCCGCTTGGTGCTGCAAGCCAACGCTAAATCCGCAGCGTTCTGCCTGCTGCAGTTGCTCAAAGGCCAGCTTAAACACCTGACTATTACCGCAGATATCAACGATGTCTAAGCTGCTGAAGCTGGAGGCAACCTCCGTCTTGGAGCAGCTGAGTATGTGGGAGGCGTTTAATTGAAGCGGGTTTTTGATAAGCGAGTTCTCCAGAGATAAATCCGAGAGCTCCATGGATGAGGCAACGTTTTCGGAGGATTCTTGAGCTGGAATTATGAAAGGCTCCACTGAAGCTGATTCCATTTGAGTTGTTCTAGAAACTAGCTTCGATTTAGGGGTTTGCGCTTTGCGTTGAGAACGCAACAGTCGGGAGGTATTATAAGTTTCCAGCTGCTTTGTTTGGGAGCTGGGAATTTCCTCTACATCCGTCTGAACTTTAGCTTCCGCTTCCTTCAGCGCTGCATTTAAACCTGTGCATAACATAAAGCTTTCCTCTCCGGCAAAAACATCCTGTTCCGCAACTTGAAGACTTGGAGAACCTGCATGATTGCGTGGACTGCGTCTTGGCAACATAGATGTCGATGTTCTGTCCATTCTGCTGGGCGTGGCTTTTCCGCTGCTGTTTTCAACACTCCGCAATTTGTCGGTTTCTATTTTAATTTGACAATTGGGAGAATCAATCTTTTCCGCCTTTGCTGCCAGTTCCGCACGCTTCTTGTTAATTTTGTCCAACGCTTCCTGACGTCGCTGCTCCATTTGTTGCTTTAGCAGCAGCTGACGAGCTACAGCACTTGTGCAGGGAGCTTCTTCTATTACAGTCTTTCTACATTCTACTTTTGGTTGCGGATTTGTGGAAGGAAGCTCCGTTTTATATGTATTTAGTTGGGGTAGAGATTTAGTGGCTTGCAGCGTCTTAGCTGATGTCTTGCTAGACAGGCTTTCTGATTGAAACTCTGCTTGCTCTGTGGGTTTTAGTTGTGATTTACAAACATTCTTTTGATTGGAATTTGGTACAGCTGAAGGGCTCTGAAAGGTATGTTCCTTTTGTGGTTTAACTGATAGCTCCGACGTTGTAATTGATGTATTGTTGGGTAGATTGAGTAGTTTGATCTCTGATTGCCTTGCTGCCTGCTCTGGAGGTTTGTGTTGCGATTTAAAGACAGTTTCTTTTTTGAAGTTTGGAGTAACTAAAGAGGAGCTCTGGAAGGTGGGCTCCTTTGGTGCTTCGGCTGGTAACTCCGACGTCTTCGCTGATTGTTCTAGAGGTTTATGATGTTGATTGTTGATTGTTGTTGATTTATAGACAGCTTTTTGTTTGAAGTTTGAGGTAGCTAAAGAGCTCTGAAATGCAAACTGATTTTGAGCATCGCTTTGCAGCTGAAACGTCTTAGTTGATGTTTTGCTTGACAGACTTTCCAGCTTGATCTCGGTTTGTATTGAAGTCCGCTCTGGAGGTTTCAGTTGAGGTTGATTGACAGATTTTTGTTTAGAATTGGTTATAGCTAAAGAGCTTAGAAGCGTCTTATCCTTTACGACTGATTGTTTCTTCCCCATATCCAGAGCTTCGGCTTTTAATACTACAGTTTCCCTAGGCTGTTTTATAGTTCCAATTAGCGTTGTTGGTCTTTGAGCATTTCCATTCAAGGGCTGCCTGACTTGAGCTTCATTAGAAGCCCCTTTCGTTCTAATCTGTTCCGGTAACAGTTTATCCCTTGCTTTATTTCTTGTCTCCCAATTCTCCGATTTAGTCTCTTTTACTGACGATCTTCTTTCGCTCTCTTTGCTGTTCAGTTTGCGCATTTTGCAAGGCGATAACTGAAGTTCAGACTGTTCTGATCCCTGCTCCTCGTCTCTGTCGGGTGTTTTGCGTTTGCATCGCTTCTGCTGCGCCTCCTCCAGCGACATGTGCAGCTCCTCCTGCCCCTCCTTGTGCTCCAGCTGCGTCCATTGTATACTGCCCACGCGCATCTCATGCTGCACAAACTGTCGAGCTTCGCCAATTAACAATTTGGCAGCCTCGGCTACAGTTAATCCCGATTTGCCAGTGATGAAGAAATTGCGTGCGGTATTTCTTTGAGCTGCCTCCAAGGCATTCTCATGCTCCAGCTGCTTGCTGGAATCGAAGCTCAGCGAATTGTAGAGCAGCTTCTCTAGTTCTAGAAGATTTGCGCCCGCTAATTCCACAAGATTGGTGATGCCCGCATCATGTAGCACTCTAGCACGCTTTTGCGTCAAGTCGGGCAGTCGCATGAGATCGATCAGTTCGTGATGTATGCCGAAGTAGAGACGGTCTTTGAACTGGGAAACGACCAACGCCAATGTAGACCATTGCAGGGAGTTGCAGAAGGCGGTCACAATGCCGGCAAAAGTGGATGCCATCTGCTGCAGACTCTGCAGCATGCCGCGCTGACACTTGAACTTGTGCGCCACAACATTAATCGGAGTCTCATTCACCAGCTCCTGCAGCGCCAATGCCGTATAGAAGCTGAAAAGGATTAGAAAACATAAATAAATTAGCAAACAGCAAAATATTTCTGGTAAAAATTCATAAAGGTTTTTAAAATTGATTTTGGTAATCAATAACCAGTAAGGAAGGTCAATAGAATTATCTGTTGCATATCTTCGCAGTTTCTTAACCGACAATCTATCTGAAAACTTCAAGTTTGTGGCTCTAAAATTGTGACTGCTGTGGTTTTTTGGTATCAAAATTTTTAAAGTAATTTGGTTATTAAAGGAGAGCCCAATTATACAAAATTTAGCCTCTACCTCTGATAGTTTGCGAGATCTAGTTGGGTGGTTTAGTGTTTTTTTTAGCGACGGAGAAAGGGGAGGATATATTAAAATTGTAAATTGAATTTGATCAACGTATAGTATAGTAGGAGAAAAGAGAGAGGAGAGATATGGGTACTTTCATACGGACAGACGAACAGACGACCCTTTTCTCCTTTTTTAAAAGTACATGGTCTTAAAAGCTGATCAAAAATTTTTCACTCGTACCGCTTGTGTGTCTGCATCAATTTGTAGTCCAATTTGGTTTGTCCTCGCATTGCACGCACCAGAAACGCCTCCTTGACGCCCACCAGTTCGCCCACCTTCTTCATGGCAGGATTAAGCTTCTCCCACATGTCCAGATAGAGGAGCCAGTCCACATCCTGCAGCTGATAGCACACGGAGTACGGAGTGACCAAATAAACCGCATGCAGCTCCGATTCGAGCACAAAGCAACGACGCGACTTCTGCAGCTCAGCGAAGAGAATAAGGCCATCTGAAGGAGGCATGGATGAGGCGAGACAGGCATTGCCCAGACGCGTGGCTACAAAGTGCTCCGTATCCGAATCCTCATCAGCCTGCAGGCGTACGAATTCGTATTCGATGAGGAAATCCAATGCGTCGCTTACAAAGTGCGTTTGCTCCTCATGGTTTTGCTCTTCCTCCTGCTCCTCCTGCATCTCCGCTGTTTTTAGCGTCTTTTGCGCACTCAGCAACGTGCAGTTGACAAAGTTATCAATGTCCTCCCGACTGCTAGCTACTCCTGATGAGATCACCTCCAATAGAGCACGTTTCAGATGGGCCTGGAAGGACAAAAAGAAGGTTATATAAATAAAAATCGTTTTTCCGCAATTTTCAGTGATCATAAAATCTGTCACCTCCAAAACTTCAGCTACTCACACTCCCATCCATATCCAAGCACGATCTAATGGGTTTCAGCTGCGCCGTAACCAACTCTCTCCCTGCACGCGCATTGGCCTCCGTGCAGATGAGTATGGATTCCCCTAGGGTGTCCTTGCCCTTGCGTCCAGCGCGTCCGATCATCTGACGATAGGTCAAAGAGCTCATGGGTTTGCCTCCAAAGAGAGGAGAGCGTATGAGCACACGACGTGCGGGTAGATTGACGCCAGAGCTCAAGGTGCTGGTGGCCACGATCACCTTCAAAGCACCCGACTTGAAGCTAGATTCCACGATATCCCGCTCCTCCGTGGTCAGACCCGCATGATGAAAGGCGCAGGCGTAGGTCACAGCTTTGCCCATAACCGCATCCAAGCCTTTAAAGGACAGAAAAGATTAGTTAAGATTAGTGCTGTGAATTTTTATTTGGAGAATTAAGCCGTTTTAGATGGGATCCATAATATGTACCTCCAGAATACGAATTTTCGCCCTAAAATCTATATTTGTTGTCCTAAACCACTCATGTCTATTTTCTAATGTTTAATTTTGCTATACAAATCCATTAGAATCAAAATCTGGGAAACACAAATTATCGAATTTTTCGACCTTTTGCTATGGTCAAAAAGTGAGGTGTCATCCATGATATGTACCTCCAAACACAATTTGTTGCCCTAAAATCTACAGTTTTTGTCCAAATACACCCATGAGTATTTTCTTATGTTTTATTTAGCTATACAAATCATATAGGATCAAAATCTGGGAAATACAAGCTATCGAATTTTTTCGACCTTTTGCTATGGTCGAGCAGACATGTTATTCAAAATACGATTCTTGGCCCTAAGATCCAAATTTTTTGTTCCAAATACTCCCATGTCTATTTATAAAAATTTTTTTTACCTATTACTATGGTCAAAAAGTGAAAGGCCTGCCCTTACCTGTGGGTATATCCTTAAGCTGGCGCTTCACGTCCTCGATGGCCTCCCTGTTGAGCTGGGAGCGCAGTTTAATCCCCAAGTCGGACTCGCTTTTGATAAGGGCGTGCATGGCGGTTGCCAGCTGCACCGCTAGGTTCTCGCACCAGTCCTTGGAGGGGCAGAAGACGAGCACGGAGCAGCCTTCGAGCAGGGTCTCCAGGCAGAGCTGGGAGACGTGATCCGCATCGTTGGGCAGAGGAGGCAGCTCCTTCGACTCGCTGAGATTGCGCAGGAAGTTGAGCTGATGGTCGTAGAGCTTGTTGCCCACCTTCAGCATCTCATGCAGCTCGACGGGACGGTAGTTAGTGATGTAGAGCTCCGCCTGGAGCCAATGCTGCAGTAGCTCCACATTGGCCAAGGTGGCAGACATGGTTATCAGCTGAATCTGCAGCGCATTTCGCCGTGACATGTAGAGAATCTTGGCGAGCAGCAGCTCCAGAATGTAACCACGTCCGGCATCCGAGATGAGATGCACTTCGTCCACCACCACGGTGCCCAGTTCGTGCAGCTTGCCCTGCTCCAGCAGCTTGTTGACTATCGAATTGGCCTTCTCGATGGTGCAGATGGCCACGTGAATGCTCTCAAAGCCACCCGGGGGCGTGTAGCCGCCAAAGAAGCCCTCCACACGATAGCCAGCGGGAGTGAGGAGATCCTGCAGTTGGAACATCTTCTCGCGCACCACGGACACGAAGGGCAGGATCAGCAGCACCTTCTTCTGCCGCTCCAGCACCGTCTTCAGCAGCAGTATCTCGCTGACCAGCGTCTTGCCAGCGGAGGTGGGTGCGGAGTACACCAGATTGGCATGCTCGAAGAGCACCTTGGGCTTGCTGAGGCATTCCACCTGCCAGTCGAACATCTGCTGGACGCCCTTCTTGGCGTACTCCTGCAGCACGCTCCTGGGCAGATTCCAGGCGGAGATTAGCCTGAGAGCAGCCAGATCCAAGGGAGGCTGACTTGGAGACTGTTTCGGAGGTTGACTTGGGGTATGATCTGAAAGATGAATTGGAGGATGACTTGGAGGTTAACTTGGTTTATTACTTGGCGGCTGACCTGGAGTCCGACTTGGACTCTGACTTGGCGCCTCGCTGTTGGACAGACGCAGCTGACCTGGCGACATGCTGCTCAGATTCTGAGTCTGCGTCTGGCGGGGAGTCGCATAATCCTTAAACAGCTCACAGCGACTGCGCAGCAGCTGCTGCTGCAGTTGCTCCTTGGTCGTCGCATCGCTGGCGGGGCAGAGGAAGCTGCTCTCATCCAACATGCACAATTCTATTTGACTCTGATCATTGGCTTCCGTATCCGCTTCCGTCTCCACAGCGAACACATCCTCGCTGCAGACCTGCGCCTCGAATATGGCTGCTCTGCCAATATGCTCCTCTGTTCCCGCATCCAGTTCCTGCTGTATTTGGGATACACACATCAGCGACTCCTCCTGCTTCTTGGTCCAGGAGAAATCATCCTTAAACAGCTCAGAATTGATTTCATCCAGCGAATTCTTGCCCAGCTTGGAGTCGGATTTGCTGCGTCGAAACTTCTGTCGTTGGGATGCGATAGTTCTGTTGCTTTGTCGCTGGGTTTGTGATTTGTGTTTTCCTCTTGGCGGCGATTCTTGAATTATTTCCAGCGCATTTATTTGTTGATTGTTTTTGTTATTATTATTTGTGGCATTTGTGTCGCAATCCAGTTGCATAAAAGTATTTTCACCAAATTCGAAGGATTGCGAAAATGCCATTTTATATTACATTTATAATTACAATTTGTTAATTATTATTAATTAATACTAGTTAAAAACGCATTAAATAAAATAAACAAAAAACAAAACAAAAATTAAAAGCAAGAGCCGCGAATTTCAGCAACGCACTGCCAACTCGCTTCACTTTGTGTATCGATAATCAATAATGATTTCGTATCGATAACAACAGAGCTGTCGCTGCGAAGAAGTTTGAGTTCGTAGTCCAGTCTGTTAAGTTAGACGGAGTTATTACCGCAGAGAGCAAATATAAAATATTTTTGTGGGTATCGCTACAATTTGTCAACAGATTTTAAAGCTACAAATTTGTGCATTGCTTAGTACTAAGTAAAATCTGATTTAATAAACAAACAGCACATCGATAATAAATTTTGAATTTCCAACGATAGCAGGTTGGTTGCTTCGAGCAGGTTTGAGTTCGCTTGCTGGCCTGTTGATGCAGTGAAGTTATCGCCCCGCACAGCGCGTGTGATCGAACTATCAAGTACTTTGCTTATCGATACATTTGGCCAACAGATTTTAAGCGAAAAACAAAACATTTGACAAAAGCTAAAAGTGACAATGTTAAACGTTTAATTATTGTTAAATAAAAGCCAAAGCAATATGAATGAGTTCAAAGTGCCCGAGCTGCCGGCTGCGGCAGCCGCAAAAGCCGAACCTGTTGCGATTGAGAAGGCAGCTGAGGCTGCAGAAACAACAACAACCACAACTGGAACAACAACAAAAACAAACGCCCCCTGCCCCTACAAGGTGCCCAAGTGGTCCAGGCCGCCGGCTGCCGAGGAGAACTACAGATTCGAGGTGCTGAAATCGGGGCAGATAATCGACGAGGTGCAGCAGCTGCAGCAGCAGGCCAGCTGGACCTTCGGACGTCTGCCCGAGAATGATATTGCCATGGCGCATCCCACGATCTCCCGTTATCATGCGGTGCTGCAGTACAAGCCCAAGGCAGGTGAGGAGAAGGAGGAGGAGGGGGAGCAGGAAGATGAAGAGAGGGAGCAGGAGAGGAAGCCAGAGCAGCCGCAGGGCTGGTACATCTATGATCTGGGCAGCACCCACGGCACCTTCCTGAACAAACAGCGTCTGCCCCCGCGCGTTTTCATCCGAGTGCGGGTGGGGCACATGCTAAAGCTGGGCAGCAGCACGCGCGTCTATATACTGCAGGGTCCCAGCGAGGATGAGGAGCCTGAATCGGAACTGAGCGTGACGCAGCTGAAGGAGCAGCGGGTGCAGCAGCTGGAGGAAGCTAAAAAGCAGCGGGAGCAGCGGGAGAAACTCAATGAGGGCGTCAGTTGGGGCATGGGCGAGGATGCGGATGAGGAGTCGGATCTGACGCACAATCCCTATGCCAGCACCAACAATGAGGATCTCTTCTTCGATGATCCCAAGCGCACGCTGCGCGGCTTCTTTGAGCGCGAAGGCCTTCAGCTGGAGTACAAATGCGATGAGCTGTCGCAGGCTTCCTTCGTCTGTCGCGTAGAGCTGCCCATTGATGACTCCAACGGCAGGCCCATCGTCGTGGAGGTCAACCACAAGGGCAGGAAGAAGGACTGCGTGGTGCAGTGCGCCCTGGAGGCGTGTCGCACCCTCGACAGGCACGGCGTGCTCCGGCAGGCGAATCAGGAGTCTCAGAAGCGCAAGATTGCCAAGCCCGCGGATTCCGACGATGAGGACGAGTTCTGGGATCGCACCGGAGACGTGGCCAGAAAGAAACAGCGCAAGGCGAACCCGGGAACGGACGTAACGCTCACCTATGATGATTTGGTAGGAAAACCGCTGATTTTTAAGACATTTGATCATCATCATGATCTGAAATGATATTCTATGTTCAGGATATTCAGAAAAGTTTAAATTTGTAGTCAAATAAATTCTAGGATATTCAAAAAATCCTGGAGATAAATTTTCTATATATTATAATATCATTTCAGATCGCGATTAGGATACTTCGTCTTGTAGAACAGTTTAATTAATTTTAAAATTTTTGCATTGTAGCTAAAACAGGAATTTGAGCTGACGCTGGAGCAGGACAAAGTGGAGCATGAAATTGCGAATTATCAGCAGAAGGAGAAGCGCCTCAAGGAGTTGGCTGTCAAACAGCAGAGTGCAAGCGACGATCTGGATAACTTTATGGATACACTGAGCGAAAATGTAGCACAAGTGGATAAAACAGAGATCAAAAAGTTGCGAGTAAGTTCAAAAGGATTTTTATACTCTTTGCTCATTAAAGTAGATTAAAAAGTGTTCAAAAACTTTACGCTAACACGCAAAAGAAGGCGTGACAAACTCTATACAATATGTATATTCTTGATTAGTACGACCATTCGGTTGTCCGTGTGTTTAAACGCATCGATCGCGTGAACTATAATAGCTAGTGAAGTCAGATTTCGAATTCAGATAGATGTAGAACGTACGCAGATCAAATATATTTCAAATGTTGACTGCCATGCCCCCACCGCCCACAAATCAATAAAATCCCTAAAACTACAACAATTGAACTTAGAAGATTGTTATTCGAAATATACGATCTCTATTATTATATTTAAATATGCTGAAAAGATTATTGAAATCGGTTAATAAACAAGGAAGCTATTAGAGAAACAATTTAAATATAAAATATATTGTCGATAGCCTTCAACTGTAGTACTTCTAACTTGTTAATCCAAAATTAAATGTATTTTATGTTTGTCTCTTTATAGCTACAAGAACAGCGCATCAAAACGGACCAATTGAAGCTACAGCGTTTGATTAAAATCGCTAAGCCGACAGCTCTGCCCCTCTTCGGTTCCAGTTCAAGCTCAAATTCAGGGGGAAAGGCGCAGGAGGCGGGAGCGCTGAAAAAGCAATTGCCAATGATAGGCAAACGGAATCAGTTTAGCAAATTCAAGGTGGTCAAAGCGCTGCCCAGCACACGAACCAAAGTACAAGATGCATTCGAAATAGCTGGCGAGGAAGTGGAGGAGGAGGAGGAGCAGCAGGCGGAAGTGAAACCGATGGCTGTCGAAAAGGAAATGACGAGGAAGGAAGAGCACAAGCCACTTGAAACGGATGCAGTTACAAGAGTATCAAAGGAAATTGAAACCTCGGACAGCACGGAAGTATGCGCAAGCAATTCAGCGGCTAGAACGAATGACATGAATGACACGAATGACACAACGGAAGCTGCCACAACCGAACAGAATGCAGACGACACGACTGAAGAGCAGCTGAAACTGGAGAAAGCACAAAAGCCACAAAAGAAGCAGCAACAGGAGCAGCAAAAGGACCAACAGGAGCAGGAACAGGAGCTGGAACAGGAGCAGGAACAGGAGCAGAAAAAGCGACGTCAACGCGCGCGTCAGCGCAACAACAAACAGCGTCAGGATGTGGACATGGATGTGCAGCAGCTGGTGGAGCACGAGGACGAGGAGAAGTACGCCAAATGGGTGCCGCCTGCGAATCAAAGTGGCGACGGTTTCACGCACTTGAATGATAAATTTGGTTATTAAGCTAGTTAAGAAACAGAGTGCGATATCGAAACATTGTGTAGCTTCAAAAATAGACCAACATTTTTCAAAAATTAGCTATTTCTATTTAGTTTGATGTGGTGAAAAACGTTTAAAATAAATTTAAAAACTGTTGTTTAAAATAAACTAATAACTGATAATTAAAGCAAATATACTACATTATAATTTTTACCAATATAACTTGATTGTTATGTGTAAAAAAATTGCTTTAAGATAATTTTACCACATCGAAGTAAATAAAAATAGCTTTATTTTTAAAAAGGTGTTTTTTTTTTTTATTTTGAAAGTTATACATAAAAGATTACGCACCCTGTAGATAAGTCTTAAAGGCTTGGAAGTTAAATTTATGCAATTTCGCTGCATAAACTGTAAACTAATAAAAACTACTTAGTAAGTTACGACCATTTCTCAAATACAAATCTAAATGTTACAAAAAGAAAATTGTTGATTGAATTTTTTACGAGGGGCTTAGCTTTTGGAGTAATAATGCTGAAGATGAATTTTAAAAAATATATAAATAAATGATGATCCAGTAATCACATAATGTAAATTAGGATTTGTAAATGCCAGAAATAAGAATTTATTTCTCAACTACAAATCGAAATATTCCAAAATGAAGCTTTTCACCACACTCTCAGCTCTGCTTCCCACACGCGGCGTAATCAGCCGAGGTTTTCCCCTTCATTCTGATAAGACGCCTGATACCCCCAAGTGAACTTCCAGCCCCTTATCTGCAATTCCAGGCATGGGAAGGCTGTGACAGGGGTAGGGGAGTGAACGCCATTAGAAATTCCTGCGCACGTATGGGAAATGAACGCTGCCGTTTGATTTGCCGCTGTTAAGGCTCCAGCACTTGAACTTCCAATTCAGTTATAATTTTGCGACTCTTTTCAACGGAACACGGCGAACGGTTGAACGTGGAACGTGTTTGTTCAGTTGAAACTCAGAAATCAACGCAATTCTTTCGAAATTTATTCCAAACAACAAACGAAAATTCCATTAAAAAATTTAAAACCAAAATAAATGCAAATTAAAATAAATTTTAATTACTACAAATTCTGCTAAAGAATAACTAAATAAATTTATTTGAAACCAGAGGGATTATTTAATTTGTAATTGATGCGGTCGGCACGTGATTCTCGAATATCCGGAGCACATGTGTGGGTTACATTTTAAAACGCGTAACAGTCCGTCTCAAAAGACGTCCCTACGTTGGGGCGACTGCTGCTGGTTCCTTAATCGATTCTGATTGATTCCTACGTAAATCGTATATAGATTAAACATATATATATAGCTATATATACTGCTGTGATTTGCTTTCTTTAGCAAATTGAAAAGTAGTCGCACACAACAACAACAAATACGCAAATAGAACCAAATTCAATACAAAAGTATTTAAATAAAATTCCTTAGAAAATGTTGCATAAGCCAAGGCGCATTTCGCCGTCGTCAACTTAAAAGCCACACACAGCACTCGACTCGACCGCGGAACGGTGGAACGTGTGGAACGCGTGGAACGTGTGGCAGCCGAAACGGTGAACAGCGTCGCATAACTTAACGCTTGCTTTGAACTTGACGTACACACACACACACACATACTCTCACCCACACACACGGACATACAGAGAGAGGTGCTTTACCACAGCCAAAGGTGAGTTCAATTGCATGGAACATGCGCAGAGGTTTTCACCAGTGTTGCCAAACTGGATTTTTCCCGTCAAATCTAGGTTTTTTGAAGCATAAGTTCTAAAAAATTTATCAAATTGCAGCAAGCGGGAATTCTGTTTATTTAATCCAAAATAATTAAACTGTTTTCGGTTTTTCTAATATTTTACAATATGCATTTAAAAGTATGAAAGGATTACAAATCGATTATCATTACAAATTCGATTTATATTATCCTAAAAAATTATCAATCAAATATCAGGTGTATGCTTAATATTTTATGTTATCGTACTTAAAATTTGTAAATAAATTACGTATTCGTAATTTTTGCTATTATTTAAATAGTTAAAAATAATAGAAAATTCACTTTATTACAAAAATTCACATCACTATGGTATAAATTACTACACATAACAGTAATAGTAAACCATAAAATAAAGTAAATAAATTTTTATATTTTCACAAAAAAAAAAAAAAAATTACAAAAATTAATACTCTGAGTCAACTAGGTTGATTTTGGTGGATTTGAAAATTAGCTCGATTTAAAACTAGACTTAGACTAACTTAAACTTAGACTTAGACTAACTTAGCTACTTTCTGACGTTTACTGCATATTTTTTAAGCCTTTTTCCATATCTATTCCTTTAAAAACAGCCTTTTTCCTCAAAAAATTGACAACTCTGGTTTCAACCTCCAATTTTTCTGCCTTCTCATACTTGTTATTGTTTAATTGCAATTTTTCCATGAAGGGAAAAATGTCGTTTGTTGTCAACTTTATTGTCAACTGCGACCTGTACCTAACTCAACATATCTAATTAATTAATTAAAATTTACAACTCAGCTAAAGTTCAAGCCGAAAGTGTTAATTAGGAGCGTAGATCAGGTTCTAGATTGCCTGACGAGTGCCAGAAAGTCAAAGATAAATAACCCTAATTATTTCAGAAATAAGCAAAGGTTTCATGAATTTATTTGCCATAGCAACCGAGAAAAATGTTGCATGTAATTAAGGTAAAGCGGAAAAAGGTTTTTGATTGCATCTAATAACCGCAGACAAAAGTTTAGGGGTACAAGTGTACTCAAGCACTTAAGGTCATTACTGATGGGCACAATTATAAGTAAGTGCATAGCATTATCAGCTAGTTTGAACTATATATACCAAATATAGTATATACACTGGGGGAAATCCGTTGTGATGAAATAGTAAATATTTTCTTTCAAGATTATTTTCTTCAAAAACAACCTTATCTTTAAATAAGGTCATGTCTTAAATTTTCGATTTCTTTGATCAGCTTTTAGTATTTCTTTTGAAAAAACTTATTTAAGTACTTATTTAAGTAGGGACTTAAAAACTTAGTTTAAGGCAAAAAGTTAAAAAAATGTGTACAATTATTTTAATCCATCCAAAATTATAATACTTTTCCTTTAATTCAAATTATATTAGGACATTTATGAAACTTAAAATGTGTACATTTAAAATCTAAAAAAAATTTTAATTACTTACACAGTTTATTGCTCATAAAAACTAAAGGGTATCCGAAACCACTTCAAAATTTTCTTTACAATAAAAATTTGTTAAGTAATAAAAACTTTCGAACTACCCAATAACATATTTTAATAAGTAAAACCATTTTAATTGGTATAAAATATTCATTGCTTTGTCGTTAATTAAAGCTTTATTTACAAACTGCATTCAATCTGCAATCTAAAGCTTCCGGATTGTTTGCACTGCCTGCAAAATTAATCATGTCCTGTAATGCGACTAATTGTCGGGGGCATTTAGCAGTATTAACTACGCAGCAAACAGCAGGGGGCTTAAGGGTGACAAGGGAGCGGGAAACTGAATCTTTAGGGGTCATATAGCTCGTGTTGCCGTTGCAACTGTTGCAAGTTAATTGAGCTGGATTAGCAAGGACAGCGCTTGGGAGCAGAGAGGAAAGGGCAGTGCAGAATGTCATATCCTTGCGTAAAGGTCAGCGGATGACCTTGAGGGGCGGTGTGTTTGCGACTTAATAATAAATGCTGCGTGCAGCGAATTAATTGAGCAAATATCGCAGTCGATAAATAATGGATTATTAAGCCGACAACTTCTTGATTCCCAAACTTCTCTGTCTGGCTTCAAGCTTTAAGTTCAAAAGGGTATTACGAAATAGCAGAGGATAAACTAAGTCAGCAAGAAGAATCAAAAAAGAATCAAAAAAATTGGAAATTTTGATACAAAATTCTAACAAGATTCTAGCAAATATCTTTAAATAAGAATAACAATTCTTAAAGCTAGTATTATAAAATTATAAAATTTTGAAATTTAAAAAAACATCCCAAAATGAGAATCATGTCCAATTTTTGGGTTCCAAATCCGCGAGCAATTGAAAATTAAATCTTATTTAAATGTTAAAAAATTTTAGTTAATTAAAAAAATTAAATAAAATTATACACTGAAAAAATTATATATGTTTAATTTAGTTTTATTTTTTATTTCGTTTTTAAGTTAGCATAATTGTATCGAACTTGTTATAAGTTCTATCTTCTTAACTTAAAAATGTCCGTTGTTAGGGAGATATCAAGTTAAAAATGCATTTTTTTGAGAACGGAATTTTGGATATTTTTTCTCTCTGTGCAGAAGCACTTCGGCAAAATGATCAACATCGCCGGCGTGGTGAGCATTGTGCTCTTCTATCTGCTCATTCTGGTCGTTGGCATTTGGGCTGGACGCAAGAAGCAGTCGGGCAATGATTCCGAGGAGGAGGTAATGCTGGCTGGACGATCCATAGGTCTCTTTGTAGGCATCTTTACCATGACAGGTGAGCTGATATATGTCTGTTTAAATTGTATCTTCTATATGTTATCTTTTATCACAACAGCTACTTGGGTGGGCGGTGGATATATCAATGGCACTGCGGAAGCGATTTATACTTCGGGTTTGGTCTGGTGTCAGGCGCCATTTGGTTATGCCTTGAGCTTGGTTTTTGGTAAGTCCAAGATACCGAAATTAATTTGAATTCGAAAATAGTACACATAACAGATATGACAATCTAAGGTTGGGGAAGGTTGTATAGAACATTTTTAAAGTAAAACCTTTAGTTATTGAAACGGTTGTCAAACCAAATCTTCGGATATTCGTCAAAATTATTTCTAAACCTTTCCATTACAGGTGGTATCTTCTTTGCCAATCCCATGCGCAAGCAGGGTTATATCACCATGTTGGATCCTCTTCAGGATTCGTTTGGAGAGCGCATGGGAGGATTACTCTTTCTGCCCGCCCTTTGTGGCGAGGTATTTTGGGCAGCGGGTATATTGGCTGCTCTGGGTGCCACGCTTTCCGTGATTATCGACATGGATCATCGCACTTCGGTAATATTATCCTCGGGCATTGCCATATTCTACACGCTTTTTGGAGGTCTCTATTCGGTGGCCTACACGGATGTTATCCAGTTGTTCTGCATCTTTATTGGACTGTGGATGTGTATACCCTTCGCCTGGAGCAATGAGCATGTGAAGAGCCTGAGCGACATGGATGTGGATTGGATTGGACACGTAGAGCCGAAGCAACGTTGGTTCTACATAGACTACGGTCTGCTTCTGGTCTTCGGAGGCATACCCTGGCAGGTGTACTTTCAGCGGGTGCTCTCCAGCAAGACGGCCGGAAGGGCCCAACTCTTATCCTATGTAGCTGCTGCGGGTTGCATTCTGATGGCCATACCACCTGTGCTGATTGGAGCCATTGCCAAGGCGACGCGTGAGTAAACTTCACTAACTTATTAGACCCTCTACCTAAAAAATGAGTAAAACCGGGAATGTATACTAAGTATAACAGTCCGTATGTCTATCCGTCTTTTCGATTGAATGAACTCGCCGATCTTGGCAACCATAAAAGCTGCAACCATCATATTCGGAATATAGTTAGATGTACATCAGGATGGTCAAAAAAATAATTATACATTTCAATTCTCAACTGGTTTTAGCAGAACAAGAATGATATGACTGCTGAAAAGTAGGGTGCAGCGTCGGTTTCGTCCGACTGTAGCCCTTTCCAATTCAATTCACTAATTTTGTATTTCTTTTCCCTAGCCTGGAATGAGACGGATTACAAGGGTCCCTATCCCCTGACCGTTGATGAGACGAGCATGATATTGCCCATGGTATTGCAGTATCTGACGCCAGATTTCGTTTCCTTCTTCGGTTTGGGCGCTGTTTCGGCTGCCGTCATGTCCTCCGCTGACTCCTCGGTGCTCTCGGCTGCCTCCATGTTCGCACGCAATGTGTACAAATTGATTTTCCGTCAGAAGGCATCCGAAATGGAAATCATTTGGGTCATGCGCGTCTCCATCGTTATTGTGGGCATACTGGCGACCATTATGGCACTGACCATACCGTCCATTTATGGTTTATGGTGGGTATAAATGACGGGACTGACACTTAATTTGCCTAATGGCCTAATGCAATCTCTTCCATGTAGGTCCATGTGCTCGGATCTGGTCTACGTCATACTCTTCCCGCAGCTCCTGATGGTGGTGCACTTCAAGAAGCACTGCAATACCTATGGCAGCCTCGCCGCCTATCTGGTAGCGCTCTTCATACGGTTGTCCGGTGGGGAGGTCATCTTGGGACTGCCTGCTTTGGTACATTATCCCGGCTACGATGAGGAGACGAAAACTCAACTCTTTCCCTTCCGCACCATGGCCATGCTGCTCAGCCTCATCACATTGATATACGTCTCCTGGTGGACCAAGTGAGTACAGATACGACCTCTTTTTGGTCATGTTTATGTATTTATTTCGATCCAGTACAAATTGTTTACAAACTTGCATAGAAATTGTACTGCATCGAAGTAAATAAAATTATTTAAATTGTATACTGTACGGGAAAGCGCGCAGCGCGAGCTGTGGCTACACGGTTTATCGAGGAAGCCTAACTGTATGTTAAACGGTGTAAATGTTTACAGATTCGAAAAAAAGATGACCCACTTTCTATAACCAAAAACACACCATAATATCTGTTCCTCTTTTTTTTTCAAGAATGATGTTCGAATCGGGCAGACTGCCACCTAGTTACGATTACTTCCGTTGTGTGGTCAATATACCCGAGGATGTGCAGCGTGTAGGAGATCCCTCGGAGTCCGGAGAGCAGCTATCCGTTATGGCGGGTCCTTTGGCGCGTTCGTATGGAGCTGCCACCATGGCTGGTAAGGATGAGCGTAATGGTCGCATAAATCCGGCGCTGGAGTCCGATGATGATTTGCCCGTGGCGGAGGCGCGTCGCATGAATCAGGAAACGGCACAGGTTCAGGTGCAAAAGATGCTCGACAAGGCCACCAGCAAAGGTGGTTCAGGTGGGGGCGGGGGGCAGAGTCCGGGCATGGCCATACCCACTGCCGAGCAGGACAATACCGCCTTCTAAGGGAGCAGGATTTCCCTTTTTATCACCCACATTCGTTTGCTTCATGCAGTTATGATTTTGAGGCTTTTTAGATGATATTCGTATGACAGGTTATTGTTGGCAAAACATCGATAGTGGAAAATATCGATAATTTCGGCACTCGATAACAATCGATTAATATTTTAATTTTTGGCCAGAGAAACCAAGTTATTAGCCCTGTTTTTACCCATATCATAAGAAAAGGGTTAAAAAATTTTTCATAACTATTTAAGCAGTCGATATAACCTCCATCGATAACAATTGATTAATCGGATAGTATTCTAAAATGTTGCATGTTATTGCAAAAGAAATTTTATTCAAATCCAGAGTTAAGCCCCTTTCAAATTAGTCAAAATTTTATGAATTAATATATTACAATTTCCTAATTTAAGTTAAGGTAAAATAATATATAACACATCTAAAGTGATTAGGTTTTGGTCAAAATTGTATGCCGAGGCATAATCAATTGTGAGACTAAACAATCGATGGTCGATTTATTCCCGCTATAGATTGTTTTGCCAACATTATGACAGATAGCAAATAATAGTAAAAATATATAGTATTTTCAGCGTACGCTAAACAACACACAAGTGCTCAGGTAAAAAAAAAAACAATGCAGAACGTCTAAAGTATTTATAATATATTTTGCCAGATATATGTTTTGTGTATAGTTTCCATATAGGCTTAGAGTCTAACACAAAGAGGTATTAACTGTTTGGTTCAAGTGTATGAAACAAAGGCTTGGCATAGCGTAAAGATTAAAGATTAAAAAAATATTAAAAAATAACACACATATCAAATGTATAAATGTTATATAAAGCTAATGAATCGAGTAAACATATCAATGTATAAAAGCAAAAAACGAAAACTCAGATGTAACTGAAAACATATCAACTGCATTTCCAGAGCAAATGCATAACAAAAATACGTATAGGAAAACAACAGAAAATTCTAGTAAAAAAGAAAGCTAAACTAACGGTAATACTATGGTTCAAGGGATAAACTAAAACTAGAGAAATTTAGACAAGATTTCCCTTAAGAAACCGATAGTATTAACGTTCTATAAACTCAAAAGTTCTATTGTTTGTGTACCTTGTGTCAAGTGTAAATTGTTTTTGGGATTTGCTAAAATGGTATCCATATCGAAATATATATATATATAGCATTTCGATCCTACTGATTTAGATGCATATAATGTGAATCATGTGTCCTTCCACAAACAAAAAGCAAAAACTAAGTAATTGAATGAAACAAGATCAAAGCTGACTAAATAACTAAATAACGAAACATATCATCTATGCAACTGAAGAATATACTATTCTACAAAAATATATATATAACGAATACATACTATATAGGTTACTGAATAGAGCGTTATATAGGCAAAAGAATTTTAGCTGCTCTCAAAGAGCAAAAACAACACGAACTAAAATAAAACCAAAAACACATTAGAAAAAATGAGAAAGCAAAATGTTGCGTCATAGTACCTAATGCATATAATATATACACAGTTATACATACACCTATTTATATACCCACATACCTATATATGATGTTGGTACACTGAATTTAGATGGATTATACCAAAAATGTTGAAACCTGATCGTTTTATGTTTCACAATTGGCCATAGAAACCACGCGCTGCCTAAAACAAAAATTGAAAACCTAAAACCTTATTCCCCAGTTAATAGTATAAATATATAATGAAGATCCAGCTGATATTGCAGGTATATATAGAATGAAGAGTTTATTTCAAATCAATTATCGAATGTTCGCTATTGTTCATTTTTCATAATTCTCTTGGCTCGTTTGTTAAAGTTTGTTCCTTCGAGTTGATGTGACATTTTTAATATTATATATACCACAAATAATATGTAACGATATTTATTATAGTACAATATCCATGTGCAACTACTAAGAGTACTTAAATGTTGACTGCTTTTTATGATTGAGCCTCGTGTGTACAGCAAATATATTTGTTAAACTATTGGGCTACAGTTTTTTAAGGTTTACAATAAGCGTAATGTAACAAATCGAAATTTCGAGCTAAACTACGTAGACAAATGGAACGGAGCCGTTCTGAACTACAATTTTGAAATAGAGTAACGAGTTTCCTAATGTTATTTATTTAAAAGAGATTTGAATAAAACTATTTAGACGGGAATTGCGACCAGACGTCACAATGTCCATAAGACGTCAGTTTAATAATTAATTGTAATTATATACAGTGCAGCTCAAAATAATAGACATGAAGCTGGCGTTTGATTTAAAAAAATCTGATCTCAAACGTAATCATAAATCAATTTGATTACCATTTAAAATTCTTAATTAATTAAATTCCAAAGTCATATTTTAGAGATCCAAAATCGTTTCTTACCAAATTTAATTTAGATTAGTAATTATATACATATAAATGTAAATTTTGTAAAAATTTTACTTTGTTCATAATTCGATTATTTAATAATTTAATTGAAATTCGATATATGATTGCAATGTTTTCCTACTTAAAAATTCGTTTTCTTAAAAATGAAATTCAGATACGAAGTACAAACATAAATTAATAAATCTAAATAAAATCATAAATAATTTAGTTCGGTTTCGATTAATAATTAAAATTAAAATTTCGTAGTTTTATTTATTAAGTTCAAAAAAGTTTATTTGATGTCTGATAAATTATTGCATTCATTGATTTCATTATTACAATGAAAATCACTTAACAATTTAAGCAATTAATCATAAAACCTTTTAGTATTCAATTATTGTTATGGTATTATTATGGTATAACAATTAATTAGTTCAATATTATTTATTTTCATTTTCTGGCAAGTATTGCTATTATTTTGAGCATCACTGTGCATGGAAACTTATGTTCTTTGCTGTTGTTACTTACTGTTAACTGTTGTTACTTGTTTTTGCATAAGATCTGAATGTGTACTTACCGCTAAAAGAGAACCGTAAAAAAATAGGAAAATAAAAATAGCATAAATCCCGCTCACGAAGATACTCAAATAGTATTGTGCAAAGATCGTTTGCAAATGTCTTTAGCGATTGTTAAATGGAATTCCAAACATTAACACAATTATTACGATTACGATTTTGTATTTGCAAGACAAGAAGAGCTCTGTATATATGGGAGAACCTGAATCGATTTGTTTAAGCAAGTTACTAACTACAAAAACCACCAACTACTACTAGTTTATTGTATTTAAAGTGCGTGCAAAGAAAAGCAATGAATGGGAGAATGAGTTTATACTTATATCAAAACATATCATACTCGAATACTGTTTACTAAAATATGTTAAAAACCGTTAAACCTTGTACTATGTTGGGTTTCTACTTAGGGTTATATTCTTTCACCAATTGTTGTTTAATCGATGTGTATACTTACTATTAGCGGCATCTATATATTTAATTCAACTGAGACAAGTTTACGATATACAATACGATATATGATCAAATTATACCAGAACGAAGCATACATATCAATGTTTAAAGCAAATGCGCAGAGAGAACGGAAAAGTATTTAATAAATAACAAAAAATATATATACTATATATATATACTGATATATATATATTAAAATGGTTTCTTTGTTGATGCAAATCGCGTGTAATTATTTATTCAATTTCACAAGAGTTCTGCAATATACCAGATCTTAAACATAGTATATATTTTAAAGTAAGTACAAGCTTGTGTAACAAGACCAAAATCAGACAAAAGCCAGTCTAATGACAATTTTCAAACAATGGAACCTCGCTATCTTAAGCGGAAATTTCTCATCATAAAATTGCAGCTGAGGTTTACCACTTACAAGTGTAACTAGCGATGAGTTCGTGTAAAGATTTAAATTTAATTTGAGATTTTTAATAGTGCAGCAACTAAAATATGCTATAATTTTATTTATAAAATATTTTTGCTGTTATAATAAATAACAGTTGTTTAAAACATTCTTATTTTAAAATCGTGTCACGCGTTATACACTATTAAACTAAGTATACAAATTAGCAGCATTAATTATTTTTATATCGAGTTTTTGACAAGTGTAGCTATTAAAACAATCTATTTTAATTTATGAAATATTTCAGGTTTTATATAATATATTTGTTTGGTAATTTATCATTTAATGTCGTGCCTGCGCGTGTCACGCTTTATACACGATTAAACCTAAGTATCCACATTAGCCCCTAACTTCAATGACTCGCCGACAAACAAAATTCAACTGCAGAAGATCTACACTGAAAGAAAACTAAAAAATTTGCGCACTTGCATTAAAAATTCAGGTGTAAGAAGTTCAATGAGTCGGGAAATTCTACATTAAAGAGCTTTCCTCAAATTCTTATTTCTAAGAAGATTTTTAAAATATTTTTAAAATTAGCAGGAAAAGCTAATTATACCCTGTACACATGAAATTGGTAAGATAGAGTTATAAACGTAGAAGATTGCCATTCAGACAAAAAATTTAGTTGAAGTACTACTGCCGTGCTTTGTATGATATTTAAAAAATATTTTTTAAAATTTTATTTAAATTATTTATTTCAATAACTATTGAATTTAATTTGAATCCTAATTGCTGCCTCATTCTAGCACAAATTTAAATTACTTTAATAGGTTTATTTTGTAGATCGACTCGTACTTAATTTTTCTGAGTGTAGAGGAACCTTGTGATGGCACCCAAAGACAACGAATATATCCCCCAACTATCTATGGCTGTAGCTACAAACATCTTTAGTGTCTTTTTCGTGTGTCTTCAGTGTCTTTGGGGCATGTGAAATATTTGTGTTAGAAGTAAATCGGTTTGCTAATATGTCCAACAGCTGCAGCTCGCTTAGCCAAGTTAAGCTCATTATGCTGCTGATGTTTTGTACTTGTACTTGTAGTACCATCCACAACTGTAAGTAGCGCTCATACCTATGCCTTGTGCAATTAACTTATTGTAAACTTAATTAGAGTCGAAGTACAGGTCGTAAAATGCCACTGCGGGCAACACAAGGCGATCAACACAAGTTCATAGCAAACATCGTTGAAGAATTGCCCTCTAATTGTTGCTGTTGTTGTGGATGTTGTTGTTGATGTTGTGGATGTTGCTGTCGTGTTATGCTGCTGTTGCTGCCGAGTTGAGCATGTTGCTGTCGTTGCTGTATCTGTGGCAGCTATATATCCGGTATTTAAAGAAAAATCATTTGCATAAATCTTTGAAATTTTTCGAGCCTTCAACTGTCGCTGCGGCCTGCCAATTAGCAAGGGCGGAAGAATTTCGCGAATGTCATGTGCATTACCAGAGGAAGTTATCTCTGACTGGGTTACAGAATACACTTTAATATATATCAAAGAATGAAGTCCAAAAAACAATAAATATTCACAATTTTTAATGTGGTTAGTTCAAACTTTTTTAACTTTAGTTAGTTGTGAATTCAAATTTAAATAAAAACCGATTTAAATGAAGATTGTTGTTCATAGAAATTTTCGTTCGTTTTAAACAATAGATTAACTGAAAATTAATTCTTAATAATTTATTTATTCCAAAATTCAAATTTAATCAAAAATTGATTAAATGGCAGTTGATTTATATTTCGAGTAATTTATATCTGAATACAATCGTTTATTTATTTATCAGTTGAAATTTAAACAATAATCGATTTAATTACAGTTTATTACTATTATGAGTAATTTCAATATTGAATAATAATAAAACGCATACTAAACAAAAAAAAAAAAGATTTACAATTTTCAAATGTTGATTTCTGTTGATTTACTTCAAATTTGAATACTAATCGATTAAACATCAATTGTGATCAATTTATGTGTGCCAACTATCGCCGGTTGTGGCATATCGATGTGACTTTCACGTGAAAAGTGTTATCGATTGCCGACAGCTGCGCTCTTGCCATCGCTATTAGAACATCTGTGCGCACATAATCATTTGCCGTCTGCTAAGGTTTGTTTTCTTTTATTTTAGTTAAAAACTTAAATAAAAGTGTTATAATAACTAATGTGATTATTTAATTTGTTTACCAACGAACTATAAATGTTTAAATAATACAACACAGCATACATTTAATTGCAGTTAGCAACAATTTGCGACTTTTGCTACACGTGATTTTGGAAGTTTTTGTTTTTTTTTATGAAACATTAATTAAAAACAAAATAACATAATGCTGAAATTAAGAATAACGCCTGGCAGACGCTGCTTGTCGTACTTCTCGAGTGCGTTTAACAATTTGGCCAACCAAGGGGCAACAACAAATTTGGATTTGGATCTGTTTGTTAATCATGATAACAAGCAAATGGATTTGTTGGACAAGTTGCTCAAGTTGAGGTATTATTTTCTCTATATCTATATATATTATGTATACTAAATCAGTTGCATTTTAGGAAGCAAAAGGAATGCAGCAATGTCAACATTTTGCCGCAGATTGCAGTCAAGCAATTACTGGAATATTCTGGACCCCAGGAAGCCGTCTCTGTTTTACAGAATCCTCTTCAGTTTGGCGTTTTTATGGATCAGTTCAGCAGCTGCCACTTAATAGATTATCTGCTGCACAACAATCATCCGAAGGAGGCAGCGGAGGTTGCCGCTCTGCTCGTGGCAAGAGACTTATGCAACAACGAATTGCTGGCGATTCTGGCGCTGCGCTCCTTTTACACTCTGCTACAAAACTACGAGCCGACGCCCGAAATTAAAGCCGAGGAGTCAACGGAAGTGGTAAATATTATTGTATTAATTTACACTAATTTAGAAGACTGTACTTTTCCCAAATTAAAATTAAACAAAATTTGTCTTACAGGAAAAAGTGCGCGTTAAATTTCTGCGCAATTACATTGAGCCCAAAGCTGTTAAACCCGAACAAGTCTTGGGAGAATCGATATTAAAACTCTGTTCTGGCAATGCGGATAAACTAAAGGATCTGGCCCAAAATCTAAGTTTGCTTGGACTACTGCTCTCCGAAGACTTTACGGCAGCGGAGAAACATCTAAAAGAGCACAAACAGATTTTAAATAAGGACATTCTGCAAACCAGCCAACAGCTGATGAAGGTTTTGAATTATACGGAACAGGCAGAGCTCTTGACGCTTCTAGAAAGCACACTTGCGGAATGTAAGGAAACCAAATCTTTTGCCGCTTCCTTGGATGAAAGTGTTAAGCATCTTGCTGAGAGCCAGGAGTCAAAACTTATGTCGGATTATTCCAAAAGTTATCAGGAATGGCAGACGAGCTTCCAACAAGCGGTTGATCAGCAACATAAGATCTACGATGTGCGCAATCGTGTGGAGAGCCTTGAAAACACCTTGGACGGACTGCAGAAAGTGCAACAGAAACTTTGGTACTTTGAGAACAAGGAGGAGATCGACATGAAGATCTATAACAAGCGTGTGCACTATCCAAAGCGCTGGTTTGGCAAGAAGAAGAAGCCCAAGACTGTGGATACCCTGTACGTGCCGCCAACAGTCTAATGTTTGAATTATAAATCCAATCGGCTTTCTATTATATTGTTTTAAATAAATAATTGAAGAGTTTATATTGACTAATTCTTTGAGAGAAACTTTCTTTGATATATTTAGAATTATTTAACTTTCGTATAACCTATTTTTAAAGGAATTTTTGAATTCTTCATTAATCCCTCAATTGTTAAAATTGGGTTAACAATTTCTTTAAGAGCGTGTTTCATTTTAAATCTTTCAAATAAGAAATCTTTTTCCATTTAATATCTGAAAATTTAAAATAGAATATAATCGTAATTGTGCCGAAATAATTTTCCTATCGAAAACAGAATAAAATGAATACTTTAACAAATTAATTTTCTCATCGTCTTTATTAAACAAACATAATTATTATGTTTTAAAGCAAATTACAACTAAGGTTCAATGGATTGTACCAGGGTCGAGGGTGTTCTGGAGGGATTCCTTTCAAGATGCGAATAATTTACAGTTTGGGGTGCCTTTAAAGCCAAATGATGGCGCCGAATGAGCGTGATTTATGGGGATGAAGTAAACCCCTATTGTGGAGTTCACATTTTTTGTGTGGATGAGGAGACGAGTATTCTAAGGCACTGCGTGAATTCCCGCTGCAGTTGCTCACTTCTTACGGTAGGTGTAGCCTCCATTGGAGCTGTAGCCCTGCTGTATGGTCTCGGGCACTTGGCTGGGACCCGAGTAGGAGTATCCGGAGTCCTGAGAGGGTGCGCTGTACGAGGAACCGGGGCCACTGGGAACGCTATCGCCATTGGGTGCTCCGTAGCTGCTGGAGGGTGCGGAAGAGTAGGAGGACGAACCGCTGCCGGTACCTGCTGAGGCATAGGGTCCTCCGCTGTTAGCGCTGGCACTGGGCGCTCCATAAGAGCTGGAAGGTGCAGCTGGGTAGGGTCCGCCGCTGTTGCCACTTCCGCTGGGTGCGGAGTAGGAGCTGGAGGGTCCAGAGCTGGGAGCTATGTACGAGGAGGAAGGCGCAGCGGGTGCGGAGTAGGAGCTCGATGGTCCGGAGCTGGGCGCCAGATAAGACGACGAGGGCGCAGCGGGTGCCGAGTAGGAGTTGGATGGTCCGGTGCTGGGAGCTCCGTAGGAGCTGGATGGAGCCGAGGGGTAAGGTCCTCCACTATTAGCACTAGGACTTGGTGCCGAATAGGAGCTTGAGGGAGCTGCGGCGTAGGGTCCTCCGCTATTCGCACTAGGGCTAGGTGCCGAGTAAGAGCTTGATGGTCCATGGCTGGGAGCAGAGTACGAGCTTGAAGGTGCGGAGCTGGGAGCGCCATAAGAGCTGGATGGAGCTGCTGGATAGGGTCCTCCTCGGTTGGCGCTTGGACTCGGCGCAGAGTAGGAGCTGGATGGATACGAACCTCCGCTGTTGGCGCTGGGACTTGGTGCCGAGTATGAGCTGGATGGCGCTGAGCTAGGTGCTCCATAGGAGCTGGAAGGAGGTGCAGCTGCTGCTGGGTAGGGTCCGCCGCTGTTGGAGTGTTGGCTGGGTGCTGAGTAGGAGCTGGAGGGAGCTGAGCTGGGTGCGCCGTATGATCTTGAAGGAGCTGCTGGGTAGGAACCTCCGCTGTTGGCGCTGGGGCTAGGAGCGGAGTAGGAGCTGGATGGAGCCGAGCTGGGAGCCGAGTAGGAGCTGGATGGAGCCGAGTACGAGCTGGATGGAGCCGAGCTGGGAGCGCCATAAGATGAAGACGGAGCTGCCGGGTACGGTCCTCCGCTATTAGCGCTGTGGCTGGGTGCGGAGTAGGAGCTGGAAGGAGCCGAGCTGGGAGCCGAGTAGGAGCTGGATGGAGCTGAGCTAGGTGCGCCGTAGGAGCTGGAAGGAGCTGCAGGATAAGGACCTCCTCGGTTGGCAATTGGACTCGGCGCAGAGTAGGAGCTGGATGGATAGGAGCCACCGCTGTTGGCGCTGTGGCTGGGTGCCGAGTAGGAACTGGATGGCGCTGAGCTAGGAGCTCCATAGGAGCTGGAGGGAGGCGCGGGTGCACCATAGGAGCTGGAAGGAGGCGCAGGGGCTGCTGGGTAAGGTCCTCCGCTGTGCGAGCTGGAACTGGGTGCCGAGTAGGAGCTGGATGGAGGTGCACCATAGGAGCTGGAAGGTGCTGCTGGATAAGAACCCCCGCTGTTGGCACTTGGGCTTGGTGCTGAGTAGGATGAGGAGGGAGCATGTGATGAGCTGGAGGGAGCACCGTAGCGGGAGGAGGGCGGCGCGATGGGCTGGAAGCTGCTGTGTGACGAGGGGGCGCCGTATGAGGCGGAAGGTGGTGCCGGAGCCGCTGGACCCGAGGTATAACCGCTGCTGCCCAGCGTCTGCGTCTTGGAGGGCGCTCCGTAATTGGTCGAAGGCGCCGAGGCATGAGGCAGGAAGCTGCTCACACTAGGGGCGCCGTAGCTGGAGGAGGGACGAGCTGGAGCGCCGTAGCTGCTGGAGGGTGGCGACGACTTTGGTGGACCGTAGCGGGTGGCGGGTGGAGCCTGTGCTGGTGGTGCGCCATAGCTCTGAGCTGGCGCCGATTTCGGTGGACCGTAGCTGGAGGCTGGACGTCGGGAATGATGTTTGCGAGCTGGTGGTGGACCGTAAGATTGGCTGGGACGGCTTGGTGGTGCGCCATAGCTGGAGGAGGGTGCACGTGCCGGTGGTGCACCATAGGAGCTGGAGGGTCTGGCTGGATAGGGTCCAGACGAGGAGCTGGGCGGCGCTCCATAGCTGCTGGAGGGGCTGGAAGGTCGCGAGTTGAAGTTGGGCGCTGGACCCGAGGCGGGGGGCAGGTAGGAGCTAGGCGGTGGTGCACCATACTTGGAGGAGGGTCGGGAGGGTGGCAGGTAGGCATTGTTTAGCGGCGCCTCGCGTTTCACTGCTGCAGCGACAACAATGAAGTAGGCGAAGGCGCAGAAGAGCTGCAAAGAAAAACACAGTGAAAAGTGAGGAAAATTCGAAAACGAGGAAATTAGTTTTCTATGCCGAAGCGTAGATAATGCAGATCGATCATAGCTCATGACTTACCACTGCGAACGATGAGCTCATCTTGGCTTTGGCTTCAATCAGCGCGTTTGGGCCAAAAACTGCAGCGAAAGAGCAGAAAGAAAGCGTAAAAGTGTTGAAGAAATAGATTACTTTTAAATGTTACATCATTAGAGGCTACTGCCCGGGTCAAGTAGACCTTCAATCACATAATCACACTATGCATCAATCATCAATCAGCAAGTCAATGCCAAGAACTGGCCAAGAAAACATCTCAAGCGGAATAAAAGTGCAAAATTGTTCAAGATTAGATTACTTTCAACTGTTACATATTTATACTATGTAGGTTAACTCAACTTTCAATCATAGATCAATCAACAGTTAAATACCAAGAACTGTCAAAAAACAGCTCCAACGGAAAGAAAGCCTAAAAGTTAATTGGAATTAGATTATATTTATATGTTACATAAGTGATTATAGGTCGACTAAATCTTCAATCACATAATCTCACATCGCACATCAATCAACAATCAGCAAGTCAATGCCAAGAACTGACCAAAAAGCAACCCAAGCATAACGCATAGCCCCAAAATCCAACTGAACTCTAGCTCTTATTTCGATGGGGCCAAACATTATTTGCATAATTCAAACAGTTGCAGAAAATTGTATAAAAAACAATGGCAAATAATAGAAAATAAAATGAAATAAAATGAAATAAAAGCGAGTGCAACTTTTCTCTTTTATGACCGCAATTGATTCAACTAAATAAGCCATGGCTAAGGGGGCTAAGGGACTAGGCTTTATTGTGGATGTCTCTGCCACAGCCAGCGGGATTTTTATTACTTGACAAAATGTGAAAATATATACAAATATATATAACTTTATAGCACTACATCGCAACTCCTACCACTGCACAGTGGGGCACCCCCACAGTTGCCTCAATTGCCACATTCAATATGCGGCATGCAAGTGACATAAATGTGCTCGCCTCCAAAGCGTTGGCCAATTATTTTGCCTTTTTTTTGTCTTTTGAAGTTGGTCTTGCTTCCACATACGCTGTATAACTGCATAGAGGGGTATATTATTTCTCAATTTCTTAAATATTAATTTATGTTAATCTTATGATTCTAATTTGTATTTAATTGTAATACAATTAATTTTAATTAATATTTGATTTTACTTTAATTTAATTTCTATCCGAAGAGTACTTTCTAATGCCCATAAAACTATGTGCGATTTTTATAAATTTGATTTTTATTGGATGTTGAATTTTATTTTGTCTTATATACAATCGATTTTAATTTAAGTTACGATTTAAATTTAAATTTTATTTTCATTGTACTTTTTTTATCCCCCGATTATCGTTCACTATCAATACTATATTCGCTATATAGCTTTTATTCAATTTTCTATCCTTAAAATTTCTAATTCATTTGAATTTTTATTGTATTTCTATTCAATTTATTATTTGCAGTTTATCTTTTAAGGCTAATACAATTTGGCACAATAAAAAAATAATTTTTAATTTGATGTTAGACAGAATTTGAATAATATGACTTACGACTAATTTGACTTTTAAATTTTTTTGGCTACTTTATTTAGTTTAAATTTATCAATAGAATCAAAGTAAAATAATAATTTGCTGTCATTTGATAACTAACAATTGCTATAGTTTTCATTTGTTTATTTATTTTTCCGAATTTTTTTTGCCAGCACAAATGAAAATTTGTCTAACTGTAAACATTATATGGCTTAAATTTGTTTTGCCATTTTCATGCGTTTATGTTTATGGCCAAAACAAACACGTAAAATTCATTTTTTCATACCTCTTTGACCTGTTGTTACCTATTACAAATATTTTAAGCTGTCCAAAATTTCTAATTAGCTTTGCCTATTTACCAAAACAAAAATAACTGCCTAAAGTTTAAGGCGGGGTAAATTTGACAGTGTAGTTTTGAGTGGGAAAACTTTTAGCCCAAAGCCCCAAACTGAAAGTGAGCAATAAAATCCTTTTTAACTTGCGGGAAACAGACAAAATACTTTCAACTTGGGTTAATGCAAGGAAACTTTTTACTCTGTTGAGATTGAATTTAGTTTGAGTTTGTTTAATGATGTGAGTATAATTTTTAAAATTTATTTAAAATTTATGAGATTTTATTTAACACTGAATTTTGAAAAATTTAAATATATTTTTTTTATTCTTCAATTTATTTTGTTTTGTTTTATGTTTAAAGTTGACTTTAATTTTTTATGTAATTTTATGGGATTTACTTAGACACTTTAAATGCTTCACTTGAGTTTTTTCAATCCTTGCAGAGATTTTAATTTTTGGTTTATTTATTGTTATGTTTTAATCCAAACTAACCGTTTTGGTGGCAACAGGCAGTTTCTGTTGTTGTGATTCGCAACTTGTTTTTGCCTTTTCAAAGTCGGTATGCTGCTCAGCCGAATGTCGAATGCAAACTACTCTGCTGCCTGCCAAGCAGCATGCACTTTTATACCAACGTCTTCCCAAAACCAAAGCCAAAGCGAAACATCATAACTGGGCAAAGGCAAAAAGCCAAAACAAAACAAAAACAAAAAAAAAAACAAAAAAAATTCAAAGCTTCAAGCTAAAAGACAACAGTAACAACAATAACAAGCGCAGCTACAATAACAATAGCAAAAGCCAACAATAACAATAACAACATGTTTTCAATTCGGTTTTTTATGTAACTTCAAATGCACTCTTCAACAACAACAACTACAACTACAACAACAATAACAACAACTTCAACAACAACGACAACAATAGTTAAAAGCTGTGGCGCTTCCACGACTGCGCTGTCGACGTCGACTTCGATGCCGGCAGCAGCATTGGCTTTCAAGCGCCGTCGCACAGTGAATCGAAAGGCAGAAACTACAAAATTTAAAAGCCCTCACCTTAAACATCTGTTTACAAAATTTTAAAATAAAATAAATATTTAATTTTTATTAATTATTAAGAAACCGGATATGTATTTTTTCTTGGATCAGCTTTTTTCAGCATTTTCAGGAGTTAAAAGATAGGTAAGCAATATAAACTTTATTAAAATAATGTTTTTAATATTTACAAAATTCAATAATAATCAAAAAAATTTTTTAAATCAATATTCAAGCGCATTTAGTTAGATAACTATCGAGTTCTTTATATCTGGGAAACTATAAAATTTGAAGCAGCCATTTTAAAATGTAGATAGATATTTTATATACGCAGATCAGGTATATTTGAAATGTTACGCCCTAATTGATAACAACCGTAAAATGCAACAAAGAAACTTATATTTTGGAATATATACTTTCTACCATTATATTTATTTATCCTTAGAAGCGCGTTGAAATTGCTTAATAAACATAGAAGATATTAAAGAAACACTATTGCTGGACTTGCCTCGCTTGCTATTAATGTTTATCTATTATTTGCATGGTTTACGCATTTCATAGATACAGATTATTAAAATTCGTTTGCTGTCTGATCAGTTTGCTTCACTGTGCCAATGCTTGAGATTTGTATTTGGTCTTTTTGCGGGTTTTGCATTGATAAACCCCACTTGGGCGCCCACTTGTTTGCCATTGACGAAGAGTTGTTGCCACTGTTGTTGTTGCTGTTAGTTTTGTCTTGTGGCAAGTTCAGTGGCAGCCGCAATAATCGTACAACAAACAGCAGCGAGAAAAACGCTGTTCAATTGCGTCAACAGTGCGTATGCGGCATGCAAATTGCGCATACGCCTGTTGGACCCCAAGGGAAACATGCTGCACTTGCACTTGGTGAGTAAATGTTTTTATTTATTTATTTAGGCCAGAGTGGGTGGAAATTCGGGCTTCTTCCAGATGTAACTGGCCCAGGGAATGCACTCCTTAAGGAAATGCATATAGGCTAATCCACTGGGACAATCCATCTCTGTGGCGGGCACATCGAGTTTCTCGCACAGCCAATACTTGGCGGCATCAAAGTGATGTGTGTAGGTCTGTCCAACCTCTGACTCATCTTTGCAGGCCGAACGCCCCGCATTGGCATGGACAAGCACCATAATGGATGCCAGTAGGGCGCACAAGGTGAAGACTAAAATCAAATTAATTATTTATTATAATATCTGTTTTTTACGGCTTCTCAAAATACTCTACACCCACCGGCTTTCATGTTATGACTGTGACAGATTCCAGAGAATGTGTTCTTGCCAACCGCCAGGCTTCAACTTATATAGAAGAAATCGACAAAAAACGAAAGCAAAACAATATAAAAAGCAAGCATCCGTTGCTGCTTATCAAAATGTAAGAAGACTGATAAGAAAAAGAAGCGTGGCGTGATGCTAAAAAGAGAGCTGCAATTTCAATTTGGAAAATAAACTAATTGATGGCATTGATAAACAAAAATAGTGCAAAAGAATGAAAGTTATGAGTCAAAAGTTCAAGGTGAATGAAAAGAGTAACATTCCCCAAAAATTTTATCTAAAAAGCTAAAAGCTATACGAAATATATTAAGATAAGTAAATATAAATAATATATAAAGTAGTAAATTAAATAAAAGTATAGAATATACAATTGAAAGTAATTAAATTGAATGAGTATAATTTGTAAATTTATTGAAATATATTTCATATATGTTATAATATTTTATTAAAATATATATTATTTAAATTGTATAAAAATTCATATATTTTACAATATTTTTTTAAAAAAATATATTGTTTAAATTGTATAAAAATGATTAATTTTATCAGTAATTAATATATTTGGGAAGCTTATACGGAAGAGCAAGCTACCCTGCGAAATAGTTCTTTTTATACACTGTACCCATTGATTTTATTTTTATTTTATCTAATCTTACAATTCAAAGTTCTGTAGAATTTTGTTAAACACACATTTTATTGGCGATAAAAGATAGAAGAAAATTAAACACTTAATTATGCAGATTAAATATTAGCTTATTGCTGTTTAAGCCGCTAAAATAGGTAACAAATAATACTTAAAATAAACTTGCTAAAATTAGTTTTACTGTAACATAATTATTCACGCCTGTAAAACAGATTTGCCGTGATTTATTATGCATTTATATATTGCGATTTACGAGCTAAAAATAAAGACAAATTGAATCATTAAATATTTGCATTTTAGGCATGAAATTTAAATGGCATTTTAATATATATTTTGACAGTGTACAGCAGCTAAGAATAAAATGTTGAAATGTATTAAAGTCGGTTTAAATGTTTTTTTTTTTTAATATATGGAGTGCCTTTGTTCACACGCTCTTATGCCTATTGATTGATGGTATTACTGGGCATAAATAAATGCGGAATTGTGTCTTGGGTTTCACAAAAGCAAAGCCAAATGGCAAACAATGAAGGGTTAACGTATAATTATAATCAGCTTGCTGTAATGTGAATTCATTTAAATTGCAAAACATAACTTCAATCGGCAAATTAGTTTTTGTTGCTATCAAAAATATTTCGCTTTGATTTTGCAAAGTGTTTTTTTTTTCTTTTCTGTTTTTTGTTGCCTGCTGTTACATCTTTTGTTAACTGTTTTGTGGCTTTTGTTTGGATATTTGTGGCCTGACCCCCTAAAGCGTTAGCTGCTGCAAACACTTGACCAACATAAATGCTTAAGTGTGGATGCAAAAAATTAAGAAAAAAAAACCTAGTCACGAAATAAGCAGCAAAGAAATGATAAACAACATTTAACGGCTGAAAACAAAAAACTACCAAAAAATCTATTACAAAATATTTAAAATGTAATTACTGTTTCCGCATTGAAAAGCAGCGGGCAGACCTTATAAAGATAGGCACGGACAGGTGTCGCCAACCAGTTGGTTGGTAAGTTAATGATGATGCTCCTACTGAACCACAGATAGGCACTGCACAGTGGTCATTCTCATAGACAATACAAAAAATTTAAGTACAAATTTTGTGTTTAAGGTGTTGAGTTGTCCATCAAATCATAAATAAATTATCTTTTTGAAAAATTATTTCGTTTTTAAGTGTGATAGTTTGCTTTTTGTAAACAAATATTTTGAATAGACGCCAATATTTAAAACTTAAAAAATTTTAAATAAAATTTTAATGGGATTTTATTGGATACCATTCGAATAGATATTAACTGTGATATGAAATATTTACATTATATTTTGTCGTCGATCGTTTAGAAAAAACAAAAATATATTTCAACTTTTGTGATCAATTATCGTGTTATGTTTGTTTTTTTGCCTTATTTTTTATGTCAATTATGCAATTAAATTTTCTTGGAAAGTCAGATTTTTATTAAAATTTACCCCCTATAATTATTTTGGTTGCCTACTTTCATACAATCGACCACTGTGCACTGGGAGAAAGACTGACGGACAGACAAGCGGACAGCCTGGAGGCATCAACTGCTGGAGCTGCGAGTCGGGTTTCATTTGTATTTCGTCAATAGCGGCTGACGAAGATGCTTGTGGTATAATTATTACAAATAATATTATTATTATTACTATTATGATTGTTAAACAGCTACGCAGTCGGCTCATTATCGATTAAGTTGCTCCGCTTGGAGGAAATCCAATTATGTCCAATGTCTTGAATTGATTGCACAAGTTACGCACAAAGTAAACAGCGGGAAAAGCATCCCAATGGGCCTGGGTGCCAATATTCATTTCTGGCTATCTAAAAATACGCAGTCTCAAGTAATTTGCACAAAGTGCTTTTTTCGATATTGATTTTTTTGATTCTGATTTGCACTGAAATAAAACAGATTTGATAAGAACTGCGCACAGCTATCATGATGGAAAATGCTATAAATATGCTGAAATTCTACAAACAATTGCAATATTCTGCTATACAGTCAAGAAAATGCAACAAGGTGGGGAAGGAAATTATCTATACAAATTGCAAATCATTTAAAATATTTATATTTTAGCTACGCTACTCGGCTGCCTGCTTTTGGCCATCTTTTTGGGCCTGTCCAGCGCCTACAACGGTCAGGATATCTATGCCGAACCCAATTGCGCCATTGTGGAGGATCATTCCCGTAAGTTCCGAGATATCTCCGATCCCACATTCTACTGGATCTGCCCCCAGGATCAGGAGAAGGCCGACTACGTTCAGTGTCCTCCTAACTATGCCTTCATGGAGCAACAACAGGACTGCGTGGTCTGGGAGGAGTGGAAATGGGTTGAGCCCTACACCAAGTAAACAGCAAAGTTGAAATAATACATCTAATAAAACAAAGCTAAAAATATTTTAATATAATATTATAATAATAATATAATATTTCAAATATCTTAAATTGTCTTTTAATGTAGCACACACAATTCTGGTTTTTTGTTTAACACGGAAGTTGCGATTTTGTTTGATTGGTTGCAGTTTTTGTGATGAATTTATTTATAGTAAAAATTTACTAATCTTACAGACACTTCTGGTTTCAATTGTGTCAAAAAAAATACTTAAAATATAATATAGAATTGGTGCAGAACAAATTCGGAATCAAATAGAATCAAAATATAAAATAAAATAAATACAGTTACGCTTTTATTTTAATAACTAGAATTGCTGCTTAATGATACAAATAATAATATATATTTTGTACAGTTAAGCTTTAATATTTATAGCTTCGATTGCTACCCAAAGTTTTTACACTATTGCCAATTTTCAATACAATTCCTTAGGCTTTATTAAGGCGTTGCTTATCAAATTGCGAACTTAATTAGTTGAGTCAACTTTTGATTGGATTTCCTTGAAATTCCTAGCTCAATGCTAATTAAATGCAAAAAGTTTTCAGCTAGTCGCAGTTGATCAAGTGATTGGCGTGTACAAATATACATATGTACTATATAGTATACTTCATATGTATATAAATCAATGCAGTTATGTCAGTCAATCGGTGGCAATCGGTTTGCTTTGCTTTGGTTCAGTTGCTGTTGAGGTTGTTAGGGTTGTATGTCTGATAAACGATAATTAGGCAGTGCGTGTCTGTCTCTCCGTCTCTCTGTCTGTCTCTCAGTCTGTCCGTCTCTTTCTTGTTGCGCTTGTAATGTTATCTAACACCTTTTGATTGGCAATCAAAGCTGATGCCGTCGAAGTAGCAGCTACTACAATCAATCAACTTGGATGGCACACAGAGTGTAAACTATTGAGCATTTGCTCCAGTTTTCAGTCTGCTTCCCAAACAATCGTAATGATATTGTATATATATATATAAATTGTTCAGATTTATTTGTGTTTTCAGTTTTATTTTTCCTGCAGACAAGTAAAAGTCATAAATATCAAAGCGAAGGCCCCGATAAATAATAATGAGCAGCAAAGAAAAAAACCCCAACTTGCTGTGCGCTCACATTAAAAGTGAAAAGTACTTCAATAAATTATTGTTAGAAATCATCATCAACATTATCATTGTCAATTATCATCATTATGATCATCGTCATCAGCATTGCCGTAATGCAAACATGTTGAATCAAGTCGATACGATGCGATTTGGAGTCGAGTCGAGTCGAGTTTCGTGTGTGTGCCCTGGCTCTGTCAAGTGGTGCACTCGTTTTTTAGGTGCCCCACAAGCAAAAAGCGATTCAAGTGTTCATCAATGGCATCATATAATAAATTTTACTCATGTTTGCTTTATGCTCTGCTCACAAAACTCCACACAACTCCAACAACTCGAAAGGTCTTTTTAGCCATGCCCCAATTAGTGACTGAAAGAAAGTTTCGTTGGCCTTGACAAGTTCCCCCCATTTGGCTACCAATCTCCACTTCTTCCCTGGTTGCAACTGCAAACCTTACATTGAGAGAAAAATCATAAGTTTTTGTACTTGAATGAACAATTTTCATAGTCCAATGTTTTAAACCAAAATTCATCATTGTAACGCTCTCTTAAAATTATATTTAATGAATTACATTAATATACCTATGTATATCTTACAAACTTCAAGAGCTAAAGACAGAATTTTTAGTAGGTTTTCCTATGCTGTATGCTCATCAATTTTATTTAGATTTGTAGTATTTGCTTCCGCTCCCTAGTTAAGATTAAAATAAGATACGATTAGTACTTTATTTAATAAAAATTTTTTATTGTTAGCACTTGATTTTAATTAAATTTCATTTTGCTTTACACAATTTTAATTCTTTCACTATTTCCTAATTTTTTGTATAGCTTTAGTTTCCTGAATTTTTGCGAGTGTACAGCCATGACAATGACAATAGAGCTGCTTCATTTGGTAATACAAAACTTGCCGCATACTCATAACTAAGATCTCCGATAGCATCCGATGCTATCAGCTGCGTATTTGCCTCATTTTTGTGGAGCTCAAATTACGCTCGCAATTACAATAACAATTATTTGACTTCAACACACCATAAATAATTGTTACAATCATATCTCATTTCAATATTTCAGCAGCTTCGGAAATGATTTACACAGCTGTTGAGGTATTTAACAATACTTTATGGAAATTATATCATTAAACAGACTCATGATTTAAATGCATCATTTACAAAGAGATTTTCCTGGTGCTATTTATTATAAATATTTGAATATACCAATTAAAGCTGTTTAAAATGTATAATTCTTTTCAAAAATACATGGTATTATTATGCCAAAATTTTTAATTGGCTTCAAGAATGTTTTTATAAAAGAGGATCACTATTTTAATGTTTCTGCATTTTAATGACTGGCATTGAATGACTTGATTGGTATTTTATGACTCGCAAAATTTAAGTTTTTTTTCAGTTTGATCATGACATAGAAGATGTGCTAATAAGCTGCTGCTTATCACAGGCCGAAGCGTTTATAATCGGAAATATCAAGCTTTAATTCATAATGTTTTCACATGGTTAAAGAAAAACATGATTAATACTGAGTTTATTATAAAAGTTATTTACACAATTATTAAACAAACAACAAAATTTTATAATATATATTTAATTACTTTTTATAGAAAATTTTTTATTTTGTATCAAGATTTTTTAGATATTTGAAATGCTTTATCAAAGAAATGGTTTAAGTAACTAAATTATCTGTATAATTTGTATAATATATTTCCTAAAATTTATTTCAATACGCTTTGCTTTCATATGCTAAATTATTTGCCCTTAATAGTTGCAAAAAATACTACAATTAAAAAATGAAATAAATTCCCAAGAGTTGAGTTTTGTTTAACAAATTTCACCATGACCTTGGGTGCATTTATTTAAATGTTGTTTTGCCAGCATAAAATTATGTTTTGAAATTTTTAAAAAATTTAACATTTTGCAATTTTGATAGCAAATTACAGAAATCAATTCGTCTTCATAAATCAATGGCACAAGCCGCATATGCTCACATTGCGACTGATTGATCAGAGCGTTGACAAGGATGAGCATTGGGCTAAGAGTTTTATTTCCCAACTTAAGTCATGCATAATGTATATGGGGCAGGATGAGAGTCTGTCTGTCTGTCAGGCAGGTGAGTGACAAATTGACATGTTGCAAAAATGATAAATCTACAGAAGAGACATAAAAACCGAAATGACCTTTCATTAAGCTGCCAAATAAATACCCGAAAGAAAAAACTGAAGCGCCTCTTGAGCGAAGAGCTCAATAAGCTCTTAGCCGAGCGACATGCCGTTAGCATAGGTCAAAGTTCACAGAGTGAGTGTGGGGCGAGCAGTAACCAAAACCAAAACCAAAAATTTGCCTTTCTCCGCCCCCAAATACAGAACTCCCCAACTTTAATACAGTTCAAGTCCGTTGCTGACGTCACAGCTCGGTATCATTCCTTACCCACATCAATTACGCTTTTTGGATGGACCATCACAGCGCTGCCAGTTCTGACAATTTTGTAAAGTCAAATTAAATATAGCATAATCCACCCCGCGTTCTCATAAAAACCCACATCAATAATTCACGCAACTTTCAACTCAGAGCTGGCGTACGCTGCGTATGCGCAATTTATATGCATTAAACGCATTAGCATTGATTGCCATAAATGTCATAATAGCAAACAGCATTTAAAATATTGCCGATTTGAGCTGCAGAATTAACATAAATGAAGTTCTCTGATATGCAGTAAATAAAGTTAGTTATATTGACTATCTGAAATTCATGTGGAGTATTTTCACTCCACAAGTTTATGTAGTTTATTGAGAAATCTGAATAAAACCAAATAATTTTAATCTTGGACTGAAAGAGTATATTTAGTAAAAATATTTGTATATTTAAGAAAAATTGTAAGGTTTTATTATATACTGTCTATATGTCCGTTTATATTTTAGACAGAGTTCAAATCCATCAAACTTTCTGGACTTTCTAAAAGATTTAATATATAGTTGTAATTACATTTAAATAAAGTTGATCTAAACCGTTTTATATAATTTTAATATTATTTATAAATGTTTTATTGTTTTAAAATGATATCAAATTTAACGTTTATCTCTGTTGTTAAAGATCTTAATTTTCTTGACTTCAATGTTTTTCAACTAATAAACTGCTTTTTAAATTTATTTTAATTTAATTAATTGTTGTACCGATATGAAAACGCTTTAATTGATAGTTCAATTCTTTTGTTTAAAGCCTGAATTTCCTTTAATTAAATTTAAAGTCTAATTGCTTTACAAAATATATTCTCTAAATTTAAACATTTTATTTTCTCTCCTTCTTCAGCATTATTTGCTCGGTTTCAAGTTCGATTAACCTGTGTAAAAGTTCGATTATATATTTATACCCTGTACCCATTGAAAAATGGGAAATACAGGGTTATTAACTTTGTCAGAATGTATGTAACAGGCAGAAGGAGGCGTGGTAGACCCCACAAAGTATATATATTCTTGATCAGGAGGACAAGACGAGTTGATTTAGCCTTGTCTGTCTGTCCGTCTGTCCGTCTGTCCGTCTGTATGAACGCGTCGATCTCAGCAACTATAAGAGCTAGAGCAGCCGTTTTGGTCATTTTTGAAAGGTGTATACCATACGCAGATCAAGTTTATTCCAAATTTTGGATACCACGTCCCTACCGCGAACAATGGCCATAAATACAATACATTAACCAATTTGAACGCGTATATCTCAGCAACTATAAGAGCTAGAGCAGCCGTTTTGGTCATTTTTGAAAGGTGTATACCATACGCAGAACAAGTTTATTCCAAATTTTGGATACCACGCCCCTACCGCGAACAATGGCCATAAATACAATACATTGACTAATTCGAACGGGTATATCTCAGCAACTATAATAGCTAGAGCAGCCGTTTTGGTAATTTTTTAAAGGTGTATACAATACGCAGAACAAGTTTATTTCAATTTTTGGATGGCATGCACCTACCGCGAATAATGGCCATACATTAGATTCAAAATATATTTTAAATAAAATACTGTACTAGCAAGGCTGATCTTTGGTACAGGGTATAAGACAGTCGGGCTTGCCCGACTGTCATGTCTTGCGGGCGCTAGCCCGCGAGATTTTTTTAATTAATTTTTCCGATATCTTGATATTGACATTGTGTTTGCCTTCAGTTTTAATTTGTCTTACAAACTAAACAAATATTTGCACATTATATTTTACCCCTGCGCTTAGGAGAGGGGAAAGTGCTGAGAGCTTTTCACCTCATTCACGCCCCCGCACGCTCAGCTGATGGCAGTGCACTGGAAGTGGGGACGCCGACAGACTGGAAGGCTGGAAGCTCAGTGGCAAATCCTACGACTGGAAGTCGCATTCACGCTGACAGGCCAACAATTAGCCAAAGGCAGCTCCGCCTACAAAGCGTACCAGCTGTGAATGTGTGTGTGAGTGTGAGTGTGTCTGTGTGTGTGTGTGAGTGTATGGGAAGCAAGGCCACACCCACGCGGCCATGTTTGAATGAAATGACAGGAAATGAGAGAAAGCGAGCCATCGAGAGAGCAAGAGAGACAGTGGACAGCTCTCAAAAATATAAAATTTTGCGCGCGGAACGAAATGGGAAAATGGAACATGCGTTGGTAAAAAATGCGCCCGAGTAATATGAGCATGAACCCAGTATTGGGTATTTAGGTTACACATTGTTGTTGTTGTTGTTGCCAACTTAAGTAAGGTCATCGAAATGTCAAAAGTTGCATTTTCAATACACGCACACATGCACACACTCATACCCTAGACAAAAACACGCATACGCCTTGTTGCCGTTTTTACGTTTTTCATTAAATACAAGTGTTGGTCGCGTTGACATTGCTGACATTCTCACAAACACACACACAAACACCCACACAAACACACACACACCTACACACTCATACACACTCTCACCTATATGCCCCCATTCACACGTAGCCGACCCGCGACAATTTGCAATTAATTTGCAGCCTTTTCTTCTTCCACTTTTTCTCTAGCTTCGCCTGCGTCAACGTCGCCATGACAAAAACACACACACACAGACCAATATACGAAAACTTATTGATCGTAGTGTAGTACGTATATATATATTTTCTTTCAAGTTTATATTCCTTTTACTAATACACTGAGAAAATATCAGAAATTTCTTGCATAACTAACTTCGTATCCCAATAAGTGCAAACCGTTTAGATTTGGAACAAATAGTTGATAATTCAAATGTTAAAATTTCGGGAGTCATATTTTTGTAGCATACCCTAGGGATGACTTTAATCACTTAACCCTCAAGTTGATGAACAGGTGCTTTTTACTTGAAAACGAAAAATAATTGTGCAATTTTGCGATCAGAAGCAAAAATAGTACATGTAGATGGCGGCACACGAGTTTTGAAAGTTTTTTTTTATTGTTTTTGGATGTATATTATCTACTATATGCTTATCACTAGAATTTTTCGACAAGATAGAAAATTATTGTCTTAAGCTCATTCGAACCTATAATTAGATCTAACTTTTTTTCGTTCCGTGTATGTTTTTATTATTTTTTCTACATTTATACTCCTTTTGCTAGTATCCTCTGGTGCTCGCTCTGCGGCTGCGATTTGCGCTTCTCGCTTACACACTTCAACACTTTCGGCAGCCATTTTGCTGGCGCTGTTCCCTCTCTCCCGTGCGCTGCTTAAAAATTCCACCACTCGGGTGACAAATACACACACACAAATTCACACATACACACACACAAATACACACAGCTGTGTTTCTCAATAGATTCGATTGTTGTTCCATTTTTCGTTTTGTCTTCTTTGACATTAGTTTCATTTGTTAGGCATCCCACTCACTCCTGCTCTCCTTCTGTCTCTCTCTTTTACTCTACCTTTCTCCCTCGTTTTCTCCTAGCTCTCTTTCTCTCTGTCTCTCTCCCACTCACACTTGCTGAACTGCGCATAACAACAGACGTCAGCTTAATTTCCATTTTATTGATATTATTCTGTTTGCGCAGATTCCATTACACTTTATTACTAAATATCGTCTACGTTTAATGCATTATACTATAGTATACTATCCCTATCATATAGAATATATTTATATATATATATCATAATCAGTCATATATATATTTTATTGAATTTTTTACACTTGCTTTAACCACAAAAACCAAAAGTTGAAGGCATAAAAAAGTTTTGAAAACCTTATAATTTCTTATAAAACTTTAAGTTTATGTTTTTCACAAATTCTTCTTAGTTTTGAACCGCATCATGGCTTACAGTAATGAGCAAAAGTATATGAAAAGTTGTAGTTCTGCAGCTTTAATCAACTTAATGTTACAGAATATGACAAAAGTTGACTGCACCTACGGCCCTCTAATGAAGATACACACGTAGGACTGCGGATGAAATTGAATTTGCCCATGGTAAATTGCAGTTGCCCGCAGAACTCGGAAGTTTGTGCCGCGTAACAAATGTTAACGAGCTCATGTTACACTCGGGTATATTTTACTCTGGCAATGGCAGGTGCCAACGACATTCCAAGAACAAAAACAACAACAACAACAACAACAGCAACATCAACAACAAGACAAACAACAAATACCCTAGACAGCATCCATGTTGACTTATCAAAGCACAAAGGGCAACTTTAGAGCACCCTGGGGGGATTAGAGTAAACAGTAAATTAAACTGTAGCCAACTGCACTTAAATTGGAATATTAACATGCAGAAATATAAAACAAATTAGTGAGAGCTCAAAGATTATCAGGAAAATAACTACGCTCAAATTTACGGGGTCTTTAAAAGCGTAACCCTACATCAACAATCAAAATTCGAAATTAAGTATTGCGATAAAAGAATATATTTTTGACAGAAAATTTAAATAGTTATCAACAAACATCTTGAAACTCTACGACTCCTTTTGTAGATATTGAATATCAACAATTTAAGCTCTTAAAATATTTGAAATTGAGAAAAGAAAATGTATATCTTAAAATCGAAAGAATTGATGCCTAAACGAATTGTATTGCAAAATTATGTAGAAAAAATTTGGACGGAGCAGATCAGTCGGACGTGCCCGACTGCACAATACCCTGTACCCTATATTCAAATTATAATTTAATGAAACTGTCACACGAAGCGTAGGGGCAATGCTTATTCTTCTTACTTTTTTATGTGTGCCAGATTAAACGGCAGCTTAATACCGGTCACATCAAACTCTTGCCATTGTCACACTCCAGATCCACAAACATTTTTATTATAATAAACACACTCGCCACTAAGCGCCCTTGACACGTCCTAACCACTTGACTTCACTGCACTGTGATCAGCAGCTCTGCAGCATCCGTATTTATAGTGCTTACAGGCTGCGCAGTCGCTGTCTCTTATCAGTTCCCGAGAAAGAGAGAGAGCCAAGAAAACCCACTCACCAATCTGCAGCTGTGGGGAGATCGACCGCTCTCCAAGCATACCTCCTGCATTACAAGTAATGCAGCGGGTAGCCGGCTCGCCTATAAAGAACACATCGAGCGCTCTCTATGCATAAGCTGCTGGGCAGCGCTTAGCCGCTCTGCTTGCTGGCTCTCCAAGCATACCGCCTGCATTACAAGTAATGCAGCGGGTAGCCGGCTCGCCTATAAAGAACACATCGAGCGCTCTCTATGTATAAGCTGCTGGGCAGCGCTTAGCCGCTCTGCTTGCTGGCTCTCCAAGCATACCTCCTGCATTACAAGTAATGCAGCGGGTAGCCGGCTCGCCTATAAAGAACACTTTGACCGCTCTCTATGCATAAGCGGCTAGGCAGCGCTAAGCCGGTCTGCTTGCTGGCTCTCCAATCATACCTCCTGCATTACAAGTAATGCATCGGGTATCCGGCTCGCCTATGAAGAACACATCGACCGCATCACTCCTTAAACGAAAAACCAAATGTTTTTAACTTTGAATGTGCATAGCTTTATCAAAACTCAGATTTTCAAGCGGTGCGGTTTTTTCTTAATCATTTGAGTTCAAAATTAAAATTCGGGTAAAAAACCCTAGAAGAACAATTTTTTAATTTCAACGAAAATTTTAAGCCCCCCTAAAAAATATGTAAATTTGGAAAAAAATTTTTTTTTAAATATTGTAAGAATTAATGCGTAAACGAATTGTATTGCGCAATTATGCAGAAAAAACCAAACATGACAGCATTTGGTCGAAATATGTAGATTTTAGAGCCAATATAGGCTTTGGACTTCCATTCAGTATATCGTACTTATACAACTTAAAAAAATAAATTAAAAGAAAACTGTAATTTTATTTTATTCAAAAAATAAAAGCGTTTGCTCTCTTGATGCCAATCTGTTAGCTGTCCAATCAACTTGCTGACAGCTGCAAAGTATCTTCCTCAACGCAACTGCAAATCCTTGTCACAGCGAGCGCATACTTTTTGCGCTCAGTGTCAAATGCTGCACCTCAGGGGGGTTAAGCTCGCAAACGATGACAGCGGCAACCGCTGTCTATCCCACTGTCAATATTAGCAGACAGACGACAGACCTAGCATCAAACACAACTAGTACACAGAGAGAAAAAAATTGAGAGTTATGCTCTTGAAATCATACTCTTTAAAGTTGATATCTCACAAAAAAAAAAAAAAAAATAATACATCTGAAAAAACAAAAGTTCTTAAAAATGAATAAATGAAATGATATAAAAAATAAATTTGTTTCAGTGTAGTTACAATATGTATAATTTACTTAGTAAGTTATTAAGTTTGATAGTTTTTTAATAGAGTTGCTTCGAACTTGAATTTAAACCAACATTTTTCTCTCAGTGTATGGTCAACATACGAGATAGACGCTATATTTTATGGGTATTTATTAATAAAACGGACTTTTTGACACTGATGCAGTTACTGTTACAGTTTCGAAGCAATCCAATTAAGACCGGGATCATAGATTACAAAATTTTGTTGTTGTTGCTGTTGCTGTTGTATTTTTTTTAAACTCGGTTAGATACTAACTATATAGCCTGAGCCCACATGTATAAAAATCGATAGAACTGTAAGCATAACGAGCAGCGCGAAGGCATCGTTTCTTGTTTTTATTATGCCCGGCACCCCTTGAAAAAGGTTGAGAAAAGATATAATAACTTTGTGCAAATATATGTAATATAAAAAACATCCATTGTGTATATTTTTGATCAGGATAATGAGCTAAATCTGTCCATCCGTCTGCCTAGATCTCGAAAACTATAGGCGCTATAGCAGTTAAATTCACAATTTAGGTAGATGTAGACCATACGATGACCAAATGTATTTGAAAACTCGGATGCTATGCCCTATTCAGACCCTAATCCATAAAAACCGTGCCATGCAATATATTGAATATGGTAGCTGCTAATTCAAAACCTATGCTCTCTATCATTATATTTATCTATCCCGAAAAGTGCATAGCAATCGGTAAATAAACACAAAACTTATTGAAGAAACAATATTCCCTTATTTGTCTCTCTGACGGCGCAGTCATTAGAGCACTGCTGCCGCACTTCGCACTTGGGAACAGTGTATTCCATTGTCCGTTGCGTCTGACTGTAGTCTTTCCAAATTTTTTTTATGCCTTACCTTACCTTGGCAGCACATCTAACTCTGACCCATGGCCCCAGGCAGAGGCCCAAGCTCAGGCGCACAGCGTGATATATTTTACAAGTGTTGCTTTTGTTGTTGTTGTTATTGTTATAACTGGTGGTTGTGGCGGTGTTTTTTGTGGGGTTGGTAACACTCATTGGGGTTGGGGTGAGGTTTGATGGTGGTGTCTGTTTTACGGTTCGCTTGGCATCGAGCAGATGCCCTGAACCCGTCATCTAATTACGAAAAGGCGTATACGGCTTTTATCATTATAACCGTGTTCAAACTGAAAGTCTAATGATCTCAACGTGCGGCATGCGCCCAAGGCAGAAATTCTATATATTTCCCAGAAAAAATATACATAACTTATGTACTTCCTCTGACCATCATTACTTATGCAGGCTACAAATTTATAAAGAGAATTTCGATTGCAAAAATATTGTAAATATTTTATCAAGATTTTTCTCTAAATATTAATTATAATTTAATTTTTAATCATATTGCAAATTACATATTTTCACAAATTGCTAAAGGTCAAGTTATCAAAAGGGTTTTCAAAATTTCTTCATACTTTTAATTTTTAGTTTAAAAATTGTAGTTCCGAAATTTTATTGTATATTTAAGTTACCAACATGTTTTCCCTTCATCTATAGAACTCATATAATTTTTAAAAATTTATTTACAAGTAGTTCCTAAATATTTTATGAAAATACTTATTATTAAGCTGGTAAGGGTATTCCCTCTTCGGTTTTCCAACTCAACGTCATTTATTGTGTCTGCCAACTGCCAGAAATAAATTCATAATTGAAAATAAACATTGAGGCACGTAAATTAAACTTATATTGGAGTAAATTTCTGTGTAATTTATATCGTTGGAGGGTTTGCCTGTTAGATGTGCTTTTTATATGTACTTATAAATTAGTTACTTTAACAAAACTCTAGAGCAAATAATTCTTATAGGTATAGAAAGTTATCAAGCATTTTCTTAACTTATTATAAATAAATAAAGGTGTTTGCTCTGACAAATTGACTGATGAAACATTCAATTCAAAGCTTAAGATCTTCAAGGTTAAAGTTTTACACAGCCTAAAATTTATGTTTGAAGGATGTAGTAAGAATGGATATTTTAAAATTCTATAAGCAAATGAATTAAATTCACAAAAATTTATTATTTGAAAATTTTGATAATGCAATTTAATAAAAAGAAAAAAAAATTAATAAATATGTCTATGTTTTAAGTTTTCATTAAGGTTGCTTTGATCAAAATCTAGATTTATCGAGAGCAGAATAAATAGAGCTTTAATGGAGTTATTAGAGGTTCCGACACGCAATCAAATAAACTTGCAATCAACTCTCAAAAGCGTAGAGTAGTTTCCATTTATTTTTATGCACTTTATTATTATTTTAATTTGATTGCCATAAAAATTATATGCATAATTTTGCCATATATAAACAGGATTTGTTTGTTATTATGCCCTATATAAAGTCACGTTTCTGTGCATAATTAATTCCAAGCATTTGCAGTAAGCAAAGAACAAACAATTAACTGCGAATTAAAATTGAATTATATTTAAGTGCTGCAAGAAACAACTCACTAAAGCTGTCAGAATGAAAAGGAAATTATAAGGCGTTGTTTGGTAGAAAATTCTAAGGCTTTTTATACTCTGTAGAAACAGCTGATGAGGTAGCTTTGAATGGGAGATAATTTTAGAATAGATGGAAATAAATATAAATCAAATTAAAGAAATAAAATGAATGAAAACTTTACAATTTTTACAACTTAATTCTTTGACTATCTTAATATTAATGTGCTGAATTTCCCATGTCAAGCACACCCGACTGGCGTACACTCACAGGGTACTATAATCACATAATACTTTATCTTGTTTACACAATTGTTATATGGCAATTATTATGCCTCATTTTCGTATTACCAATTACATATGTTTTATGGCGCTGTTGAGCACACTCGACTGGCGTCTGTTTGCCTGATCTAAATATAAGTATATGAACTTGGTTATCGCATATATCCTGGGCCCGTATATAGCTTTGTTTGGTCTATTGTGAACGGCTAACGAGCTGCCGTTTCTATTGCCTCAACTTGCGTGTCTTTTGTGCATTTCTTTTCGCTTCGCTTCGCTTCTTCTTCTTTCACTTTTGTGGCTCCTTTTTGGGCAATATTTCTGTGGCGCCCACATGCGTCTTTCTTTTGGCCGTGGGCAAAATAACCTGGTTGTTTTTCCAACCACTTTTCCGACAACCAAAAGTACGTTAGCCCGAGAGTCAAGCGTCTGTGCCATATAATTTTAGCCCGCCTCATATATACTATAGAAGTATACACAGCGAGAGAAATTGCGGTTTAAAATTAGATTCAAATTAACTAAATTTCGGAATTTGCAGTTGAATTAATATAGTATTTATTTGTAATTTAATTTATTTTATTCTTTCATTAAATATAGTAAAATATTCATAATACTTATTTGTATTTGTATTTTACTTTTCTCTGACTACTGATCTTAAAAACAAATAAATACATAAATAATTAAATAAATAAACTTATAAATAAAGATCTTAATATAGGAAACAAAATGCTTCAAACTAGTATTATAGAACTAGAAATAAGTACTATTTAAAATACTTAAATCCCAAATTATGTATCCAAAAATAGGATGAAAATTTTAGATTGAATTTTAATGTGCTTATAAATTGAAACATGTTTAATCCTAAAATAATTTTTTTTAAATAAAAAAAATTATTTATTTGATTGTTTATTAATTTATTTTTAAATTTGCATAAGCTTCAATCTAAAATTTGTATAAAGTTTCGTGCTTGAAACAGTTTCAACAACGGAATGCTTGATTTTTTCTCTCTGTGCACCGTTATGTATAATGTCGTTCCATATACTTTATTTAAGTTTGTGGCGCACACACACATACACACACACGCGATGCACACACGCACACCCGCTGTGGCACACCTTGATTTACCTTGTGGCCAACGCCAGGCGGGGGGGCCTGAAGAGGAGGAGCGTTGTCCTCCTTTTTGGGCTGGTTTTGTTGCTTCTCCTTCTCCTTATCGATCGTCTGCAAAACGCACTGCGAAATAGTTTTTCCTCGCTCATTTTTCCGCTCTCTTCTCGCAGGGAAAATAGTTGTAGTCGGATGTTTGTTGCTTTTGCACACGTAATTGCTTTTACGTGGCGAGCATTGCAAGTTTCACACTCTGATTGCGGACTTAGTTGGTAATGTTATTGTTGCATCTGGTTTTGGGTGCATGCTGCAGATAGTTTGCGCAAGTTTGTAGTTTCTGAAAAATCCATCACGAACTCTGATCTCTTTAAGTTGCATTTGCATAGCGCCAAACATCAGAGGTCGCCAACTGCAGTTGGGAAAATTCAAATGGATGCACAGATGAGTTGCATTCAACTTCGATTAAGGGGCAAACTTTATCCTTGATTTGACTTTTAAGCAAATTGAGGCAAAGGTATTAGCAACTTTCGCTGAATATATAAAAACAACAGTTGCTTGTGGCTAAAACTGGGAATATTGGATAACAAAAGACAGATGGATTGAATGGAAAATAGGTATAAATAGATTGAATAAGCAGAGTGCTTGAATGAAGCGCAGATTAAATCATAGTTTGATTGATGGGGCGACAGGTAAGAAGCTAAAGAGAATAGCAGTTAAATAAAAATAGAGACTAATGGCTTGAATGAGCTTTATAAGATAGATAAATTCATAGTTAGAAGGCTAGAGAATGGATATTTACCTAATTGGTAGAAAAAGTTATAAATAGAAACATCGGTAGATAAAACTATATAAAAAACACCTACAAAAAGACATAAATTTAGATAGATTCACTTATAGATTGCTGAAGATAATAATTGATAGACAGATGACTAACACCAATAGATATTTTTCTGAACAAATTCAGTATAAACTGATAGATCATAAATTTCAACTAAGAATAAATATTGTTAATGTTGGGAAGGTTTTTTGAATAGATATTAAGAGATATGCCGACTGTGCAAAAATTATAATTAAATAAATAAATAAAAATATAAAAAATATATTGCATATTCTAAGGTCACTGATGAGAATGTAGGCAACATTCGAAATAGTACTATCTGACCAAAGCCAAAAATGTTTCCATTAAAAATCTCCCATTGCTAGACGTCGAGCCCGAATTCTCACCTTCAATTATTTACAATGAAAATATTCAAAATATATAAATAAAACCAAATAAACGATTATACGTTAAGGTCTCAAGCAAATTATATGCTATTCATTTTATAAACTGCAGATAATCAAATGTAATCCCTTGACACTATGCCAATGAATTGCCGAGTTTATTGATTAACTAAGTGCAGTGTTATTCAAATGGAATATTTATGAATCTGTCCGAAAGTTCAACTTTGACACGGAGTCTGTGGACAAATTGAAGTGACAGATTTGTGAGTGAAATCAAAACACAATAGGTTTAATAAGTGCCAGGAAATGCCGTGGCATTTAAACTCGAGAGCACAAGTTAGATCTTGATAAATTGCAAACAAAAAAAATAAAAAAAACGTCCCCAAGTGATAAATGACAATGAAATTGCGAAAAATTCAGTGTGACAGTTGCCAAAAGTAAGAAAAGAAATGCTGCAACAAAAGAAAGCCAAAAAAAGAGCAAGAAATGAGATAAAGTCAAAATCCCCCCCAAGTAGTTGAAGGCTGTTGAGAGCTAACTGCAGTGCGTCTCAGGGTCAGATGTTTATCAGAGCCATTTGTAGTTGCCACGTAAATGATAATAGATTATGCTTTATTGTTTGCAATTGCGGAAAATGATGGGCGAATTGGCAATGAGCAACGAGACTTTGGGCCAAACGCTAAGTGCCTTATATAAGCAGCCAAAAGTATGCTACGAAAAAATAAAGCAAACAGAAACAATTGGAATTGAATGACAAATGAAAGATACAAAAGGCAAGGTAAAACAAATGGTGGCATGAATATTCAAGTGAATGCCTAGACAGGTGAAAATTGATTTTCTTCAGCGTGGGCGAAAATGGCAAAAAGTAAGCAAAAAGGAAAAAGCTTGGCGCGAATAGAATTTTATTCAAATGTGCTCAACTAGGCGAGCGTAATATGCATGGGAAGCGCCAAAGACGCAGCCAATTGGTTGGGCTGTCCGTGGGAGGCGCATGCGTCGACATCCTGCGCCGTGGAAAGCTCGTTTACAGCTGGAATTCCAGTCAGCATACCGACAAAATAACGGTACGAAAACAGCGCCAGACAGAAGTTACCTTTGCTCCTGCCCGGACGACACAACGCACGCTTCTAGCCAAAATTCTTCAGCTGTCGTTGTTGTTGTCTGGCCTCGGCCTGCCACCAAAAAAATAAAAATAAAAATAACACCAAAAAAAGGCAACAAAAAATTAAAAGAAATTAATTAATTTCGTTGAAAATTTATTGCAAATTTTTTGTCGCCGTGTCGAGTGTGGTTTTGGTCAGCTCGGTGTAAATCCTGTGCTCGGTGTGAGTGTGTGTGTGTGCCCGTGTGCGTGTGTGTGTGTGCCCGTGTGCGTGTCCTCAGTTTTTACATAACTCAGCAGCGAAAAGCGAACGTTACAGCATACAAGGCGAATAGCTATATCCAAAGATATAGCTATTGTTTGAACTGTTAATCGAATTGCTGTTGTTGTTGGATTAATCGCTTTTCTGGCATTCACGTAACGAACGTGGCGTCCAACGAGGGCAGCAGCAGCGCCGCGGGCAGTGGCAGTGGCAGTGGCAGCGGTGCGGAAAATTCGGCCGCCCTGTTTTCCAAATTGCGTAGCTTTTCAATTGGCAGCGGCCCCAATTCGCCGCAGCGCGTCGTCTCCAATTTGCGCGGATTTCTCACCCACCGCCTCAGCAATATCACACCGAGCGATACAGGTAAATATATCCCATAGATAACAGATACAACCAGATATTATCAGATACATTAGATACATTTCTTTTGTCGTCTCATTTGTTTCGAGTGCCTTACATAATCCCAACGTCTAGCACTGAATATGCATATAATTAAAATTAAACAACTTCGCTCTCTCTTGAACAAACACTACAGCAAAAGCTGCAAGTGTTGTCCTTAAACAAACACACGCACACAGATACACACACTCACACACACACACACACGCACGCACACTCTCACACATCTCACAAGGTATTTGGATATAGAGACATTTGTTTTATGGCCCCCAGAATGAACGTGTTCGTGCACGCTCCTGTTCCATTTTCACAGCGAAACGTTTCGGAATGAAACAGTTACAGTTAACATTCGGCAGCTAACGTGTCTAAGCTCATACGCTGAACTTTACTCTTATGTAATATTAGATTTTGGGGTTTATAATCTCAGTTTAAAATGGAAAAAATGAAAAGTTCTTTCTTTATCTTTCACTATAAATTTTATAAAAAAAATCCAGTTTTTCTATGGATTTTATTATAATAAGACAATATTCTCTACATGTGGTTCTCAAAAATAGCTACATTTAAATAATAAAGTAGTAAAACTCATAAAAATAATAATAAAAATATTTGATAGATATACAAAATTTACTTTGCAAAGAAATTTATTCAAATTTAAGCTTTATAAAGAGTTAATAAATTATTTATTTATTTCAACATTTCGGGAGCAATTGAAACAAAAGCAATGGACTTGATCAAAACTTTTTGGAAAATTTGAGAAACATTTGAAAAAAAAACCCTAGAGACTATAATTTTTGTAAGAAGATAGAATCTAATAAATTTGGTTGTTTAAAGCTACTTATAAAGACTGAAAAGAATACACCCAACTGACTTACCAAACAGACGAATATAACTATAACTTAATATTTGTAAAAACCCTATTTTTTAGGAGTAAATATATACAATTGTATATATAAATTGAAGTATTACACATCACTATGGTATAAATTACTACACATAACAGTAATAGTATACCATAAAATAAAGTAAATAAATTTTTATATTTTCACAAAAAAAAAAAAAAAAATTAATGTGTCAAGCAATAAATACTTGCCATAGTTTAACCATAAGATATGGTAATAAAATATATAAAAATCCATTGAAAAAATACTTTTCTCAGATTTTCTTTCGATTTTTCTTGCTATTTTATAAGAAAATCAATATCTAATAGTTTGTTTAATAAATTTTAGTTTTATAGATATAGCTTAGATACCATTTTCAATTCTACAAATTTAAATGAGAGTTTTGATAATATTCAGTATAAATTAGAGCAGCTACAATCGTTTAGTAAAAATAGAGCTGCAAACTGAGCCTTTACAATTCCCAAGAATTTCGAAACCTAAAATATTTGTTGGTTAATTAGTGCAAATATTTCTATACAAACTTTCGTTATTAGATTGCGTGTGGCTAATGAAATCTCGGTGGTTTGCCAATTAAATCATTAAAAGTATGTGCTTCATAGACCATAGTTGAACCTAGTTTGTCAGGCTGTGGAATTTCCATTACAGGTGCTGTGGCTGCTGCATAATGAAGCCAATAAATATAAATTTCCACACAAACATAGAACAGGAACAGGAATATAAACAAGACAACGACGGCTGCCACGTCATTAGATTGTTTGCCTTGTTTCCCCATCTCTCCTTCCCATCTCCTCCCCTCCCTCGACAACTTTGTTATACCCCCGGTAAAGGCGTTTGTAACGCTGATGTGTTCATAGCGGTTTCATGTCAAAACAAAAAGGGGGACAAACGCACAAGCGAAGGGTGCCAGGATGCTGGCAAAGACAAAAGACTGCGGGCCAGGGCCATGGCCAGAGGCAGAACCAAAGCCTACACTAAGAAAAATTAGAAGCAAGTCGTTTTGCAAATTACAACATCTTTAATAAGCTTCGAATATATAAGGGTTTTAGCTCTACTATTTCGAATTCAAATCAATGTCATGGAATCATGAATAACTGTTCAAAAAACAACAAAAAGTACACTCAGAATAAAGAAAAACAAATTTTTCTTAGAAAACTGCCTCTTAAATTTAGCTTGCTTAAAATAGAAAATTTTAGTTTGAATAATGTCGTAATTAATGTAAATTCCCATTTTTCTTAAGTCAATACAAAATTCGATTGGAATTGTAAATAGTTGTCAAATACACTAAAAAAGAGCACATGTTCTACAAAATATGAGAACTTCAATAAATCCTATTTCGTTCTATTTGCAGAGCAAATAGTTCTTAAGATTATTATTGCCCGTTAAACATTTAAAAGTAAGAGAAAAACTTGTAAATCAAAAAAAATAAATAAAGTTGAAATAAATTCAGTAGGTTTTGAACTTATGATAGACAGAGATTAATTTAAGAACTGCCGTACTGAATAATTAATAAGTATTACTAACAATCAATTTGAATTGCATTAAATAGAAAATATTCGTACTTAATCTTAACCAAAATGGAAACTACGAAGGCCTGAAACTGGACTAAAGTTAAAGTTAGCGATTAATGCTTCTAAAAAACTCCAAACATTCCTTAAAATAATGATTCAACAAATGCTTTTAAATGCAGAATTTCACTGCTAGATTAAGCGTTGTCAGACTTATAGAACTCCTGACACCGGAAACTCTTGATACAAGTACGGAAATGCTCGAATTTTCTGTCAGTGCAGTCGGCAGGAAGGAAGGTAGCTCGTAATAAGCCAAACGAGAAACAAGTAACGCATTTGTCTTGATGCTGTCTGATAAAAGCGACCCCCAGTCCCTTTGCCACTCCCCCTTTGTATAGGCAGACCACAGGAACCTGCCTCGAGGCTTTGAGGGTTGCAGCTGACAGCAAGGGGGAAGTTTTCTGCTGTTTTCTGCTGTGTCTGGCAGCCTCATCAAAAGTCGTAAACCTGCCGCTGATGGTGTTGTTGATTGGAAGGCATTTGTAGCGCTACAAATGTTAACATTTTCCCCAGCTTCCCAACACACAGCCAATGTACTGTATGTACTCGTAATAAGACTGAATTCCAAAATATTAATCACAAAAACTTGCCACTACGACTAAATTAACTATAGACTAAGAAATTGTTGCTAAAGTAGCCGAGGTTATTTATTGGCTGAGAAAAGTCTTGGAGCGTAGCGCAATAAATGCTGCCCCATGAAATTTATGAGCAAATCAATTTGTAAACTGACCAGGGAAGTGTTTACGGTCGAAGAACAGACTGTACACTGGGCAACAAAGTTGAAATTAAAAACAGTGTATAAGTGCAAATAATTGTCTGCAGAAAAGCCAGTTAATAGACTGTTTAAAAGGTTTAATCAATATAAAAGAATATGTATCTAAAAATCTTCCTCTTAAAACAATTGCAAATTTTTGATTAAAGCATAACAAATAAATTGAGTTTAAATTCTTCTTAATCTTTAGCGTTGTTAATAATTTGTTACCCTATATAAATAGTTGATAAAAAGAAAAATTTATTTTAAGTTACAATTTCAATTCTTTCAAAAGATTCCTTGTGCCTTTTCTATTGCCATTCTTTATACTAAATTATACATTTTTCACAAAGGTTTTATCCAAACTATTTAAATTAAAACTGCTTAAAAATATTTAAACAAATAGAGAGAAAATTTATTTAACTTCTTCTTGATCTTCACGTTCAAGTTTTCGCTTTACATATTTTTTTTTCAATTTTTGAAATATAAAAATAGTTGATAAAATAAATCTATTTATATTTTTATTTTCCTTTAAGTTAATTTTTTCTTTTTTACTCCTTTGCATATGAATTGTATATTCCTACAGCAATCCCGATAAACTTCTAAAATTTTTAGCAAAAAAAGGAATATATAGATTTTCTTCAAGTTCTGTTTCGTCTTTAAGTTTGCTCTGAAATCAATTTGCCCCTTCTACGCATTTTTTTTCCAAGTTATGTGAATTTCGGATATTTGCAGTTTATTTTCTGTGGCGTATAACTTTCTCAATCAAAATTTACTGCTTGTTCTAACTAACTTTGTTCTAACTCAAACTTGCAATAACCATTACCTACGAACATCCCAGCTGCACACAAAGGTCCGACTGGGGAATACGCACACATTTGGGCAACGCCTGGCAGTAGGGGCGGGAGCCACGCCCAGTTAATGTTTTGATTTATGGCCAAAATGTCGCTAAAGGGGCCTCCGCATACGCATACGCCCTGTGGTGCCACAAGTGCGAAAATAGAGCAGCAAAAGTCAAATTGCTGCAGCATAGTATTTTACTTTGCCACATTTTGTTTATGCTTTTATTTTTTTACGATTACGAGACTGGGACTAGAACTGGAGCTTGAGTCCGGAGCCAGAGCCGGAGCCGGAGACGGAGCCGGATCCGGAGCTAAGTGGCCGAAGCAGATTCCTTGGGGAATTGATAAAAGCCATTTTAAGCTGGCACAAAGGCGTCGAGCTCTTGTATCTTGTATCTTATGCTTTGTATCTTGTATCTTTTGTAACTCCGGCACGTTTCGCTGCTTTTGTGGAATTTTAGATAATTTAACTGTCGCTGCCTTTGCTGCTTTCTGCATTTCGTTGTACGCTGCTGGAAACCCAATTAAACGAAATTAACACAGTTGTAATCGATGAAAACAAAAGACGAGCAGCGCACAAAGCAAAAGTAAAAAGTAAAAAGTAAAAAGAAATTAAACTTGAAAAGGGAACAAGGCAGCAACTTGATGTACAACAACTTGATAGACAGGCAACAAGACAGACATGCAAAGAGGGTTAAGGCTAAAGTCGCCAAGGGTTAATCGATCAAGAAAAATTGAACTCAGCGTTAAGTGCTGCTAAGCTGATGGAAACAAACAAGCGAAAGAACTATGTAGTTGAGAAAACTTGATGAAAATAATTACTCAGCAGAGCAAACAATATTGCAAATGTTAGAACAATTTAAATATGCTCTTCAATTGATTAAAAAAATTAAAATTTGAAATTATACTTTTGAATTAAAAATATTTATTTAAATATTTCTAAATATAAGCATAAATAAATATTTTCATACCAACAACTATTTAATATTAGGATTTAATAGTTATTAAGATATTTATTAATATATATGTATTTAAAAAAAGCTCTGTCGTTACACATACACGGCTTTTTTTATTATCTTATTATGAAAGCAAAATAATTAAATAAAATTTGAAATTAAATGCTTATAGTTAAAATATAAATATGTATATATTTATTGATATCGAAAGAGGAACTAAAATATAATATACCATTGAGCATAAAATTAAAAAATAAAATTCGATGTAAAAGCAATTTTGAGATAAAAAAAATAAATTCAAATTGAAAAGGGTTCACAATTTGACCAGACCAAATCACATTTACATATATTCGAAGATATATAAGATCAGTTGGATTAATCAATAATACCATATTCATTGTAGATCTTTTTTTTATAAAAAAAATGTGTACCCATTAAAAATGGGTTAATAACTTGACTCTCTATATTAAAAATATATATTTTTTTTATCAGTTCCTACCTGACCATCTCCTTACACTTGATTAGACAGCCAAACTATTCGGAGAGGCGCAAATTATGCGCACAAATGGCTTGGGCTCTCACATATCATTTATCAATAAGCACGCCCAAAATTAGGCTATACATTTTGTACCGAATTGTGGCACAGTGTGTGCCATTAGTATGCATACGCCTCAGCAAGCACAGACACTCCAATAATTGCTGTGTGAGCTGGGAAAGCGGAAGGGGAAAAGGGAAAGGGAAAAGGGAAAAGGGAAGGGGACAACCCTTCGCCTTCGCCACTTGAGCAAAGCAGCTTACAGCACTTCAGCTGAACGGCAGGGGTGAAGTGTGCGGGTTTTAGCTATATATATTTATATTTATATATATACATAAATGTTCGTATGTACGTGTATTAGTTACACTCTTGTAGGGATTTGCTCAGCCTTTTTGAGCCGACATTCGAAATGGGGCTTATCATAAATATTATGATTGGATTTTACGTTAGGTTTTTGATTGTCTCAATGTCCGTCAACAAGTACAGTGAAAGCTCAATAAAACAATCGAAAATAGCTTAAATATCTTGAGCTTCAAATAAAAGCTTTATTGTAGTTACAATTTATTAACATTTTTTTTAGACATTTTCAACTGTTTTATTTGCACATAAATTTTTTGAATGTGACGTTTTATATAATTTTTTTTTTGTCAAGCAGCAAGAGTTTCATTTATAATGTGAAATTATTTATGAGGCGCATATTAAATTTTATTTTATGTTGATTAGCTTGTCGCAGCCTCAGTTTCATCCCAAGGTGAAATAAAAACTGCCACGCCACAGGCAGCAAAAAAAAAGAGGAAAAATAAATGTAATTTCATTTTTCTCGCTGTGGCAGGCGCTTTCAAATCAAGAAAAAAATAAACAACCTCAGGTTTTTTGCCTGCTTTTTTTTGTCTTTCTTTATAATCCCAGCAGCTTTATGGCATTGGGCCAACTGCTGTGTTCCCAGGGCAACGGAAGTAAAAGAGAAAAGTGCCAAAAGTCGCAGCTCATCTTGAAGTTGATGTAGTTTAGTGAGTGCAAAGCAGCATACAGAGCTCGTATCTTATTCAACAGCAATCTAAAGCTGCTTTCTTTGCATGGAAAACTATTTGGAAAGCATTAGCAATTTTTGCTGACATTTTTGCAGCTGTTTTCATTGCCAGGCAGCTCATATTCCATTTGCAGACTCGGGCACTTTGAGTTCTATTATCAAGTTGTCTGGCATTAGATTGAATTTCCATCCAGACACTCACAAAAATAAACTGTAAGCGTAGGAGTCACGAATGTTAGATTGAAGATACTTGAATTCTCTACAAGCAAATATTTTAAATTTAAAAATATTAAAGTATTTATTAGAAATTTTAATGGGCATAAAAACTTCTAGCTGTCTTTAATGTAGCTTTTTCTTTACACTTTCTTTTATGCCAAATTCAGGCCTGCATGTTTAAGTATTTATGAGATATCAAAGCGTATTCTGGCTTTTATGCTATGCATTTGAATATTTTATAAGCCAAATACAGCTGCATAACCTGAGTTATGAACGCTCCACTTGCTAATTGCCAGGGAAACTGCCGGGGAAACTGCTGAAAAGGAAACCAAAATGAAGCGCCCTGGGATAATGAAAAGAAAATCCAACAGCAGTTTGCTTAGTGTTCAAGCCGCAATGCCCCAAATGAATAAATGAATAAACGAATACGAATACGAATACGAATGAGCGCATCAGGCGAATGCTTTATGAGTACGCAAAAATTTATTATGATTGCTGTCTGGGAAATTGATCAGCTGTTCGAACATTTCTAGCGGAAAAATCAATAAAATTATAAAGGCGTGAATACAAAACTGCAGTTTGTATGTCTACACTGACAAAAAGCCAGGCAACTTTTGTAGAATTAGAAAAATATTTCGCCAAGTGTATGCTTTAAGTAGACTTTAATATATTTTTAGCCATCTTTTTGTTGGCGCTTTCATTATTCTAACAAAAACCTGTTCGCACACGTTTCTGCACTTGACTTGAACAGCGACCAAGTCACCCTCTGCCTTTGATATACACACATATATGCGATATGTATATATAGTTGTATGTAATACCAACCCCAGGGTCAAGTAGCAACAGCCCACCTGAGCCAGACCCAGACCCTTCGCTTCTTCAAGTTATGAACACAACAAAAAACCGACAAAAATTAAAGTCCTGCCATGAAAAAATAACATTCGAGACGATAATTGACTCGGGGCGTGCATACTTTTTTGGGGCAGTGTAGAGAAAGCACACTCAGAAAAAAAAGGTTGATTTGTTTTACACAATAAAGTTTTTAAATTAATCTTATTCTGTGCCAGAAATCAAGTACAAATCAGAATAGAATAGCGAATAGAAAAGAATGCTTTAATTAAGTGAAAAGAATACTTAAATTAAGTACGAATCGTTTGTTATTTTAGTCTTAAAAGTTTGAAAAATAGAATAGATTGGTTTTCAATCCAAACCGGATTATAAATAAGAATTTAAGAATATGTTTAAATGAGGAATTTCCTGCTTGCATTTTTGACACCATAAACTCTTGATTATACTTCGCAATCACTTTATTTTTCGCTCAGTGCAGTTACGCCCTCTCAGAACTCCCCTGCATATACAGCACACCGTACGTGGTCATGAAAATTTAATGATAAAACGAAATGTTTTTCCAAAGTCTTCCTCTCTCTCTCTCTCTCGTATCGTGTATACCAAAAGCATTGCGAATACGCTGCGGGGTAGTTAGGTGAGGGGAGTTAGGTGAGGGAAGTTAGGTGAGGTTGCCAGAATGAGTGTATCTCTCTATGCTCGAATTTATACCCTGTACACGTAACAATTTTATGTTTTTGTCTATTTTCGAGGGTGGCAGTGAGCTTGTTACAAGGTAGATAAATGTTGAAATTAGATCAGCATTGATAACTGTGCATGGGAGAGTAGACAGTGGGAGTTCCAAAGCAAGAAATTGATAGAAAGTTATATATAGAACCAGTAAGGCATCACGTAAAGTCAGCCAATCTAATCTAATATAACTAACGTAAAGTATTAAATGTGTTTACTCAAAGTTTCCCATTTACTATTTTTTTTATTAAAGCTTACGTTAAGTTACTTAAAAGTTAATAAAACCGATTTATAAACCAACTTACGTTAGTCCAAACTTATAATGGTTCTTTCTGATTCATTTTTAATCGTTCAGTTTGAGAAAGAGACAGCTTTCAGCTTGTGTCTCATTAAAAGCTTAAAGCGCTTCGAATTTCAATTGCCTGGTGAAATGAAAACTGTTCTAGAGCTTTTCAAACTTTGAAAGCTTACGTTGTAGATCGAACTAGAGATCGAAAATGAGGAAAGATAAAATTTATTGTGCAAACACTTTAGACCTAAACTAAATTTTGGAAGTTAAAATTATTTTTTGATTTGGTAGTATTATAATAATACTAAAAAACTGAAATTCATAAAACGTATCTTTCGAAAGGTTTAACTTTCAGTCGAGTTACAGATCTTTGAGAAACTAAATTAAAATTTAAGGGGATCTATCTATCTAAAACCATAATATTTTGGATTCAATTTGGTATTTCTAAAAATGAATATCAAGTAATATTATGTCATTTTTTTTAAATTTATTTAAATAATTCTTTTATCCATAAATAAAACATATAAAGTAACAAATATGTATATAGCAAATTCCTATTGCTTTACAAAATTCTATAGAATGTTTTATACTTAAGTTCCTTTGTTGTGTCTCGATATTACTTTCATGGGGTTACCTTTTGTTGCGTGCCGCTCAAGAGGTGCTTAGCCACCCGATTTGTTGCTATTGTTCGGGTAGAGCAATGATTATAATTACAGGAATACGTACGGTTGTATTTCGAGTGCGGGCACGCGACTTTGAGAGCACTTCTGGAAGCTTTCCCCCCATGGATGCGATTATAATTATGATTAGAATACATATAGGCGACACTTGGTTCAAGCACTTTGTGCATATCTAGAGAAAGACCAATTAAAATGATTGGTTTTGTATGGAAATGGATATTTTTGGTATTTGTTTTATGATTGAAATGTGTGTTAATTAATGTGCATATGTATGTAATATTCTTGAATACATATATGAAGAAAAACTCTGAATCAAAAATAAAAAAAAAACACAATTGTAATCCTAACAATACAATTTTCTGTTCAGCAGGCAGCGGGGCATCCTTTTGCAACACAGAAACAACATTTCAATCATAAAAGCAAAATCTAAAAACGAAAAATATATACTTTGATGCAATATCAAATTCTTATAAAATTTTCTAATATTAAAGAAAACCAAAAAATCAAATAAAAACCTCTATGACAACTAATCAAACGAAATCTTGTTTCTGTGTCGTTAAAGGTTGTTCACTGGCATGCCAACAACTTGCAACACAACAACAACAACAACAACAACACGAAATCATGTAAACAACAACAAAGAAAGTTAACCAGAAAGATCACACAGCGAGTGCGAGAGCGAGTGAGAGAGCGAGCGAGCGAGCGACAGAGAGAGAGCAACCAGAAACCACCTCAAAGCAAACCGCAAAACGAAACAGAAACGGAAACGGAAGCGGCCATATTGAAAGCGCATCCGGCAGCGAACATGAAATTGAAAAGCGACAGCAACAAAAGAAAACAATACTAAAAGCAAAGTACAAAGCAAAGAGAGGGCAGAGCGCATAAGAAATAATAAAAAAATAGAAAAATAAATAATAAAATATAATAAATAAATAATAATTTATAATTCAAACTAAATAAATGCAAATAATAATTAGCAAATAAAAGCAGGAAAAAGCATTAAAGGCATACGAAATTTAAAACTGCTAAGGAAGTAGGAATACCGTTAACAAAATGGCCTCATTTCAAATACCGTTAATCAATCTGGAGCTGCGCGAGGTGAAGGAGATCGTATGGGAGAAGATACAGGAGCCGGTGAACCAGAGACGCCTCATTCTGGTCATCGTTTCGATAGCGCTGTTGCTGGACAACATGTTGTATATGGTCATAGTGCCCATAATACCCGATTATCTGCGTGAGATTGGCAGCTTCGATGATGGACCCACGCAGCCGCCATTGCGGGATAATGTGACCAATCAGATAATACCACAGCATCATGATCATCATGGCCAGGATTCTGCAACGGGCATACTTTTTGCCTCCAAGGCCATTGTGCAGCTGATGGTGAATCCATTTTCCGGCGGACTTATCGATAAAATCGGCTACGATATACCCATGATGATCGGTCTGACGATCATGTTCTTCTCGACTGCAGTCTTCGCCTGCGGCTCCAGCTACAGCGTGCTCTTCTTTGCGCGTTCTCTGCAGGGTGCCGGTTCGGCATTTGCGGATACCTCGGGTCTGGCCATGATTGCGGATCGTTTTACGGAGGAGAACGAACGATCACAGGCGCTGGGCATTGCGCTGGCGTTTATCAGTTTTGGCTGCCTGGTGGCGCCACCTTTCGGTGGTGCGCTGTACCAGTTTGCGGGCAAGGAGGTGCCATTTTTAATACTCGCTTTGGTGTGTCTGCTGGATGGCATGATGCTGCTGCTGGTGATGAAGCCGGTGAAGGAGCAGATCAAGCAGAGCAAAGAAGTTCAGAATCAGACAATACCCATCTGGCGTCTGCTGATGGATCCCTATATCGCTGTCTGTGCCGGCGCCCTGACCATGTCCAATGTGGCGCTGGCCTTTTTGGAGCCCACCATTTCGCTGTGGATGGAGGACAACATGACGACGGAGAACTGGAAGATCGGCATGGTCTGGCTGCCCGCCTTCTTTCCGCACGTGCTGGGCGTGATCATCACGGTTAAGATGGCCAGGAAGTATCCGCAACATCAGTGGTTGATGGCAGCCGGAGGTTTGGCTTTGGAGGGTCTGTCCTGCTTTATCATACCCTTCTGCAGCGGCTACAAAATGCTCATGCTGCCAATTTGTGTGATCTGCTTTGGCATCGCCCTCATCGACACAGCCCTGCTGCCCACACTGGGATATTTGGTAGATGTGCGCTATGTCTCCGTCTATGGCAGCATCTATGCCATTGCGGACATCTCCTATTCCATCGCCTATGCCGTGGGTCCGATCATAGCTGGCGGTATTGTGGAAGCGATTGGGTTTACGGCTCTCAATTTTCTGATCGCCTTCTCGAATTTGGCGTATGTGCCGGTGCTGAGGAAACTGCGAAATATCTACGACTTCAAGCCGTTCGAGAACGAGGCGAACATCCTGATGCAGGATCCGCCCAACAAGGAGTATCAGACGTACGTCATGCACGATCAGAAGCCCGTCGAGGGTGAACTCAAGAATCATCTGGAGTATGGGCAGCAGTATCAGCCGCAGCAGCAGGAGACCAATCTGGATGAGCAGGGCTATCAGCAGGGTTATCAGCAGGATCAGGGCTATCAGCCGGGTTATCAGGAGCAGGGAGGCAGCTACACCCAACAGCGTGTGGCAAATCCCTTCCAGCAACAGCAGCAACAACAACAGCCCCAAAGCAGAGCTCCTGCCGCACCAGCGAATCCCTTTAGACAAGGATTTTAAACTGTTGTCTTACCAAAAAAAAATATCTCAAAATCTCAAAAACAAAATTTATTTTGATTTTTGCGTATTCTGTTATCGTTCGTATTTGTTAATCACCAGAAGATTCTTAAGCCCATGTGCTTGCGTTCTTGCACTTAGATATTACCTATTTATAGTAAGTGGTACGTACACTATAAAAAAAATTGCATATACATTGCGAAATTAGTTAAACGCAGCTGATGAAATGCTAGTTAATGCCATACTGCACTTGTTTTTGTATTATACACACGAAAAGCAACTTGAGCTTAAGTTAAGTTAAAAATCTACTCATAAAACACGTGCAAGTACAGTGAAGGCTCGATAATTGCAACTGCGGAAAAGTTTGGAACAAATGGAAGTCGTTTTCAGAATAGACTTTAAACTAAACTGAAAATTTTATTTATTTAATAATTGTCGAAATTGTGTAAATTCAAAAAATGTTGAATTTATATTTTAAATAGTTTTTGAATATGGATGTTTTTCTAAACCACTTTACATCATTTTCTAAACGACAGTTATATTTTGATAAATATTTTTTTATACAATATAAAAATATTTATTTCTAAACAGATTTTAGAGTAAACCGCAAATTTTATTAAACTGTTCTCCAGATTTTGTTAATTTCTGTTTTCTAAACAGCTTTTAAACAAATCTGTAAGCCGTTTTTTAAGGAAAATAGAATAGAACAAGAAATTTCAAGTATTTATTTTATAGAACTTTTTATATTGCAATATTGAAAACTTATAAAATGAAATTTAAGTCGTCATCTTAACAGACTTTAATACAAATAAATCTTCGTAGTTTATTACAGTAATTGTTTAAAATTATCTGAACAAATTTTAACGTTAACAAAAGAATTTTAATGTTCACAAATGTTGACCTGTTATTGAATGAATTTTGTTTACGAATATCTTGAGTTGTATTTATCGAGCCGCAACTGTACAATGCGCGATATCGACCGATAACGATAAAACTTCGATACTCGGCCTGGACGCCTATGCCCTATACTTAGTAAATCCAGCAGCCTTTATCGTCGTTTATCAGAAAGGAAGCTAGAGAAACCAAAGCATATAATATTAGCAAGATCTAAGATACTGGAACAGTTGTTCTCACACTAGATCTATATCTATATACATATTTATACAAGCTAGTGTTAAGTGGTGCTGCTGATTTTGCCCCACTGTGCCGCAAGTACCGTCGAGTTTACAGAGCAATGGCATCAATATCGCAGACATATCAAAAGTTGCACAAATCGAAACGAAAAGAATCTCTCCAGAAACCAAAACTTTCGGGTGTCATTGTGACGGACTTGTGTGTATCTATATAGTGGGATCTGATCAGCGGTGCTATATGATTTACGAGTTAAAATTTTGAGTTTGTGATTCTATAACATAAGACACAACCAAGGTAACGATACATATCAGAGTCTCGATGGCTCGCCTGTTTAAATTACCAAAAGTGATATTAACTATTGCTATTAGTATATATACTAAAGTATAAATCAAACCTATACATACCCTATACATATAAAACCTATATCGATCGCATCATATCGTCGATAGATATATACATATTTTTAGGTCGTAATATAATGAAAATATTAGATGTTTCATATTTACCTACCAATCAATTATTATTTGCTTGTCGACTCTATGCGCCATAAGGTCAAGCTCCACCACCCCCCCTTGGGAAACCAAGGAGGGAAAATGGGGTGCAATAGCCGCCATAGTAGCTCAACGATAGCATAGCATATAAATGTGTGTACCTTGTGTAAGTAGTAGTATCTAACAATAGAGGATATACATAAATATACCTATACATAAACGTATATTACTCCATTAATTAAAGCACTTTTTGCAGGCAGTTTTTCTGCTTCGTATATTATACACCCGTCTTCTAGCCCTAAGTCAACTGAATTTTTGTATACATACCTACTGCTAAACCTAACCTAAAATGTCAATAGAACATTGATATATTATGTGTTTGTGTCTATATGTAGTTTTCATTCGCCTAATTATGAAAGAATTATATATATTTATTGTACATGTATTTTAGGGCAATTGTATTCTATAGTATGGAAAGGAGAAACTTGAACATTCTATATCCGTAAACATATCAGTGACACGGCCATTTTTCAGATTAATAGCAATGTTATATATTCTAGATATATGCATATATAATTATATATATAGCGCGTATCTAAAGATTTTATTTATTTACATATTTTACGAGAGATATTGTCAAAAGATTTAGTTACAAGAGTTTTGAAAACAGTTTTTATCCGCGCACATTTGCTTAGCAGTGTTGCAAAACGTTTGTCAACATCATTTTAAATAGAACGAAATTTTAATTGTATTAAAAAAACATGTTGAGAGTAAAATAAATTCCATAGAACTTTTAAAAATTTGTTGAACACTTCATTAATATTTACTAACATCAAACGTTTTGCAACACTATTAGATGAATGTGCATATTCCTTCATTAGATACATTCAGAATACATATATTTATCTATAAGTATAGAAAATGCACTGATTTTCAAAGCAATTAGTTAAGTAAAATGTGAACTAAGATTTTTAAAAATTATCAAAATTTTATATGTATGTATTTTAATGCACTGAGAAATTTTTAAAGTATTTTGAAATGATCTCAAAACACACATTTTGTTAACTATCCTGTCTACGATTATCCTCTGTATTATTTACTTACATAACTATCATGCATATACAATTGATTGTAAGAACTTAAAATATAGTTCAACAAGCTTTAGTCATAAAAAAAATAATACGTATATATTAAAAAAAAATTCATGAAAAAATCTCCCATCAAATGTATCAATTAAAACAAACGTACACGACTGTACACCAAACAGAATCCAAAGGCATATATAAACAAAAATAAAAAATTTACATTAAATAATAATAATATTCATAGTTTAGAGATCTGCAAACAGAATACGAATATATATGTTAATGAAACAAATGGAAAGTTGAGAAACTCGAACTACTTTTATGATTTGGCTTCAAGCAAAACCTAACCGTGACTTGTAGAAACCGTTAGGATCTGTTTAAAGCGCAACTTATAGCATATATACATATTGATAAAGATATCGACATATATCAAACACGCATACTGTATATTTAATGGACATTTCTAAAAGCAATATACAACATATTCTATCTTAAAACAAACTACAGAGCTAATGATCTGTGGCTGTAATAAAATATTATAATACTATGACTAAATTCAAACCCCATCAGAATGGTCTACTATTCAGAGGTCAATATCATAAGAAAGCAGCAAATAAACAAATGTTATTTGAGCAAAATCTTCCGAATAAAAGAGGAAAATATTAAATAAAATATTGTAAATTTGTAATTGACTGTAAAATCTAGAAAATTCTAAAATTTTCATAGATTCTTCAGCAAGTACAGAACTTGCAGACAGTGCCGGCTATGTGTAATATCTCACGAAATTTTATAGTAAATAAAAAAGATTATGAATAATATTAAAATATATATCTGTACGTAATGTAAAAATTTAATATGTTGCAATATAATGCAAAAAATATGTATTAAAGGCGATATATTTACTGTAACATAAAGAGCATAAATCGGAATGCAATAATCCGAAATAATTTGCAGATTATAGTCTATATAAAATGATATGGATTTACGAGTAAAGTGTTGAATGTTCAATAGCATATTATAATTATAAAACTGTGCGCATTATAAGCCATTATAATTTACTACAAAAATTATAAAAACCAAAAGCATAGATATTTATAAAAACTTTATAAAAATTAACAAAGTTTAATATAAAAGATATAAGTTTAATTCATAAAGAGAAATTTGTTTTGTCTGTCATAAAACTTAGTTAAATAAATTTTAGAAAAAAAAGCCCTGAAGAAAACGCCGCCACAGTTTAGTTTTTTATGTATATTATATAACACTTAGTTTCTTCGAAATTGTAAGTTCAAAGTGTTTCAAAAATATATATACATTTAAGTACTTAGCATATATATATATATATTATATATATAATATTCTAAATAACTATGTTAAACATTTTCACACAATTTGTTTCAGCTAATGTTATAGACGTTTGTGTTATTATAGTACTTGTAATATTATCAAATTTATAAATACTTATAGAAAACAATGAAAATAATTCTCGAAAAAACTATACTACCTATACCCAATATACCCAATAATTCTGTAACGTTGCTGTTCAATTTCAAAAGTCTACCCAAAACTATCTTAAAGTCATTTCGGTTCAAGCTATCCCTAACTTTAAATAGTTAGAGCATAATATACGTATTGATTCTATCCCCGCAGAGTATTACAGGAAAACCATTGCAAATTTTCAATAAGAAAACCCGTTAATATCGGTAAAAAAAATAAAATGTTAACATTGGCAAAACAGTTAAACCGTAATTAATCCCACAACAATAACAATAACAATATATCATATATCAGGCTGATGGCAAAGTTATGGGCTATAAGTTATGAATAGCGAACGAACAGCAAACAATTGAATACTATGAATACGTATGGTACTCAAACACAAGCGAAATGAATATGAATGTGAACAATGGCAAATAAAATCGAATGGATAATTATGCATATTACAGAGCGAAATACACATACACATACAACAACAAAATAAACAAATACTATTGAAATATAATTGTTAACCATGAAAAAAAACCACAAAGTCTTTCTTTCAATTCGTACAATTCAATTAATGCCGTTAATTAACTAATGAAACTGAAAATGAAGCCGGGAAAGCGACGCGATATTTGCGCAAAGTTTGAAGTTTTCAGGTGAAACGCTCTAACAGATACTTTTGCCCTTGGTGGTTGCTGCTGCTGGTGGTTGTTCTTGCCGCTACACTGAGAGAAAAATTAAGAGGTTTTGTACTTGAAACAAGAATTACAGTTAAATTGGAAGTTGAATATATAGAACATGTTGTAGGACTATCTTCTAGAACTGTTGGCACTTACTTTGATTCCGAAATTCTACATTTTGAAGATTTTGTAAAATTTATAATTTTTAGAAAGTTTTTGATAATATATTTTAAGATTATAATTATGAAGTTAAAGTGATTATTTTAATCCCCAATAATGCTTAAATGGTTTCTATTTTAGCGAAGATGGGCGACTAATATATAATTTCATTAACTTTTGAAGATTTAAATAAGTACGATTTGTTAAAGAACAATTTTAATTAATTAATTTAATTAATTAATTTAATTAATGCTTCTTTTTCTATCGTAATCTAACTTAATTTATTTTCCTACTATCTTGATTTACAAATTTTGCTTTTGTTTTAAAATGTTTAAAAACAATGTGATCTGCAAACAAGAAATTTCAGTTAAAAATTCTACAAATTCTAAATAGAAACAGCATCAATTCAAGAGCTTTGTTTTAAAGAAGGACTCATGCTTTTTTTTTCTGAGTGTAGCCATGCACAAAAACTCATCAAAGTTATCAGCGGTAGAAAGAGGAGTCGCAATCGGAGGAGGAGCAACAAATTGTGTGCGTGCCCTGGGGCCAGGCAACAATTTTTCGGACGTTGTGGAAAATGATTTTCTGTTTGCAATTTCCATTAGCAACTTTTGCCCGAGCGTCACGCAGTCTCTAACTTTGCCACAAATTGTTGTTGGAGGGCAAAACTTAACACAAATGTGGGCATGTGTTTGGAAGTGGTTGCTGCCTAATGGCACGTTCTAACCACGGCCCAAAAGGTAGTTAGCTCTGCTCAACGATATATCTAACGGCTATAAATAAGCGTCTACCAGCTGCAACAATACGAGCTCAGAAGCTCCTACTGAAATTCTGTATACACGTATACGACTTTCGTGTGTTTCTAACTTTGTAAGTCTATAAACTTTGGGGCATCTATGTTTCGTAACTTTGAAATTCGTTCTTTATCTAAGTTTGTAACTTATTCAATAGCTGGATTTTAAGTTAAGGCTTTGTTTGTGCCATTTTATTCGGTCTATGTATTCACAACTGTAAAATTGTTTATCCTGACTGACTGAATGACTGACAGACCTCTTATGAATGCTCAGATAAAAAGGGTAACAGCTATAAGGTTTTAAGAAAACCTCATAAATTAGGAAATAGTGGTGAGATTAAATTTTAGCAAATTATTGAAAATTTAAATAAGTGAAGATATATGAAGACTTTTATTATTATATTTTGTAAAGATATATATATATTTTTAATCATTAAGAGTTTTCTAATCAAAAACCAGTTAACCCTTCACAAATTACTATTAAGAAATGTCCAAATTTTTAAAGATATCTAACGGACGGTTGATCTGTCGAAAAGTCAAATAGAAAGATTTTATAACAGTTGAAAAACCAAATAAAATATCTGTATACATTTTTTAACCGCTACTTGCTCTCTTGCTTCTCCTTGCTCCTTCCCAAACGATAAACCCGTACATCTATTGGGGTTTCGTGTAAACCGCAAACAAATCCTAATAACTGAAATTCGGTACGTATTCCATTTGGGGGCAAATCATGGCGCACAATACGTCAGCAATTTACGCTTTCCGCTTGTTTCAATTCGAACAATTACAACGAAAAATTCTCGAAATGCCTCAATGCGGCAGTTAATTTGAGTTTGTCCGGGACAAAAGTACGGCTCAATAAGGGGCAAGTTCAAGCTGGTTGAGGGGCGGGGTGAGGGGCGCTGAGCACCCAAAGAACATTCCGCAAACACAAAAGCGCAGTCGACAAAAAAAAAAACACACACAGATTCGAGTTGGGAAGTAAAACAGCAGCGTTAAGACCGTAAAGGATTTACGGCTCAATTGTTACGTGCGTGCAGTGCTAAACAAGAGGCTGGAGCCGGAGTTGGAACTGAGGCTGAGGCTGGACCCGTAGTCACCCTCTAAAATGAGCAGAAGCCCTTTACGAGCAGTCAAAGCGAACAAAAGCGAATGAAAAAAAAAACACCCATTCATTCACTCATTCATTCATTCATTTTGTCATTCGGGCAGACAGAACTCGCTCCGGCTGAGGTCACAGCTTGTTCAGCTGGTGTTTTATGTAGTCTCAACGTGTTGCGAGGGGGCGTCAAATACCAGGGCTGGGGCATTCTACGGATTTGTTTTGCCTTTTTAAATTGTTCTGCTTCATTTGCCACGGCCTAAGGCGCACGTCTCGTAATATACAAAAATTACAAAACAGCAATTCAGCTGATTTAAGTGGCTCAAAAATAGCAGCAAAACTTCGCACAAAGTTTGCAATTAAAAGAGGCTATACAGAGTCTAAAATTGCCTTCTAAAATTAAACTCAATTTTAGAACTTGCAAACTTAAAGAAAAAAATTATATAAAAAGAATTTATGCATATTTTAAAATAGGCTTCATTTTAAATCATCTTGAAATCGGATTTTCTCAAAGAATATTCTAGTTTTAAAATAAATTTTTATGTGGCGCCATCTACAAGCGCTATTTTTGCAGCTGATCACAAAAATCAAGTGAAAATTATAGCTTAATTTGCATTTTCGAGTTGAAACCAAAAATTCGACAATTTAAGGGTTGAATAAAATAAGTCAGCCCTAGGGTATGCAACAACAATATAATTTCAGCATTGTAGCTCTAAATTCTAAAGTATTTGTTCAAAATCGTATCGGTTTAGTGTTTTGAATAGATATCAAATGTAACTAAAGATGATTCTCGAAAAAGTATTCATTGTATAAAAAGATGTAACTTCATTTTGATTTTTTCCTTGCGTAGGATGGTTAAAAAATGTAAAAAAAAATGTATATATGAACACAACATAAATTTCACGGCATAAACGTGCAATAAATTAATGAAAATGCATGCATATATTTATTTTTATTGCAATCAATATACGTACATATGAATATACCCTGATTGCTGCCCTCTAATGAGCTGTGCTGTTGGGGTTGGAGGCTGAGTTTGTTATGGGACTGGTTGTTGGGGTTGGCAGCTGAAAGAAACATTATTTTTCATTGGGATTACATTTTTATCGCCATGTTCTGACAGGCAGCAGCAGTTGGCTGTCGTCTAGGGCCTAAGCCTCAAATGGGCCAAGCGAAAGCAAATGAATTCAAGCGTGATTTTTCGTAGCTTAATAATGATTCTGTTGGTTTATTGAAGCGTTTTATTGCCGCCGATTAAACAGTAGGCGTGTGGCCAATAAGCTACATTATTTTTGCCCCCCAGTTCCCCAATGAGACCAATCATAACGAGCTAATGCATCACTCAATTGCCAGCAAATGCAAATCGAGTTAAAGCCAAGAGTTTTCTGTTTCTGTTTCTGAGTAGACCAAATATAAATTGACAGCCAAACAGTTACAGATATGGCAACAAATTGAAGCTGACGGCTGCACATGGACAGCTTCATCAATAAACACCAAAAATAGGGATGACTTGAGTTCCTCTGGGGGCGCCGGAAACGGAAACGGAAGTGCGCTCTGTCTGCTCGCCTACTGTAATGGCGCATGAATATCTGATTAGTCGACTCGTCTGTCTAATCAAAAATCCCAGCATCCATCAATCAATTGGGCATGCATCCAACAGCCCTGCAAATTGGGGATACATTTCGCTTTAATATCATTTCGGTTAGCTTTAAAAATGTCATATTGGGGTTTTTTTCAGCAGGTAAAAATACTTATCATGAATACAATAAAATAGAGTTGTTTGGTCATCATTGCCCTTAAAATACATTCAAATTTTTTCGGAGTAATTTCTGCATTCGAAAGCTAGTTGAATTAATGATGAAAGGTATCGTTTTTCTAGGTTCAGCTTACTTGACTTCGAACTTTATTTTCTGCTTAAACAGCTTTTAAAAAGTTGAGCTAACTTTAAGCTGCTTACCTTAAAACTCTGCCCACTGAGCGCTTTGGAGCAGCAAAGTTTCTAGTTTGGCCAAGAAAACTTAGCAGTGTGGCCAAAGATTTGTTATTAAATTTTATGTGTTTTATGCATTGAGCTATATTTATTTAAAATTTCAAATAAATTTTTTTATTTATTTATTTATACTTAAAAATAAAAAACAAAAGGCTCTGACAAGTTAGTGAAATTATGGCAAATTATGTGATGCTGTGAATTGCATTACGATCGGTTAAGAAACAACGAAGATATGCAAGAGACAATGGACTCCACTGTACATTTATGCTCTTTGAAATTGGTTTTAAGTTCAATTCAGTTCTTCTTTTGCAAAACTATTTGATGCAATTATATATTTAATCCCATCTTTAAAGTACATGCCACAATTTAATAAAACATAAAGTCAAATGTATTTTTCTGCAGAGTTCAAAGTGAAGTATGACAGAGCACAAAAACCCCCTTGTGTCCGCAGCTTAATTACTTAATTTGAATTTTCCATAGCCGTAGCATCGCATCCTAATACAATTTATTATAATTTGCAGCAAACTCTGCAAACGCAGGACTTTAGAGTCCGCATTCCCCCCCTCCCCCCCCCCCCCCACTTGCCACTCGGTTTTCCTCTATTCAAAGGCTCGTTAGGCTGCGCAGCCCCGCCCACTGAAGACAGCAGACGGTGGGCGTTTGAGGCTTGTGGTTAATGTTATTCCTAGTCAAAAGACAACTTCGTGTGCCAACAACAATGGAACGGACGTTAAAATTGCTGCCACGTGACTCCATTGTACTCTGCACCAGCCGCAACTGTAGCTAGTTTTGTGGGGAAAGTGGGAGAAGTGAGGGAAATGGGGGGAGTGCGGTGCACATCCTTAGCTAGATAATGAAAAAAGGATAATAAATTGCATTAAATTTGGCATCGTTTGTGGAAGGGCGACGCGTGCGCCTATTGAGGGCTATTAGAACGCGTTTGCTTTTATCATGATTCGTCGTAAAAGCATTTTTATTAATAATAACATTATGATTGTCATAAGTTGTGAACGTTAAGCAAAGTGTGACCAAGTCCACTAAATGGGCGAAAAGTATTATACAGAAAAAAATAAAACAAGTTTTGTTGAAATACATCTCGAATTTGAGAAGACAGCACTTGTAACAAGTTCGTAAAAATCCTAGGTTCAAGTTCTACCAATTTAAAATAAAAAAATATATTTAAATTTAACATATCATTTTCTTCAGTGTAATGCGTTTTTAATTTAAAATTATATTATAATAAATAAGCAATACATTTTTATTCTCCCGTGGAACGAACTTATAGATATAGAAGTTGATTCTTATAACTAGGATTTTCATTTTGATTTTGTGAAAATGTTGGTATTTCTCACTTAAAGCTTTCAATTAATAATTCTATATCTTAGTCAAAGATTAGTATACTGTTTACTTGGGCTCAACTTTCGTTAAGATTACGAATTCTAGAATTAACTTCATTCCAACGAATTTTCCACTTCATTGCATATTTTATTAGACCCTTTACTTTAAAAAAGTAAAAAGGGTCTATTAGTTTAGTGCAAAGAGGAAATGTATGTAACACCCAGAAGGAGGCGTGGCAGACCCCACAAAGTATATATATTTGATCAGGACGACAAGCCGAGTCGATATAGCCATGTCCGTCCGTCCGTCTGTCCGTCTGTCTGTCTGTCTGTCTGTCTGTATGAACACCTAGATCTCAGCAACTATAAGAGCTAGAGACACCATATTCGGTATTTAGGTTCTCCTAATCGGTAAGCAGCACGAGTTTGTTTTAAATTTTGGATACCTCCCCCCCTTCCCCCGCAAACCGCAAAAAGCTGCTGTAGCCACAGTTTTAAAGCTATGGATTTGTAATTTGGTATTTAACTAGTTTATGATATTCTCTATCGACGCTAGGAATTTTGTCTCGATCGGATAAGAAACAGCGAACATATGCCACAGACAATTTGTCGCACTAGGCAGAGGGGGGATGGTGTGCCTTGCATACGCGGGTAGCTTAGTGTGTGTGCGTCTGATTGTGTTTGTATGTACATATACTAAAAGTAAAGGGTCTACTACGGTCGGTTACGTCCGACTGTAGCCTCCGTCCCACTGATCTGCCCCGTCCCTATATTTTTATGCAAAGAGCAGAAGAAAATTCCAAAAATATTTCAATAAATTTCTGTTTTTTTTTCCGTGAAGCATTTTCATTGGATTTGTTTGCTTTTTCACGCTTTTCTATCTTGATTTGCTTCACTAACAGCCTCAGCCGATCTCTTCAATTTAACCGCAAATTCCACTTAAGCCCAACTACTTTGTTTTATCTGTAGCAACAACTGCAATCGAGCAAATCGCTTTGCCATTTATGGGTTTCCGTTTGGGAAAGTCTAATAAAATAGCATGGAAATGGCCAAAACTAGCGCAAGAACTAACAAACACTTGGAACTAAAGCCGAAATTTCCCTTGTCCGTTTTTTTTTTTTTGTGGGGGGGGGGGAGGACTTCATTTGCTCCCCTTTAAAGTTTGCCGTTATTCAAGTGTGTAAGCACTTCCGGTTGCCCAGAGTAATGGCAGGCAATTTCCGTTATTGGATTGTTGGAATGTGCATTGTTGAATGTATTCCTATCAAAGTACAGCTCACTTATGCTCAGCAATTTTCAACAAATTGTAGCAACGAAATTAAATTAATGTACATCATATTGTTTATGCTTATGATTATTTTTAACCAGAATAAAAATAACTCTAGGCAAAACCCAAATGTCTTAAAATAATGTACAAACTTTTTAATAATATAATTTATATAATATAATTGCCGTCAGTTAAAAGAAAAAAGCTGACATCGAAGTGTGATAAACTATAGAGTAGAGTCATGGGTTAATCTGCAGTTCCGTCGATAACATTCCCAGAAATTATCGGCACTTGAGCTTTGTGACAATGATGAACTAGCGTATTGGCCTTAGATTAAATAAATATATGTATTTCTAAGAACAACACATTAGTCAACAATTAAATTTCGTTATCATTTATTAAATTTACTAAGCAAATAAATACTATTTTATTAAGTTGGAAAATGCTAGAATTAGAGCATACAATATTTTATTTGTTTATGAATGGGTAGACAACATTTGTAAATTGGGTGAGGGTTATTATAAAAGTGACTAATCGAAATACAAATTAAAAAAATTAAGTTTAAATTAAATCAAAGAAATCAATTTAATAAGATCTGAATTATAGTCATCTATATTCTTAACTAACTCTTATCTATCATTCTCATCTAACATGTTTCCATTTGATTTTCTAGGATGGAAAGATTCAATCTTATCGATACCCAAGAAATGGCTTTCCTCCGCCGAGTCTGTAGACGAGTTTGGATTCCCTGACGTGAGTAAAATTGATTAAACAAATTCCACTAAAAATTTCTCTACAGGCGAACGTTAAATATTTATACAAAGGCTCAGCAAACTTGCTACTGCACTAATTCAAATACAAACATGCACACACAGATACAGATACACACACAGATACACACGCACACATAGGCAGACTAATCCTGTTTGTTATAATTACAAATGCAAATAACGAACGCTTTTGTGTTGGCAACGGTCCGCTGGGAAGCAACCAGAATTTGGGGGAACCAGACAGACCAAACAGAGCTAGAAACCGACAAAAAGACGAACAGACAGAAGGACAGAGAGACAGAGAGACAAATAGAAAGACAGAGAGACAGAGAGCTGGCATCCAGGCAACCAACAACCAGCAACAGCCTACAAACCCACAGTCTCTTCATAACAAACAACGCACTACAGAGAAAGAAAAATTGTGTTCTAATTTTAACGAAAAATTTTAGGAATTAAAATGTATACATATCCTAAAGAAAGAATAAAAATTCGTATAACTAGTAGTTTAAAATTAGAAAAAAGGTTTTTTTAGATGAGAAAAAAGGTTCTTTTGGAAAAAAAAATAAAATGTAATCTAAAAAAATTAAATTTTTATTATTATCTAATGAACTGTCCAAAACTGTTAATAAAATAATTTTGAATATTTTAAAATACTAATAATATTATAAAAATACAATCAGTAAAATTTTATTATTGATTTGTACATGCTTTTCAAGCTTACGTAAATTTTAAAATAGGTTTTTTTGAACTTGTAAGTTCCGTCCTCTCAGCTTTAGAATTATCGTTCCTAGGGAGATATCAAATTAAAAGTGCATGAAAGAATGAAATTCTGGAACTTTTTCTTTCTGTGTAGTACATTCCAGCATCCTCCCCCTTGCTTGACGCTCGCACCTGTAAAAGCACAGCAGCTACCCCCGGAAGAGATAATACAGAAGATCTATGGGAGAGAGCGTTACATATACATCAAAATATATAATGCTAAGTGGATGGGGGATACGGGGCAACTTGACTGCTGTCAGAGTCAAATGACAGCTGAGTGAAAAGTTCCAGCAGATGCCATATTTCTGCACAAAATTAGCAATGAGCAACATAATTCCGCAGATATCCTGTAATTTTACAAAATAAATGTTAAAAGAAATTTCATAAAAACATTGTAATATAAAATATTACACAACGAAAAATTTTTGAAAATAAAAATACATTTTAAAATGCCAATCGAAATTTACGATTAAAGGAGAACCTAGAATCTTTAAAAGGGCTCATAGTTTGTACAGGGTATAATAATAGCAGAGCTTACTTAAAATTGTCAGCGGCAAAATGTCACGCAAATTTCACTTGACAGAAGTCAGAGTTTTCACTTGGCAATTATAAAAATTATGAAAAAAAATCAAATACATTTTGCATGGTGACTTTCGCATTTATTTGATTATTTGTTTCATTTAAAATTATTTTTAATTGGCAGGTGGCAAACTCAGATTTCTGAAAAACTCAAATAAAATAAAATATTTATGGAAATGCCTAATAAGCATAATAAATCAAATTATTAAAGTTAGCAATAAAAGTAGTTTCCGTAGAATACATTTTTAAATGAAATAAAAATTTTCCACTCTACAAGAAGCTAATAAATAATTTAAAAAGATGATTTTGAATTGTGCAACGATAACTATTTTTCACTTGCTGTCAGGGTTGTCAACTCGTTTCACAAATCGATTAAAGTGCTGCAGTTGGAACTCTTCGCTAAAAAGTATTCCCAATGGGACGTCTCAGCGGAAAAGCTCTCAATTGAAGTTGTCAGTGACAAGGCAAAGCAGCTGCTGGGAGAGGGGCGGCGGGTTAATACGCCCCCCAATGTCAGTTTCGTGATATTTTCCTTTTTATTTTTGCCATTTCCCCATTCGATTTTCTCGGTTTTTTTTTTGTGATTTGAAATTTCTTGGGTCCCTGGAGTGTTGCTGGTGTTAGGGAGTTTTTTTTTTTCTTGCTTTATGTATTTCAACTTCTATAATGTTGTGCATACAAATGAGCAAAGTGCAAAAAATTCAACAGAAATACAATTTGACGCAAAAACGAACCCTTTCTTGCGTGCACTGAAAAAAAAATATTCTATGGGTTAGATAAACAAAAGTAAAAAAAATCAGGTCAGCAGGCCAACAAATTTTCGGAGATTCCATAACTGTTTTGAAAATGTTTACCAATAGTTTTAGATTAAAAATAAATAATTTTGATTTTAATTTGGATTTATCTATATTTTTTTTGGTTGAATTCAAAACCAAAATGCAGCTTTTTTTGTCTTCTGACGTTAGCAGAACCATTGCAAATAAATAATGTAATGTTTTTTGTAGTATTCTCTAACCAAAAATAAGAAATGTAGTAAAAATTAATATTTAATTTTTTCACGAGTTTATTAACAGGTTACTTATAGCAGAAAAGTATAATTTCATAAAACTTTTATACAAACTTATAAAAAGATTAAATTGGTTTTATATAGTATTTTACACAAAATGATTTTTTCGATGATATTTTCCAATAGACTGATAATAAACTTTGAATTGATTCAATTGAACCAACAAGTATGGTTTGGGTGTGGTAATATTGTTATTATCCCATTCGGTTCAAAGATTGGTTAAATTTAAAATAATTTTCGCCATTCCGATTCGGAATTCAGTTGAAAACCAAAAGTAGTATGAGAAAGGATTGAGACTTTCAAATAGGTACGCTTACCATCAATGTCTTAATTTTTCTCTTCTTCCATAGGATATTAAGATGATCTCTCATTTAAGCCCAACAGGTTGTAATTCCATTTTTCATTCCGAAACCAATTTATGCTAATCGAAGCACATTTTTCTCTCACTGTTTGCAGACTCTACCAAAGGTACCTGTCCCACCGCTGGAGCAAACGATGGCTGACTACATTCTCGCCCTGGAGCCCATCACAACCGCCGCCCAGCTGGAGCGCACCAAGGGCATTATCAAGCAGTTCGCATCCCCTCAGGGGCTGGGACCCCAACTGCATCAGTACCTGCTGGACAAGCGCGAGTCCGAGGATAATTGGGTAAGTTTTGGATGGATAAATACAACGTCCGCCATCTTTAAAGTCGGTACATGCCGTAAACATTGAAGAACATTAAAAATATAAAATCGGTTTTCGAAATATTCGAAATATAAAATTTTTTTTACGTTCATTATCTTTTTTTTTATAATTTTGGTACGAAATGGTAATCTTCTCAAAACATTTTTATATATACTTGCCTAATCAAATGAATCGCAGCCCAAGTTATTCAATATTTTCAAAATATTAGACCGTGCCAAGCACAAACAGTTCTTTGATCGTTTTTCAATGGTCGCACTATACTTCTGCTTGTTTGATATTGTCGTCAAAGTCGGTCTAAATAATTTTCACTGTATCGAGCTAAATAAAGCTAATACTATATCGCTTGTTGTGATTGCACAGTGAAAGCTTTATTCAATCCATTTCAAAGTAATATTTTAATGTTTCATGAATTATGCTTTTGGTATGGCTATTAACCGATGGATGGGGGCTCCTGGAAAACACTGGGAGACATCGGTACCGGGGTAGGTGGTGCGGGACCCTCAGTAGGTGGTTGTAGCCGCTTCCTTAGTCATAGTGCTGGCGGCTACAGGTGTTGGCGCATCTGCCATCGACCTGCAATCAAGGCCTATTGCCAGCATCGAGCACTTAGCAGCGGGCACGTAATCGATGCAAGTGGTACATGCCTGAAGACTGTAAGTGAAAACTAAACCTGGAGGACATGAGGTAAGTACTGGCTTGCATCCCAGACTTTCGCAGTAGTAAAATTTGCTTATGTCGGAACATTGAGAAAACTTAATATAGAGGTTCTCTTCATTACAGATTAGTATAATCTTCTCTTTATACGTTGGATGGTCGCAAAGCTGCGCCCTGCAACCGGCAATGATCACTAACAGCCCTAGGACAGGCAGGAAAACTGAAAACAAACCGTATGGATTAGTAATGTTGAAATTCCAGACTGATTCGACGTTTTCAATAAAATATATATAATTAAATTGTATATGTTTATATCAGGTTTTTTTTTCTTGGTTCCATGCCCCATTTAAGCCATATATAATGGGTTGTTATTCGAAATACACACTTTCCGCCGTTATATTTATCAATCCTGAAAAGCATATTGAGTTCGTTTAATAAACTCGAAAGTTATTTAGAAAACAATATTGCATGCTTTGTATCGCTCGCTCCTTGGCAACGCGGTTATAGGAGAGTTGCATCCGACTGTAGCCTTTCCAATTTTTGTTTTTTTTATTATTATTAAAATCCCTGTTATCTGTACTCCTTCAGTTATAATTACGATACTTACTGACTTTCATGTCGATACTGTTTTTGTACAGATTTGGTGAATTTAAGAATAATACACGACTCGACGTTTCGTAGGCGCTGCGATTACTGCTCCAAAAGGCCTGAGGTAGAGCCTATTTATGTCTAAACATGAGCTATAATCCGTAATCAGTTGGTAGTCGTCAAGATTAAAACGTCTGCTAAAATTAAAACTATACCATGGTACATTGTGATTAGAGGCAAACAACTGAAGAGCTGCCTTGACCAATTAGCATCACTAATTAATCATCTGTACACTTAGAAAAAATACAAGAAAGGGTCGTAAATTGCTAAACGAATTAAGTAATATACAATGAGAATTTTCCCAGAAATTAGAATTACAAGCACCCTCTTAAAAAAACATTTTTTCCTTGGATCAAGATTTTTCTGAACTATTGAAGTAATTCAATAATATTTTTGAGTAAAACGCATACCAAATAAACGTTCAAGTCAATCGTTTTATAACAACCCAAGTTATTCAATATTTTCAAAGTATTTAACCATCACAAGCACAAACAGTTCTTTTATCGTTTTTTAACAGTCACACTTTTCCGCTACTTGTTTGATATTGTCGTCAAAGTTGGTCTAATTAATTTTCACTGTATTCAAGTAAATAAAGCTAGCTTGTTTTTGAAAACCGTTTTATCTATTTTAGAAGTTATTCGATGTTAACATGCCGCACCCTGTATATCCGTAATACTATATCGCTTCTTGTTGTGATTGCACTGTGAAAACTTTATTCAATCCATTTAAAAGTAAAATTTTAATGTTTCGGGAATTATGCCTTTGGTATGGCTTTAAACCGCTGGATGGGGGCTCCTAGAGAACACTGGGAGCCGTCGGTATCGGGCCAGGTGGTGTGGGACCCTCATTAGGAGATGGAGGTCCAGGTATAGCGATGGTGGTCGATTCACCAAGGTTTTCTGCGGTTGTGGTATCTGTACCCACTTCAGGTGTAGGAATACCTACTGTGGTACTTTCGGATGTTACGGTGGTTGTAGCCGCTGCCCTAGTCGTAGTACTGGCGGCCTCTGTTGTACTCGCTACAGTTGTTGGTGGTACAGTTGTTGACGCATCTGCCATCGACTGGCAACTAAGACCTATTGGCAGTGCCGAGCACTCAGCAGCGGGCAAGTAATCGACGCAAGTGGTACATTTCTGATAAGCGTAACTGAAAACTAAACCATCACCACAAGAGGTAAGCACTGGATCGTCTGAATCATGTTGGCAGTAGTAATAATTGCCAATGTCGGAATATTGGGGCAACATAAAATTGGGGGGCATTCCCTTGCAGGTTGGTATAATCTCCTCTTCATACTTTGGAGGGTAGCAACCTTCGAGCTCCGCCCTGCAACCGGCGATGGTCACTAACAGTCCTAGGACAGGCAGAAAAACTGAAAACAAACCGTATGGATAAGTAATGCTGAAATACCAGACTGATTCGACGTTTTCAATAAAATGTATATGATCAGTACATTACAGTATAAATTAAATTCTATATATTTATATCATTTTATATGTTTATATCAACAATATTGCATGATTTGTATCGCTCGCTCCTTGGGAACGCTGTTATAGGAGCGTTGCATCCGACTGTAGCCTTTGCAATTTTTGTTTATTTTTGTTATTTAAATCCTTGTTATCCGTAGTCCTTCAGTTATAATTACGATACTTACTGACTTTCATGTCGGTGCTGCTACTGCTTTGTAGATATTTGGCGAATTTAAGTATAATACACGACTCGCCGTTTTGTAGGCGCTGCGATCACTGCTCCAAAAAGCCTGAGGTAGAGCCTATTTATATCTAAACATGAGCTGTAATCCGTAATCAGTTGGTAGTTGTCAAGATTAATACGTCTGCTTAAATTAAAATTAAAATCAACTTCAATAGTATCGAATGTGGCAAAATGTGGCGAGACTAATTGAAGTACGTTTTAGACTCTGTCGTTCCGTCGTTCCGTCCTTTATATATCTATGAATAGTGCAACCATTGATAAAAGCTCTGTACACTATACCATGATACATTGTGATTAGAGGCAAACAGCTGAAGAGCTGCCTTGATCAATTAGCATTACTAATTAATCATCTGTAGAAGAAAAAATAGAAGAAAGAGTCGCAAATCACTAAACTAATTGAATTAAGTACTTTTTATATTTATAATTTATAATACATTATTGTCGTCAAAGTTGGTCTGAATAATTTTCACTGTATTTAGATAAATAAAACTAGCCTGGTTTTGAAAACCGTTTGTCTATTTTAGAAGTTATTCAATATTAACATGCCGCACCCTGTATATCCGTAATACTATATAGCTTGTTGTGATTGCACTGTGAAAACTTTATTCAATCCATTTAAAAGTAAAATTTTAATGTTTCGGGAATTATGCTTTTGGTATTTGGCTTTTAACCGCTGGATGGGGGCTCCTGGGGAACACTGGGAGCTGTCGGTACCGGGCCAGGTGGTGTGGGACCCTCATTGGGAGATGGAGGGCCGGGTACAGCGATGGTGGTCGATCCACCAAGGTTCCCTGCGGCTGTGGTACTTGTACCCACCTCAGGTGTAGGAATACCGACTGTTGTGCTTCCTGATACCGTGGTTGTAGTCGCTGCCTTAGTCGTAGTGCTGGCGGCTGCTGTTGTACTCGTACTCGCTACTGTCGTGCTCGCTACAGTTGTTGGGGCTACACTTGTTGATGCAGCTGCGATCGACTGGCAATCGAAGCCTATTGGCTGTGACGAGCACTCAGCAGCGGGCAAGTATTTGGCGCAAGATGTACATGTTTGCATAACGAAGGTGAAAGCTGTATTTTGATCACATGGGGTAAGCACTGGATCGTATAAAGGACTTTTGCAGTAGTAATAATTGCTAATGTTGGTATATTGGGGCATCTTAAAATTGTCGGGCATTCCCTTGCAGGTGGGTATAATCTCCTCTTCATACTCTGGAGGGTAGCAATCTTCGAGCTGCGACCTGCAACCGACGATAGCCAGTAACAGCCCTAGGACTGGCAGAAAAACTGAAAAGAAACCGTATGGATTAGTAATGCTAAAATACCAGGTTGTTTCTTAAAAGAAAATACCAACGATCGACGTTTTTAATAAAATGTATATGCTTATCAGTATTAAATAAATTTTATATGTTGATATCAGATTTTTCTTTTGATTTTACGTCCCATTTAATCCATAATTGATAAAAACTGCTTAACAAGCGTAAAACTCAACATTATAGTTCGTTATTTGAAATACACACAATTCGCCTTTATATTCATCTATCCTGAAAATCATATTGAGTTCGGTAAATAAACTCGGAAGTTGTTAGGGATGTAATATTGCATGATTTGTATCGCTTGCTTCTTGGAAACGCGGTTATAGGAGCGTGCTGTCAGTTGCGTCCGACTGTAGTGTTGCATTTTTTTTTTTTTTTTTGTAATGTTTAAATCCTTGTTATCCTTAGTCCTTCAGTTCGAATTACGATACTTACTGGTTTTCATGTCGCTGCTGCTACTGCTCTTGTAGAGATTTGGTGAAGTTAAGAAGTCTTGTATTAACTCGCCGTTTCGTAGGCGCTGCAACCACTGCTCCAAAAAGTTTGAGGTAGAGCCTATTTATATCTGTCAAATTCAGTGCGAAGCATGTTTAAACATGAGCTGTAATCAGTAATCAGTCGGTAGTCGTCTAGATTAATACATGTCTGCTAAAATTAAAATTAAAATCAAATTACAATAGTATCGAATGTGCCAAAATATGGCGCTACTAATTGAAATACGTTTTAGACTCTTCGTTCCGCCCTCTATATACTATGTATCTATGCCTAGAGTAACCAGGGTAATCTTTGCCATTGATAAGAGCTCTGTACACTACACCACGCTACATTGTGATTAGAGGCAGGGAGCTGCCTTGATCAATTAGCATCACTCATCTGTACACTCGGAAAAAAAACAAGAAAGTGTCACTAAAATAACGAATTAAATTAAGTACTCTTTATATTTATGATAGACAAATAGGATTTAATTTAAAAAACGAATCACAAAAAAATTAATCATGTTAATGTTCTTGAACTGGAAAATATTCGTACTAAATATTAGCTCCCCAGAAATCTAGAAAAAGATAATACCAAAATACGCTCTACATATCTAAAACGTTCTTAGAAATAAGAATTACAATCCGTATCTTAAATGAGCCATTTTGGTTTTTTATTAAGACTTTTCTAGCCCATTGAAGTTTTGCCACCGGAAGTTCTTAATTCAATTATAAAAACAGAGGATTTTTCTGTCAGTGTATTATAGATATAGGACTACAGCAAAATGACTTCATATTATCATCATCACTTCCATTGAATTCTTTACCACTGTCAAGTTTCTGGTAATGACATTCGTATCGAATGTCATTCATTTATTCACAACTGATAAACACGAACGGAAGTCATTGAACGAAATATGCGACAATCTCAATGTTAGGGGATCTAATGATATAAAGAACAATATAATTGAATGTACATACTTCAAAAGCCGACTTACCGCGTTTCAAATCTAGATTAAGATTATTAATATTTGAATTTTAATAGGCAATAATTAGATGGAAACTAAACTTAGATTAATAAAAGAAGATAGATAAAAAAACATGGCATCCAAAATTTGGTATAAACTTGTTCTGCGTATGGTATTCACCTTTCAAAAATGACCAAAACAGCTGATCTAGCACTTATAGTTGCTGAGATCGACGCGTTCATACAGACGGACAGACGGACAGACAGGCAGACGAACAGACGGACAGACAGACAGGGCTAAATCAACTCGTCCTCCTGATCAAGAATATATATACTTTGTGGGGTCTACCACGCCTCCTTCTGCCTGTTACATACATTCTGACAAAGTTAATAACCCTGTATTTCCCATTTTTTAATGGGTACAGGGTATAAAAATGACTATAAAAGTTCGATTTTGAAAAAAAAAATGCCAAAACTAATTGTATTGCAACATTATGCAGATAATTTGGTCGAAAAATGTAGACTTCAGGACTAATATTGGTTGTGGGGGGGTTATCACTCACCCAGCCAGACATTTTTAATCTGGCGAGTTGGACGTCACTTTTATTAGAAAGTCGTTACAACAACAATCAATGTAAGTATTTGATTGTCACCATGGCACAATTAACTAATGGATTTATTTAACAAGAACTGCTATCGTCATTAGCATTACGATCATTATCAAAATTATGATGTGTGCTTCTGTGGAAGTACAATATCTGGAATTTTAGTAGTCAAAAATGTTTGTAGGTATTGCAAGAAGAAATTTATTTATTTATTGTTGTCGCTGTGTGTTATTAAGGAGTTTTGAATGAATGAAATTCCGCTTGTTAATTAAAAAATGTTTTCGGATAACTGGGAAGAACTGGGCTGCCTTATGCCGTTGGTTTCTTCTGGGATTTGCTGGGGGGAGTTGGCTTCTTGGCAGCTTTGGCTGGTGCTGGAGCTGGAGCGCTGGGTTTCTTGGCGGTGGCCTTGGCTGGAGCTGGAATGGTGGGCTTCTTGGGTGCGCTGGCGCTCAGAGGCTTCTTGCCTGGCTTGGGGGCATCGGCAATGAAGACGGTGGGTGGTGTGGGTGCCTCGGTGGGTGGAGTGGGTGGTGTGGGATCCATGGGCAGAGCATGCACAATATGCTCCTGCACCTCGTGATTGTCATGATGCTCGTGATGCTCGTGCACCAGCTGTCCAATAACCGGTGGAATCTCATCGATCAGATGTGTGGTAATGGGTGCACCAGTGGGCAGGAAGTTCATCGGGGGTGCGGGCACATACTGAGCTGGAGAGGCACATTGCTGGAGCACAAAGCTGAACACTTCGCCTGCCGGACAGTGCACAGTCAACTGATTGCCATAGACACTCTGGCAGACGTAGTACTCGGAGTTGCTGAAGTAGCTGGGCCAGCGGATACCAATCTCATCACGGGTGCACTGCAGCTTGTAGTCCATGCGGGCCTGCGAGAGAGCCGCCAGGCTGAGCAGAGTCAAAGCGAATACTGTGGGGGAAGAGTGGTATAACAGTTGTATAACAGTGGAATCACACTTGTAACAGTTGTAAGACAGTTTTATAACAGTTGTATAACAGTTTTATAACGTTTGTATAACAGTTCCTCAACCGAATCTCTCACCTTTCATCTTGTTAGTGGGTTGATTTTGTTTAACTTCTTGGGGTATCCGTTGGGGTCAGATGAAACTGTTGTACTGACTTCAAGCATCTACCCTAGGCACTATTTATAGTGCCGTTATCAAATATGATCTGCGATCTGCGATCTTACCAAACTGATGCGTTATCAATGCGAGTTTCGTGGAATCTCTGATAGCACAAGAGGCGCCACACCCCAGTCGCGCCCCGAACTTGCCATTATCAATGTCAATTTTTTTTTGGGGATTCAACGCTAATTGAATTTGTTTATCGCACTGATAATAATGACATTTCCATGTACGAATTTATCAAGATCGATATAAATTTAAATTTAATTTGTTACAATAAAAATCAAGGCTGAATTTAAATAGGATAAAATCAAATATTTTTTTTTTGGTAGACTACTTAAATTTCTGAAATTTTACACTCTAAAATAATACTTCAAATCCCTTTTATATCTTCTTGCTTCAGGCCTATTACTACTGGCTCAATGATATGTATATGAATGTGCGGATTCCCTTGCCGATCAACTCGAATCCTGGTATGGTCTTTCCACCGTGTCGCTTCAAGACCGTACACGACGTAGCGCTCTTTGCCGCTCGACTGCTGGACGGGATTGTGGGGCACAAGGAGATGCTAGATAACGGGGACTTACCTCTGGAACGAACTGCGTCGCGAGAGAAGAATCAACCGCTGTGCATGGCACAATATTATCGTCTGCTCGGCTCCTGTCGTCGTCCTGGTGTCGAACGTGACTCGCAGTATTTGCCAAGGCGTGAACGTCCGCTGGACTGCGATGAGGACCGTCATGTGGTGGTCATCTGTCGCAATCAGATGTATTGCGTGGTACTGCAGGGTAGTGATCGCGGCAAGCTCTCAGAGACCGAGATCGCCTCCCAGATACTCTACGTGCTGAGCGATGCCCAGTGTCTGTCCTCCAAGCCCCCACCTATTGGACTGCTGACAGCAGAACCCCGCACCCGCTGGGCTCAGGATCGAGAGGCACTGCAGCAGAACGAGCACAATCAGCGCAATCTGGAGCTGATTGAGACGGCACTGGTGGTGCTCTGCCTGGACGAGCCGCTCGGTCTCAATTTCAATGCGCGCGGTTTCAGCGGGTCCACGCCCACAGTGCACACAGCCGGAGATCGAGATGAGACGAATATGGCCCATGAGATGATCCATGGAGGCGGCAGCGAGTTCAACTCAGGCAATCGCTGGTTCGACAAGACCATGCAGGTAATCAGATATTCCGTATTTCGTAAATTTAAAGGAAATAAAAATCATAAGTTTACAAAATTATCCATTGTCAAAAGTTGAATAAGCTAGAAAATTATTTATCCAAGAACTTAGTTCTTTAGTTATGATTTTTCTTAAAATTCCTATTTGTAAGATCATTTTAAATATTATTAGTATATGTTTCAGATCCATTGTCAAAAGTTGAATAAGCTAGAAAATTATTTATCCAAGAACTTAGTTCTTTAGTTATGATTTTTCTTAAAATTCCTATTTGTAAGATCATTTTAAATATTATTAGTATATGTTTCAGATCTAGTACGAATAATTTAATCTTTAATCACGTATTTCTCTTTCGAAATGATCTTGCCGCTTTTCCAGCTCATTATCTGCACAGATGGCACTTGGGGCCTCTGCTACGAGCACTCCACCTCCGAGGGCATTGCCGTGGTGCAGCTGCTGGAGAAGATTTACAACCATATACTGGAGCATCCGGCCGAAGATAATAGCTTGCCGCAACATCATTTGCCACCGCCCGAACGTCTCGAGTGGCAGGTAGAGCAGCGAGTGCAACAGCGTTTCACCCAGGCAGCCATCACCGTGGATAAAGCGATCGACAATCTTGATTTCTATGTGTATCGCTACAAAGGTTACGGCAAGAATTTTGTCAAATCCTGCCAGGTCAGCCCGGATGTCTATATACAGCTCGCTCTGCAGTTGGCCCACTTCAAGTGAGTATTTTAGGACGGATTCTTGAGCTCTTAGGTCTAAGCTTTGCTTTGATTCTTTTGCAGACTCTATGGTCATCTGGTGGCTACCTATGAGAGCGCTTCCACTCGTCGCTTCCTACACGTAAGTTTCCTGATAAACTCAATGTTTATACCAAGGGAAAAGTTCGGATGATCAGATTTCAAACATTAAGTCAGTGACCTTAGAATTGAAAAATGTTAAGCTGTCTGTATATTAGAGTTGATCCAAGTGAAGTTGGAACCTTGAACCTCAGGTTATTAGACATCAACCAGTACACCAATTATGTCAGAACCTTCTGTAGCCTAACAGTAATCATCAACGAACCCATCTGCAACCTTGTTTCAAAACCAATTTAACATTTTATTAAATTTATAGGGTCGCGTGGACTGCATACGAGCTGCGAGTACGGAGGCTCTGGAGTGGGCCAAGGCCATGTGTCAGGGTGAGGGCGCTAATGTGCCGCTGGAGAGCGATCGCGAGGACGATGAGGAGGATGCTCGCAAAGTCAAATTTAGCATTTATAGCGTAAGTGATTCTTCTACTCTCTCCAGGCTTTCCCTACTAATTACTTTCGACTCCACAGAAGGACCATCTTAGGGAGCTCTTCCGCTGCGCCGTTGCCCGCCAAACTGAGGTTATGGTTAAAAACATACTGGGCAATGGCATCGATATACCCTTGCTGGGCTTGAGGGAAGCCAGCCTGGAGGTAACGGGTGAACTGCACGAACTGTTCAATGATGAGTCGTATAAGATTTCGCAATGCTTTCTGCTCTCCACCAGCCAGGTAACCCAATCAACGGACATTCGACCTTGCTCTTGCCCTCCCCTCACAATATTTTGCACTGCGCACCTTTTGTTTGTCATATGCACCAGAATCTATTCTATCTCTTAATGCACCACAGCACCACCGCACAGCTGCTAGCACCACCTGCACCACGTAAGCTCTGGATCAAGCGTACACCGTAAGAATTATGTTGCATTTAAAGTATCTAGTTTTAGATTAGGGAGAGGATTTATCCTAGACTTAACGGTTGATCTGGAAAATAATTTATAAAAATACACTACACATTTTTTAAAACTTCAGGAATAAACCATCGAAAACCTAGTCGAAAATCGATCAAAAATTCAAGTGATTGATAAGTTAATTAAGGATGGTTTAACATCACTAAAGTTTTAAACATTACCAAATTTTTCGAAAAGTCTGAAATATTTTTTCTTAAAATTTGAAGGGTTTTCTAAACATTGAATTTATCGATAATAGCTTATAGCAAAAATAATATTATTACAATACAATACACAATTGAAGGTTGTTTATATATCTTAAACAATGTTTTATAGTGCACCAAAGCTTTACCAATTTAAGCACTATACTATATAAATGGAGTTTTTCAAATTTTAAACAAATTCAATATATAATCATTTTGCAACTCTAATAGGTCGCCTGCACAACGGATAGTTTCATGGGTTATGGTCCGGTAACGCCACGTGGCTATGGATGCTCCTATAATCCACAACCGGATCAGATAGTCTTCTGTGTATCGGCGTTCTACGCATGCGAGGATACGAGCGCTTCCCGCTATGCCAAATCGCTGCAGGATTCGCTGGATATAATGCATGATCTCCTGCAGAATTAAATTTGGAATATGTGGAAAAATAAGTTGAGAACCGGAAATTGAAAATTGGAAATTGGAATATGAATGTGGCAGAATAAACCAAACATATCAGTAAATGTACCTTAGCAACCGTTATATATATATATATTATACATACGATATTATATACAGATATATATGTAAATGTAAACCGTAGTTAACTAGCGTCCACATGGCGTCATCAGTTTGAAAGAAAAAACAAGAAGAAGAAACCGAGTTGAAAACTTTCTAGTGTTGTATAATGCGTTACGATCAGCTTATTTGAAATGAAATTGTATTAACTGATGTCAATCATAAGCATTAATCATGTTATACTGAAAAACAACCCAACTCATTTGCTTTAATCCAAAAAACACTAACTAAATTAATGAAAAAAAAAACCAACTAACTAAACTAACTACTTAGTAGATGACAAAGAGCAACTCTAGTCAATTAAATGTTTTAGAGCAATTTTATGCGCAATTGTTAGTGCTGTTAAATGAATGTGTTAAATTGTACTTGTAATTACTATGATTATTATCGTTATGCAATATATTTTATGAAATCAATTAATTAGCTGTGTTCTAAAGAGCTTAACACCTTAGTAAAGTCAGTGGAAATTTTTAAACTAAATACTACAAATTGGATATATAAATTAACATTGTTGTTTTGAAGCTTAGACAATTATTTCTAGCTGCCACTGTAGCTTGTCCATCACACTGACACTGATAGTGGCCACCAGTGTGCCGCTCAAAAGTATGCAACAATTTGTGTGAACGCTGTTCGTACGAAGAGCGAAAAACTGTTATACAAAATTGAAAATTCTATTAAATTTGAAATATATAAATATACTATGTTATGCCATGCTTGTTACAACTGTCGTTTCGTTGCTGTTTGAAAAACGAAAATTACAAATTATATAGTTGATATATACACGACATATGAATAATTGTTGTAGAGATTTAACCGAAGGTATACCAGCTTTTTGAAAATATGATGATTATTGTTGAAATTAGATGAAATCATTGCACGTATTATAACAGACTTGAAACCTAAACATATCAAACAATACAATGAAAACATATCAAGAGGAAGGGAAGATTTATGACGGCAAAGAAGTCGATATCCCATATAAACGTATATTTTACTTAAATATGAATAATACTATCTATATTTGTTATCTGTTTAACGTTCTCTGTACGCTGTTGTTTTTGTTGTAGTTAAAGCAAAAACCGAACAAATCATAAAAAATTGAAATCTGTTATACAAACCATTATATGAAACATATATGCTATCTGTTATACCAAAGTATAGAATATACTACTATATGAAATTCTAACTAGTTGCTGTGTTCATTGTTGCTATATACTGAAAATGTGTGTTGATTTACTGTTAAATTTGGCCCAAAATAGAATTCTATCAGATATATGTATACAAGATATATATCAGTTATGAGATTTGGTTCAACGTTCGATGCATGTGAATAAAACATAATAAAAAATCAATTTATTGCAATAAATCGTCTTTATATTCTGGTGAAAAGTGATAATCTTGACCTACATCCTACATATTATATACCTATTTTTATGACACATGTATTTTAATCATCAATAACCTGACCATGTGCCTTGGGAATTTTATTTATTTCATGATTTATGCAAGTTCCGAGAAACGCATATCCAAATCTATTTATTCCGGCCGCGATAAGCGCCAGATAAAGGCTTTGATTAAACTATTTAATAAATTTAATTAAAAAGCTAAAAAAAAACCAACCAAATAACTTTGGGTATAAAAGACCGTCGTCAACAATGCTCCAAACAACAGTTATAATCCAACAACTGACGAAAATGAAACGTAAGTGGCAACTAAAGGAATTTAGCAATAATATATTTATTATATTTTATTATATTCAAATTTATTTTGCAGTATTCCAGCTACTGCTGAGCCTCTGCTTGGCCCTACTGCTGTGCACCGTGCCCACCATCCGGGCCCAAACCGCACCTCCAATTCCCACGGCAGCTCCAACTCCACCAAATGGACAAAATTCTAATGGTAATGAGGCACCATTAGATCCGGGACTTCCAGAAGGCCCTCCAACTGCGCCAGTTACTGTGCCCTATCCCACCATAAGCACCGCCTATCCCAACTACGCCGGATAGATGCGGAACATCTATTATATTTGTGTAAAAAACAAATTATAAAGAAACTTGGCAATTGAGTTAAACATTTGGTTTCGTTGGGACGAAAAGTGGGTGTAGTTTTAGCCTAGGCTAATAAAAATTGGTAAAAAGGATATGCTACCTTATTTATCGGAATGTCAGTTCCGGGTTTTATGCGTCACAAGTTTGATATATTGAAGTTATTGTTCATTATTTTGGATACACTCGTACAACCATCGAGAATTGATTTGTTTCTATGGGTGACGTAGGGAATAAGTGTCACGACCTTATTCATCCAAAATGAATTGATATAAACACAAGGCAATTGTTTACAATATTATTTAATAATATTTTATAGATGCACAGCGAACAGTGCTCGCTGTTCTTGCAGAACATTACGAACATTCCATACAATATTTATTGTCCAATATAAAACTAGACGCATTCACATCATTTACACGGAAACAACACAGATGCATAAACAATTACGTATACGAATACATTATATAGTGTACATATAAGTAGTATATACTACAGGCAGATCTATAGACTCCTCAGTTTGAGGAGACATTGCGTCTGAAGGATCCCCGCAGCTGTGCCTGCAACTGCTCGCTGCTGTACTCCTCATCCCGACCAGACTGCGAATGAATGGAATTATTAATAGGCATAATTATTGGATATTTATATGTATAGACTCACCTTGCAGAAGTTCTGCTCGAGCAGTTCGATCGCGGAGAGACGTTGCTTGGGATCGTGCTGCAGGCAGTAGTCGATGAAGTCGTGTCCCTCCTGGGAGAGGCTCTCCGGCGCCTGCGGTTTCTCACCCATGCCCACCTTGAACATGATTTGGAAATTGGAGTCGAACTGCGCCCAGGGTCGCTAAACAGTGGCATAAATAAAACATAACGGTTAGAAATCGCTTGACTAGAATATTGGAAGTACAATTTTATGGGGTTCTGTTTTTTAGGTTACTGAAACAACTTCAATTTATTGGTCTTTCCTATAGAGTGAGCAGCTCGTATATGTGAGTGCTCTTTCCCGTATGCTAAGCAAGAACAATTGCGTGTATTTTTCCTCTTTCAATATTTGAACTAGTGAAAAACAAATTTTTATCTATAGTATAGTGTCTTGAAAATAGAACCCAACTAATTTGTGCACCCAATAGAAGTCTATTTGTCTTATCTGCTTACCTTGCCCGAGGCCATTTCAACCACAACACAGCCCACCGACCAGATATCCGCTGCACGTCCATGCCCATCGCTGTTGGTTTTGGTAAAGATCTCTGGGGCCATGTAGGCCTGGGTGCCGACGTAACCCTGCAGCTCTCCCGGCACGGTGGTGTGTGCCTGAATCTTGACAGCGGAACCGAAATCGCCCAGCTTCAGGCTGTTGCTGCCATCGACGAGAAAGATGTTGGCGGTCTTGATGTCGCGATGGACGATGCCGTGTTTGTGCAGTTCGGCGACACCGGAGAGCAGTTGGGCGGTGAAGCGACGGGCGAGAGCTTCGGGCAGACCGTTGTCGGTCAGCTCGACGAGGGACTCGAGGGTGCCCTCGGAGCAGAGCTCCATGAAGATGAGCAGCTCCTCGCGATGCACCTCGATGCCGTAATAACGCACCAGATTCTTGTGCTTGATGCCCTCGAGTATCTTTAGCTCCTCGGCGACGTTTTTGAGCGCACGCGTCTCTCCCGGCTGTATGGCGATCTCCTTCATGGCCATCAGTTCACCCGTGTTGTTGTTGACGGCGGTGTAGACCTTGCCGAAGCGACCTTGACCAATCTTGATGCCACGATGCCAGCGGAAATGCACGCTTCTGGCACGCATCTGCACCTTATCACAGCTGTTCAGGGCCTTCACCTGGCCAATGAGCCGACGATCCCGCAACCGTTCCTCCAGATCCAAGTCCAGACGGTTCACAGCGTCGCGCACGCGTTCGTGCCGCGAGGCCAGCGGCAAGGGTTTGCCCGAGGAGATGGGCGGCGTTTGTGGCACGAGCAGACGCAGTTCCCCGTTGCCGCTGGCCGGAGGCGCCTCCACGTAATCCGTGCTGTCAACCGAGCTGTACGTATTAGAGCTCTGCTGCAGCATCTCCTCCTTGAGACTGAACTGCGGATGCAGCAGTTTGTTGTATTGCGGCGATTGCAGCGGCGGCGTATTGGGATTCAGCACAATGCCAGCGGACATGGGCGTACGGGTGGGGGTGCGGGAGCGACTGGTGGCCGGAGAGGAGGTCTTACGGGTGCGCGGCGATGCCTTCTTGCGTGCGACCTTCTCTGGCTCCGAGGTGATGCCGATCACATGCGATATGCAGCGATCCATTTGTGATTTCAGCTCCTCGAACTGTGTGTCGTCCAGATGCTGTGTGATCTGCAGATCGCAGGCGAGCATCAGAAACTCCAGACCTTGGGAGGCCCAACGTGGACGCATGCCCCTGCCCCGCTCGCAACGCTCCATCACGAAATGCATCCACATCTTGGCAAAAGATATAATGCCCAACGCCAGATCCACCGTATGAGAGCTATCCTTTTGATCCATAATGCGCTGCTCGAACAGTCTAATGACATCCTTGTGATACTCAAAGCCAAACTTGTAGCCCTGATGCAAGATCTCGCGGGTGCGCGACAACACCGCCTGTTTATCCAGCTCATCCAGATCCCGCAGATTGCTCAGACAGCAACGCTGCTGCACACCCTTGATGATCTCCATCAGCTTGTGACGCACTTCGAGCACATCCTGTTGCAGCAACTTGAACGCCGCCTTGACATCCGAGCAGATAAAGTCATGCTGTTGATTGGCAACGTCGTGCTCATAGTGCTCCCGATGGAAGTCCGTGGTCTCGACGTCGCGACAGAACTGCTTGGCAAAGAACAGCACCTTGATGGAACGATCTCGCTCCTCCGTTAACAACGCTTGGGTCTCCCGACAAATTGTCAGCAATTGCCATTTGAGTTCCTCGTTGTCCTCGTGTTGTGCTGTGCCGGCGATTTGTTTGTCCAACTCGCCGGAACGCTGAATCAAACGCTTGGAAATGCTGCGCAAGAGCTTGCTGATGATGCCGCAGAACTTCTGGGAGGCAAGCGTGTGCATGCCCTTGATCATGGGACTCATCAGTTTGGTGAACATCCATTCCTTCTCCAGCACCGACTTCTGGTTCGTCTCCGGCACCGCAACCAGCACCAGTTGATCGATGTAGTCCAGGTACAGCTCGAAGGTCTTGCGCACCGTCGCATCATACTGATTCAGTATATTAATGTAACTGACCAACTCCGATTCGTTCTCGGCTAATGCTGTCGTTATATGACGCTGATAGCGTTCTCTGTGCGTTAGCGCTAGGGTGAGACCTTCGCGTAACTCCTTCATTAGCTGCTCCAAGCTAAGCGGATTAGGGCGCACCGGACGCGTCTCCAGGCGCATGCGTAGGAACTCGTGCATGAACTGCAAGGGAATGCCGCTGAGGAACACAAATGTAGGTATGTACGAGGGCAGGCTGATGGACTGCGCCTCCTCGCTCCAGTAGCCGTAGGTGCGCAGCTCAATGATCTGCTCGCGACTGATCTGCGGATCCATGCAAGGCACATCCTTCTCCACGGGCTCCGCATCGCCCAGCTCGTAATCCTCGAAATCATCCAAGGCAGGCTTCTCCAGCGCAATGTGCGCCTTGTACAGCGCCACATTGTGCAGCTGATGCAGAAACGCCAGGGATTTGGCCAAGCCACGACACTTTAGCACGTTCTCAATGAACTTGCGATAGAGTCCGGACGATTGTTCGCCATTGCAATCGTTGCTCGAGGTGCCCAGGGGCTCCACGCTAAAGATATTAATGTCATGCATCGATCCCTTGCGCAGCTGCGAGAACTCACTGGACAGCTGACTAATCTCCGTCGAGGTAGATCTGAGAAGAGATTGGATGTAAATGGTGCTACCTTCCGGCTTATTCCAATACTTACTCATTACTGCTGGAAGTCTCGCCGGGCACGTGCGTAGAATCATTCAGCATAAACTGCACGCGAGCACAGGACATGCCGCAGTTGCGCCTGGGCGTGGATGCCACGCCGTTGCCTGCCACACTGGGCGGCTTGGAGGAGTCCATCGAATTGACCGCCGAATCGTCGTTCTCCACACCCGAAGCGGACGAATTGCCGCTGTCCGAGCCCACCTGCGATGTCTGCACGGGCCAGGAGAACTTCTCATCCTGCAACCTGTAAGCAGAAGGTTTCTTAATACTCCAGTAAACTATAGAAGAGCCTACGATACATCGGTAAAAATAAAATTCAAGATAAAGATAACGTTTGCGAATCTGACGACTCAAAAGCATGCAAACTTTAATACTTTAGAAGCATTTGGAATGAACTTGGTAATTGTTTTCTAATGAAAAAAAAAATTAACCGAAACGTTTCGAAACCGTAATTCGGAAAGTAATACGACTTTGAATCACACATTTTACGAAAACAGGCATTACCCAAACTATTTTAAACCAAACTTTACAGTTCCAGTTCCGAAGCTTTCTGCGGGCCACAGCTTTCTGTGGTCTAGAATCGACCCTAGCATAAGGGCGAACGTACAGGAGATTGAAAACTATAAACTTCTTCTGACAGAGCAGACGACAATATTATATGCATCAAATGGAAGTATTCCTGAGTTAACTATTTAATCCTAATGACGTTCAGCACCAACCTGGCTAGAATTCTGCCCAGTATGCTTAGCTTGAGCTTGTTCTGCTTGGTTATGTTGTACCACAGGCACATGGACTTGATGCGTCCGATGAAGCTCTGGGACTTGTAAATGGGATGCAGTGCGCCCATGGCCTGTGAGGAGGGATACAAGGCCTCGGCAGCTTCTAGGCGCGTCATCAGATCCTCCACCTCCCGCAGCGCCAGCTCCTGTTGATCCATGCAGTCCTTGCAGTAGAGCGACATGCAGCCCTGACAGGACTTGCTGGGCAAGGGAGCTGCAAGAAGTTTGAAATGTTTAACGTTTGTTTAAACTGAGGCATATCTGATGATCACTTACAGCTGGCATTGGAATTGGCATCGGAGTTTATGCCGCTGTCGAGGCTGAGCAGGCTGGGCTCTCGCCTGTAGCGTGGTCGGAATTTGTAGTTGATGATCTGGGTGAGCAGATCGGAGACACCTTGGCGCGCCTCATAGAGATACTTGTCCTGCTGTTCGACGGTGCGATCCGCCTGCCACGCCTGCAGCTCCAGCCAGATGAGATCCTTGAGCTCCGTCTGCCAGGTGTGCTCCTCCTGCGACAGCTTCGCATCCTGCCTGTCCACGCTGCCCAGCTTGATCAGATTGGCGAACGTCTCATGGAAATCCTTACGCTTCGCCAAACCCGGCGTAGGTTTCCCCTCCACACCCAATGCCGGCAGCTGAGCGGCAAATGCCAAAGGTGGAGCCGATGATCGACAGCCAATCGGACGCGACGAGACGCAACGATAGCGATTACAACTCTCCACCACCTTGGACGCAATTCGCAATGGCAGCGGCGCAACTACATCCGAATTGAGTGGCATTATCTTGTCCAGGGACTCGAGGGGATGTGCACCCTCGTGAAAACTGTTGCCACGTGGAGGCGCCGCCGTTCCCGTCGTGCCCAGCGAGTTTTTCATCTCCCGCTCCGAGTCACGCAGCAGCGACTGCAGTCGCTTGTCCGTCCGCTTGCTCTCCTCGTTCACAAACATCTCGTTCAGCAGCGCACAGTCCATGGTATTCCGTCGCAGCACCCGAGACCGCGCCATCCTGCTCATGCCCTTCTTGGGCGTGCCTCCTACACTGGCGGGCGTATCCGTCGACCTGCAAGTGCAGTAAATTGGAACAGTTGTTAAAAAAAGTTCTTGCACCCTTATAAATATAGACAAATTTTAAGATAAATGAAAAAAGGCGCTCGGTACTATTTTTTCGTTTCGCCTGTGCTCTCGCTATCCGATTCGATTGGAGCGAGTCGATCTCGCAACGAGTGCTCGAAAAGAGCATAATTGTAGCATGCTCAATTAGTGAGAGTCAGAGCGAGAGTTAGGAGAATAGAGTCGGTAGGATTTATTTTCAGCGGTATTTCTTATTATTGTAGCGTTTACCTAATGATAAAAAGGAAATTGGTATAGGGTGCTAACTGTCCCTGGTATGTGCGTGGCTCCACGTTACATAGAGATCTAAAAATCACCACAATTGAAGATCAGATTGGACGTCATACAAGTCGTTACAGTGACAGATTGTTGATCCACCGCAGCCGACTTGCCAGAGGGCTTTTACCTGCTCGCCCTTTAAGGCGACTCAAACGTCTAGGATTTGCCAAAACCCTTGGTTAATCTATAACAATTAAGTCCTCATGCTTTGTGATATGGGGTTTGGCTACATTTCATATACATACATGTGTTGTTATAGTACATTCTATTGCTGTACTGATTCTACACTTATTAAAATACATTAAAAAAAGGTATAGGGTGCTCATTCGAAACGATATGAGTACACACTCAAGAAGACCGTAAATCGCATTTTTGTTAAGAAAATGATCTCGATCTGACACATGATTTAAAGGAGAGAAAAATCGGCAGTAGGTTAAGTTAAGACCAACCCGAACCGGATCGAAGATGGATTAGACTTGCTGAGACTTGGGTCAGTGAGAGAGTTGGAAGTACAAATTAGTTGGGTCTGTTTCTGTCGACTACAGGTATTGAAACTGATCAACAGATGGAAGTCATAACCATTGTTGAACAATATTTACATTATCCTGTTAAATCGTATTGCAACGGATACTTTGAGATAAACCTAAATACTTTTACTTTTACTTTTACTTACGCCACAACGCTTGCCAGCTTCTGTTTGCGCTCCCAGTCGCGATTCTTGATCTTCTGGCGTGTGCGTGGAGGCGTTGTGCCAAATGCCTCAAAGTCCAACGCCAGCGCATCGTCGGGATGCAGATCCTCCTCCAGTGTGCCAATGCGACTGCCCGCCATCTGCATAGGGGAAGTCCCCTTTTGCTTTACACGATATTCCACTCTGCAAGAGGAATAAAGGAGAGTTACGTTAAAGAAGGAAGCAGATATCAGAAATCGACAGTAAAGCGTTGATGGGAAAACCTATTGAATGTCGGAGTTTCAACTATATCTGTGAAGGTTCAAAATTCTTAGAATCCGCTATTAAAACTGAATCATAATATATTGCATATGAGCTATGAGCGATAAAAAGGCAACAAAAACGACGAATGACATTTACGATTTTCAAACTTTATAAATATGTTTGATACCCTGTACCCATGAAATTCGGAATGTAGATAGAAATAGATATGTCACGCCCACTCTATGTCCTAACCGAAAAAAAATTTGAATAGCAAGCGCATTATTGAACATAGAACGTTGTTATCCAGAATATATACTCTCTACCAATATAATGATCTATCCTAAAAAGCGCCATGAAATCGGTAAACAAAGTTATTAGTTTTATTTATAAATACTTTTCTAGAGAATATATAGTTTCAAACATGTTAAATCAGAATGTAGACGTTTTTGCTACCTAATCCGGTATAAGTCCGTCATAAGCTGCATGCAACAGGTTAGCTGGGCAGGCGGCAACTGTAACAATTACTGTAATTGTAAGCGTAACGGTATCGCTATTGCCACCATTATCTTATCGATATTGTTTGTGTATCGTACGACTTTTGAAGCGAGACAGTCGCTTGTCACGCCTATAATTATGCTTTAATTTCATTGCTAATTTGATTTGATTTATGCACTGGCCATATCTGCGATATGGGAGTATATTCCAGATATAAATCAGCCCACTTTTTGCCAGCAGCTGTTTCATCACATTTCCCAAATCATATTGAGTTCAATGAAACATCAAAGCTGTTTGCCAATTGCATTATGTAAAAGTGTAAGTCTGGGCGTAATATTTTTGATAAGGAATCACAATGGCTAAAACAATAAAATTATCGAAGATTGTAAAATTGTATTAACCATAAAGATAGCATATGACTAGGATATATTCAGCAGTTTAAAGATATTAAAGAAATATATTTTATATTCAGAGAAATACACAAAAATTTATAGACTTAATATATTTTTAAATATTCATTAAAAATAAAAACATTAAATGTTTAAATATCTGCGTCAGCTTCACATTGGTAGCTTAGCTTAATTTTGTGTAATTTACTATCTCATTAAATAGAAATAATTGCCTTAACTCGCAGTTAAGCACAAAATGTGGAATTATCGTTAATTTATTATAGTTTAAGAACACTGCAAAAAATTAGTTACATATAATTAAATTGTCTTTTTAACTGCATGTAGAACAAATTCAAAAGGGGTTTTAAACGATAAAAAAAAGGTTAAAAGTTAAAAATTAAAAAAAAATATATAAAACTAAAAACATATAAATTAAAAATATTAAAATTAAAATATTAAAAAAATTCAATTAAAATTTAATAAAGAGAAAAAAATCAATTAAAATAAATAAGAGTACAACAAATTTTATCAAAATAATTTTTTTTTTACTGTGTACTAATTGGATTCAAATTGTCTTTGCCTTTTTTATTGTTTTAGTTTGTTTGTTTTTGCTTTTTTTTTTTTTTTCTTTGTGTTTTCTTGTATTAGTTCACTTACTTTCTGCGCGGCATTTTATCGGCTGGGTTTTATTTACAGTTTGGGCTGCCTTGGGCAGTTTTGCAGTCTTGCAATAAAACTGTTTTTGATAATCAATGCACTTGTTGTTGTTGTTATTGCTGCTCTGGCGCTTGGTATTTTTATTTTCAGTTGTGAAATCCCAAATAGAAACTTGTGTAGTTTTCTTTCTTTTTTTTTCTCTTTACAGTGGGACTGCGACAATAATTGTAATCAAATGCAAACACAGATACACACACACACACACACACACACACACACTGGCAAAGCTGGAGAACTTTTGAACGAACGATGACTCGTCGTTGCGGCACAGTGGGCAAAGTGTAATCGCTTACAATGGGATCGCAATATGTTTTTCTTGTAGTTCTTGTTTTTGTGTTGTGTTTGAAGAGGCACAAAGTTCACACGCCCCTTTTGAGCCGCAAATTGCGGTGAATTTCACAAGGAAAGCGTAAATTGAATTGCGTTCGCATTTCCAAGCTGCGTTCCATTGTCAGGGCAGGCGGCAGACCGTCAATTTATTAGCACTTTAACAAAAATGTAACCCATACATAGACACACACTACACACACACATGCACACACGCACACACACACGTATGAGGCACGCTTATGGCAGCGACGTGACCGCAACGCAGAAGCAAACGCGACAAACTAATCGCAGCGTGTGGAGCCCATGGAGGAGTCATCCACACATGGAGAGAGCGTGTGGAATGTGTGGAATGCAAGTTCAAGTGAGAGCGACTAACTAATTGGCATGCGGATCCCACTGTCAGCGTGACAGAGCGCGACAGAGCGCGAGCGTTTGTTTTGTGGGTGGCAATCAGTGTTGACAACTTGTTTCGAAAACGAAAGCAAGCTAAAATGAAAGAGAATTTCAAAAAAAAATGCCAGAAAACAACTAAATAATATTTAGGTATTAAATTACCAATTAAAATACAAACATCAGGCCAATAATTGTTCCTTATTTTATCTAAAATGTTGTAAAATGTAAAAAAAAAACTAACAAAAAGCTGATTTATTTTTGAAAAACGCCAAAATTCCCGTCTTTCGCAATTTCACAATATTTTACAATATTTTTACCATATGGCATTGAACGACAGCCGGAAGGCAAAAAAGCGTCATTGGCAGCACTGCCTGTGGATGCTAAGAGCGAGTGCACGCCAGAACCTGTGGAACGTAACTAAGCTTTGCCTCTCAGAGTCTGAGACTCAGACGCTGTCTCTCGCTCGCTCTCCCTCTCTCTCTTTTTCTCTCGGCAGATCAATCATTGTTGCCATTTCCATTTGCGCTTTCTTTTTGTTTTTGTTTGTGGACCGCAAGTATTGTTTATTATTATTACGAATTTATGAAATTTTATTTTATTATGTACGCGCACACTAGCTGATTAACAGTTGTGTTTACTTGCTCTTCACTTTGGCCAGGGCATTATTTCTTGCCGATTTTGTTGTTATTATTACTGGGGCGCAATGATGCGTGAACTCGTTACCCAATATGCATATGCACAGTGGTTATTAACTACGCGAGTGGGAGGTGAAATAGAAGTGGGGGGCAAAGGTATTTTCTACGGGCAATTTTCACAATTAGCTAACCATAAATAATAATTTATTTATTAAGCATAATTAAGTTCATCTCCAGTAGAAGAGAAATAATAATAATAAACAAATATTAATAATATTACAAATAATATAAATTAAAATAAATTATATAAAATATATTAATAATATACAAAATATTATATAAAATAAATATTATATATGTATGTACTTATATAATATTATTAAAATTATATTTAATAAAAAAAATATTATAACATAAAAATAAAATATAATATTATTATTATAGAAAATAAATACCTATTTAAATATTTTTCTAGTTATTAAATATCGAGCGAAATTGAACTAGGTATAAGCTTACATCATAAAATATTATTTGTTAGTTTTGCCTGTTCGTTCAACAATTATTATTATTTATTACCTAATTATAAGATTTAAAGCCCCATAATAAGTATTATATGAACTAGCAGTTGCTGTAATTTTTTTCAGTTAGTTTGTACCTAGACATTGACATTGATGCTAATAAAGTTAATATTATTTTAGTTGTCCCACAAATAATGTGATCTTAAAGTCTGCTATAGTAATAATTATATAGTTAATAATATAATAAATATTCTAGTTATATTTTCCACTGTGCGATATGTCAATAAGTTTTTTTTTTCAATTCATTGTTTAATTTATGAAAATGCTGGGCAAATATTAAATATATATAATCTTCATCTAACTAAAACTGCTTTAAACTTTGCCTCTTTGGCCATTTACCAATGGAAATATTTCGTGATTGATTTCATAATATTGAAAAATACCTCATGTTTGAAGACATGGCCTTGAGAGACTTGCTTTGCGCATATTTGCTTGTCATCATGGTATCCAGAAAACATAAAAATTACCCAAAGCGAAACAGAAAATGTAGATAGATGGGAGCTGAATAAAAGTACTTCATATAGGAATTATATTTGTGTTATTTTTGGTATACAATTATCTATTTTTTTCTCACTTTCTTGTATGTTAAACATTTGTTATGTGAACATGTTCTATCGCTATTTTGGTGAATATTGTACGTATCATAAAAGTTACAGCAATCACTTATTTATGATTGCCTTATCATTAGCATTAGCACAGACTATTTAATTAAATGCAAACAGCAAACATAAACATAGATAGCAAATACAAGCATACTTATAGCACACACATTAGTATAAAAATCCGATATAGTAAGAGAATTTTGGGCTTGAAGCCCAATAAAATTATCGTAGAATCGAATTTGATATGTAGGAATCAGAATCTCCAACTTTTTGTTACAGTAAAGATCAATTTCAACTTATATTAGAAAATTTATTAAAGTCTTATGATAATGAATTTCGATACATCGAAATAATCGTAAAAAGTTTTCGGGTTCGGGTTCAGAAACATTACCCATACCTGGTTCGACTCAAGTTTATTTAATTTTGGCATTCAGCCCTGACTTATTGAAGGCATTAATTTTGATTTATAGCCAAACTTGTATTTCATTAAGCACAAATAATAATACACTTAGTATTTTTGTTTTCATATAAGAATTTCTATATACACCTACGTAGCTCTACGTACTGCTATGTATGCTTGTTTATTATTTAGAAATCCGCACAAATTCTCACACAATTCGCAATTGCTAAACCGAATTTATTGACAATAAAATATTATTTGCAAATTCCCAATTTCGGCCGTAAATGCCCACGGTGTGCATGTGTGTGCGTGAGCGTGTCTGTGTGTGTGTGTGTGTGGAGAGAATGTTTGCGTGTGTGTGTAAGCGTGCTGGGAGAATGTTTTGAGCAATTATGCTTATCAAACACCGAAACGCACAAACAAACATTAAAATAATGAGAGAGAGACAGAGAGAGAGAGATAGAGAGAAAAACAGCATTTGGCCGAAAAATTCAGATTTCAGGGGCAATTTTGGTATCATGGGGGATTATCACTCCTTAAACATAAATAACATTTTTGTTGAACTTTAAAAGCGCATAACTTTGCCCAAACTCAACCTATTTTCAAGCGGTGTGGTTTTTTCTTGATCGTTTGAGATCAAATTTAATATTTCTTTAATAAATCAAAGAAATAAAGATTTGAAATTTTCCGAATATTTTAAGCTCTCCCTTTTAAAATATATGAAGTTTTCGGAAAAACAATTTTTGTTTTTTAATTTTAATAATTGATGCCTAAACGAATTTGGTCGAAAAATGTAGATTTTAGGGCCAATATTGGTATCAAGGGGGGATTATCATCCCAAAATATAAAAACCATTTTTGTTGAACTTTGAATGCGCATAACTTTGCCAAATCTCAACCGATTTTCAAGCGGTGTGGTTAATTCTTGATCATTTGTGATCAAATTTAAAATTTGAGTAACAATTCGAAGAAGCACAGATTTGACATTTTTGCAAAAACTTTAAGATCTCCTCCCTCTTAAAAAATATTAAATTTTCGAAAAAAAAAAAAAAAAACAATATTTTTATCGTAATAATTGATGCCTAAACGAATTGTAATGCTAAATTGTGTAGAAAAACCCAAACCTGACAGCATTTGGTATAAAACTGTAGATTTTAGGGCCAATATTGGTATCATACCCTATATCTTATTTTTACCCTAAGAAGGGTTACCATGCAGGGAAACATTGATCATGCAAATTAAACATCGATATATCGGATAGTTATGAAAACATTGATAATATCCAATTTGCCATCAACTACGTGAGCTTTGACGCGTCGTTCCAGTGTAGGCCGGGAAAGCACCGTTAGACGTAGAGTTGCCAAAGGAATTCCAATGACACTCCGATTGGAAGAAGAAAGCGAATTCGATGTCAAAACAGAATTGTCTCTTGAGCGCATAACGAAAGAGGTTAACAAAGCAAAATGTGCAATCGCACGTATGCGTGTGTGTGTGTGTGTGTGTGTGTGAGGCGTGTGTGTGTGTGCGTGTGTGTGAGGCGTGTATTAAACGCGTTTTAGCATTGGAAGTTCGCCAGAAACTGGTATGATAGGCAGAAGAACAACTGCGAATGAAGGCGGGGAGGGGGGCCGAAGCGAGATACAAATTAATTTCACTAAATATCAATAGATATCAAGACAGCACACACGCACACTGACACAAAATTGATGTTTGACGTTAATTTCGTGCTAAAAGCAAAGCGCAAAAAAAAAGTTGCGTGAAATTTTCAGACGAATTTTTCATGTCTCACAGACTGAAGACCACGCGACAAAAAAACGTCAAAATCAAATAAATATATATCTATATATATACATATTTATTCAAGCATGAATAAACCAAGCGGAAAAGGCAGCAATTGTCTTAGATATGCATATATGTATGCGAGTGTGTGTGTGTGTGTGTGTGTATGTCTTGTCTTATCAGACAAATGGCCTGGTTATCAAAGCAATATCTTGAAAATACCACGATTTTTTAGCCCCTCACATACAAACAATTAGTAATATTACGATAATCACGCTGAATTTCTAGCCAAATTAACATTTTATTTACAATTTTTGCTGCCTTGCATTTTTTTGCGAAAAATGTGAAAAGCAAGAAGAAGAGCAAAGCTCACGTTGTTTACTTTTGCCTGTTAAGCTGACGAAATATGCGGGCGCTTACGTTATACGTTGCACGTGAAACACGCGAGCGCGTTACGTTATACGTACATGCATAACGTTGTTTTCGTAAGCTCGTTTTCGCCATCGGTTTTTGGGTTTTCCAAGACGCCGGCAACCTGCTGTACCACATTGCCAGCAAACAAAAATAAAACACAGAAATTCCCTTCCACTGACATCCTCGCCAGTGCTGCCAATTTGGGAGAAAAAAGCTGTGTTTGGCAAAAAAAACTAAATTTGAAAAAAAAATAAATAAAATTTACAGACCTTTAAAAGTTCTTTATTCTAGCCTAAATTTTGTAAAATTAAAAAAAGCTAAATTTAAAAAAGTCATAACTTCCGTTTCTTGCAGCTTCACAATTTTTTAGCTTAAATGTTTTAAAATTAAAAAAAATTGTTTTATTAAGTAAAAATTTCTGTTACCCGCAGTTTTAAAAAATTTGTAACGAATGCTTAAGAAAAAAAAAAAAATCTGGCGATAAAAAAGCTGACTTGGCAGCAGCGATGCTCGCCAAAGATTCTCCCCCTCCTCCTGACAGAGATCCTTGCTCAGCTAGCCGGCAAACAAAAACAAAAACAAAGATGGCTGCAAACTGCGCTCACCTGGCGTCCTCGTCCACGTTGAGCTCGCGACGTAGTCTCAATGGCGGCACTGGCGGTGGGCCAATGGGCGGTCGACTGGAAGCGGCGAGAGCGCTGGAAACTGCATCGCATGCCGGCGCCGTCGCTGCCGCTGCCAGCGTCGCTGCCTCCCTGTCTGCCTCTGCCTCAGCCGGCGGCGATGTCGCCAGAGCTTTCAGCGCGTCGTAATCGAAAGTACGCACTCTTCTTCGATTGTTCGACATCTTTGCACTGCTCTTATCGTTGTTGTTGTTGTTATCGTTGTTGTTGTTGCTGCTGCTGGCTGTTCTTGGAATTCTTTAGTTGTCTGTGTGTGTTTGTGTGCATGTACATGTATTTGTTTTAACACACACACTTAAAGCGCCGTTATTGCTGCTGTTTTCAGCTAACGCTAATCAAATTTATTTAAATTTTTTAATACTTTCACGCTACACCAACACAAACACGCGCGCGTGCATAACGGAACTTGCCTTAACACCTGGATTTTTCCGAATCAGGTGACAACTACGACGCGTCTTACCTGGCCAGCATTGCGCTCGCTACTACCAAGTGTGACCGTTCGCGGCCAGCGCCGAAATTCCAATAAGAAGTGCAACCGGTTGCTTCAAGCTCAAAACGGTTAAGACCCGATTGCCAGCCAAAACTTTTGGTGTTTTTAGTGGTGCGACTTTGAAATCAAATCTGGCAACTGTGAACGAAACCAGCGTTGCCAATCAGAATTCTATTTATGCTTATTATAAATCTATTTAAAAATATTTACATATCTATTTTCAATATTCTATATTGCTTTACTTTTTAATGTTATTTTTTATGAATTAGTTTTTTTTTTAATATTTTTTTTTTAAATATTTGGTATTTAAATCTGGCCATTTCTGGCAACACTGAGCGTAAAGTAGACAAAACCAAATAAAAAAATAGCTTAAAACTGCATTAAATAAAGAGCAAAAATAGAAAATTGCATTATAATTAAAATTTTTGTGATTTTAATAAACATTGCCAAAAAATCGCCATAATTAATATGAATTTGAATCTTAAGCGTTGCCGTATAAGCCCAATCAAGCATAAAAGTTGAGATTGCTGCTCTAAACAAAGCTGCCAGCTATGTCACTTGCGCGCCATAATTAATTTGAAATATCAAACAAGTGTGTGCACACTTGAGCGCGAAATTTGAGCTGCTAAATAAATAATTTGCAGCTTATAATTTAATTAGACATAGATTAGATTATATTCAAAAAAAAAATGTTAAATTTCAATAAAAACAGTTTACGATTTTAAATCTAGCCAATAAAAACTACAATTACAATATAAAACACATTTGTGCAATTCTGAAGCGTTGCCATATCAGCCCACGCCAAACTTGGCCTTGCTTTTTCAAAAAAGCTGCCAGCTCTGTCACTTGCCAACTGAAATTTAAAATTTCAAACCGGTGTGTGCACACTTGAGCGCGAAGTTTGAGCTGCTAATTAAATCATCTGCAGCTCATAATTTAATTAGAATATATAACGATTCAAGCTGCAGACAATGTACCGTAGAAACCTTGAGATTATTACAGCTTGTATGTCGGGGCCTTGACTCTGTAGCTTTATGATGGATAACCAAAATGTTTTCGTTATTTTCATGATTTTCGTGATAATCGTTTCGAGTCCAATCAGGTTATTTGCATTCGGTTTGTTCAGATAAAATTCAATTAAGCTGCTGCCGATTTTGAGCACACTGTGCAGCCCACTGTGTATATTTTTCAAATTAGTTGCAATTTAATAATTGAGCCATATTGTGTTGTCAGCTGGGGCCCCACTTACGGTCGCATTTTATCTAGTTTTTCTCGCCTTTTTTTCTCGTTTTTTTTTTCGTTTTTTGTGTGCCATTGGCTTTGCCCAAGTTATTAACCAAAACCAAAATAATAATAATGATAATCTGTATGGGATGCTCACACACAGATCAACAAATTGCTTTGTCCGCAGACGCGCGAAATTTACAGACAATAAAGCCAGAGCAAAGTTTTGCCCATCACTACGTGTCTTTATCATTAACACATTCTTGATTCACAGAGCAAATAAACCAAATATCCACCAAATATCCATGAAGTACTTTCCCTTCCTCCCTCTCCTCCCTATCCTCCTCATATTGCAGTGGTTTCTGCCTCCAAGCCGTGACGTCGCTGTGACTATCGATCGACCCTCGACGATCCGACGGTTTCACTTTTATTCCCAAGAAATTGAATCATTCGTGTAATACCTAAATTTGATATGGACTCATCGAATATTCCCACTTTTTCTGCTTATCTTCTTAAATTAGATTAATTAAAACAGCTCATTTACTATTACTATCGATAGCAGACATCGACAATTGTCGATTATATATTAGCTTGTCTAAAAATTCTAAGTTTTCAACTCAATTTCAAAGCATCAATAAAAATCAGTGCTATAGATTTATTCAATCATCGATAATCGATGACAACATTGAATACAATTGGTTTGCTTTTATTTCTAAAATTTATTGATTGTAGGTATCAACAGTACTCTGTCGATTTTATCGATTTTATCGATAATTATCGAGAGTATATAAATTTTACCACTTTTTAATTAAATGAAAAGTTTTTAAATCAAATTTCATTTTTTGCAGCATTTTCGTAATTTCTTTATCGGTAACAATCGATAGTGCGGGATTGTCATATATGACCTTTCGATAGCAACAGACCAGAGCTGTTCCCAGTATTTATCAGCACCTAGCAACAGTCTCAATTCTATATACTCTATAAGTATGTTGTTATTTTTCTGCAGAAAAATATATATTACGTATCTGACGCATAGACCTTTGATTTAGCGTTAGTCTGCCTAGATAACACTTATCGATATTGTGTTTTTGCAGAGTGTCGAACTAGGAACAGCGCATGCAACATGGATTGCCTTGTTTGACACCACAGTCGGAGCTTATCTAACTTCGTGTTTACGTTGCAAATCAACAAAATGTTGATAAGTTTTGCTCCAGAATTGGTTGAAATAAAATAGAAACACACCTTAACACTTTACAGCAGCCCATAAAAAATTATAAAATTTATTTTCTATTATTTTTTGTATGCCCAGATATTTCAAAATTTTAGTTCAATTTTAAAGTTGTTTTAAACTTTTATATTGAAATAATAAAATATTAATTAATTAATTGAATTGAATACAAATTTAATATTAAATTCGCAGTCGAGTCGATTCATTGGTTAGCTATGCCAGAATTCTCGCTGTGTACGTAGTTTACGTAGCTTACGTCGTTGCATTTCTGTGTGCTTACTTGACTGCACTTACACATGCACAATGCAGTATTTACATATTTTAAACTTATCTATGCATACAATAAGCACTTGTTGCTTGTTTTATTGTCTGATTTTCCAAATCGTGCGTTCGTTATGCATGATAATTAGCATTCGGCACAATGACGTTCTTTGGCGCCATTGCATTCCCCGTTTTCCGCTTACGTCGTGACGTGACACGTGTCGTGATGATTAACCGTAAAGCTCAGCTTACGCTCTTCCATTGCGTTGCATTCTACGCATTCTCTTTTTAGCTAACGTCGCAACGTAATAAGTGCAGTTCTAATTGATCGTAAGGTTCATCTATTGCTTACGTCATAAAGTAACGCATAAGATGATTAGACGTAAAGCTCATCTTACGTTATTATATTGCGTTGCATTCCACATTTGTATCTTACGTCGTATTTAATGCATTTTAAGGTGATTAGACGTAAAACTTATCTCACGCTTTTCCATTGCGTTGCATTCCACATTTGGAGCTTACGTCGTGACGTAACGCATTTAAATCTGATTAGACGTAAAGCACATATTACGCTTTTCCATTGGGTTACATTCCACATTAGCGGCTTACGCATTACGTAACGCATGCTGAGTTGATTAACCGGTAAGCTTATCTTACGCTTTTCCATTAGGACAAAAAATATGGATTTTAGAGCAAAAAATCTTATTTTTGAGGTACATACCTCCCATGACATCCCATTTGCTGACCTTAGGAAAAGCTCGAAAATTTCAAAATTTTATTTTGCCAGATTTTGATCCTAAACGGTTTGTATAGCAAAATAAACTATAAAAAAATTAAACATGGATGGATTTGGACAAAAAATGTAGATTTTAGAGCCAAAAATCGTATTTTTGAGGTACATACCTCCCATGACATCCCATTTTCTGACCTTAGCAAAAGCTCGAAAATTTCGAAAATTTTTTTTGCCAGGTTTTGATCCTTAACGGTTTGTATAGCAAAATAAACTATAAAACACCAAACATGGATGGATTTGGACAAAAAATGGGAATTTTAGAGCCAAAAATCGTATTTTTAAGGTACATACCTCCCATGACATTCCATTTTCTGAACTTAGCAATAGCTCGAAAATTTCGAAAATTTATTTTTGCCAGGTTTTTATCCTAAACGGTTTGTATAGCAAAAATAATGATAAGAAACTAAACATGGGTGTATTTTGACAAAAAATGTGGATTTTAGAGCCAAAATCATATCATATGTATCTTTGCCAGGTTTTGATCCTGCACTGCTTACGTCGCAACGTAACGCATGCCGAGGTGATTAACCGTTAAGCTCATCTTACGCTGTTCTTAGATTTGACGCGTTGCTTTCCCTTTGATTGCTATGTGTGTGTGTGTGTGTCTGTGAGTGTGTGTGTGCGTGTGTCTTATCAACAACAACAATAAATGATTATCACTTGCGTTTTAAGCAGAATCAGCGTGATTGTGTTTGTAAGTACGAGCAAATACGAGAGCGTGGGTGTCGGGGATATCACTTAAGCAAACAAAGCGAGAGACGTTACAGCCAGTGTTGAGCAATTCGCTTCTTTCCCGCCAAATTTGTTTTTTTTTTTTAATATGAATAATTACTAACAAAATTATGAAACTGCGGAGAGTGGAAAGTTTGACTTTTTCCAAAAATTTACTGTGCATTTTTACCGCTTTTTCCTAGAATTTTAAAAATTTATGCAAAAAAAAAATAAAAGTTAATTTCGTAAATGTCTTTCGGTTAAGTTGATTTTTATAATAACAAAGCTTTTTCATTTTTTTTTAATTTTTGTAAATTTGTTGTTTTTTTTTTATCTATGTACCAGTGCTGCCAGATTTTTTGGGCCAGAAGTGGCTAAAATTGACGAAAAAAGTGGCTAAAAATGGCAAAATGTTTTTGTCAAGTATTATTAGTTGAAATACGAGAAAATTTGATGAATAAGCAAAAAAAAAAAAAAAAAAAAAGGACTTTCTTCGTACAATTTGATGGCACTTACACGAGTTAAGTAGAAAAATCTAGTCCCAATTTGGTTAAATGCAGCATTATTTGTGTTCAAAAGTGGAAATGAACGATATGGCTAAAAGTGGCTAAATGAAACCAAAAAGTGGCTAGATTTGTGGTGATAGCATTTTCGAAAAAAAAGTGGCTAACTCGATTACAAAGTGGCTAGATCTAACCACAAAGTGGCTAAATTGGCAGCCCTGCTATGTACTGTCAAAGCTGAAATTGGACTCAAATCAAAAAAATATAAAAGATTGGCAACACTGTTTGTAAATTCCAGATTCCCATGGTTCTTAAAAAGCAAGCAAAATCTTAATAAAAATTTAGCTTTTTTCTGTCTTTTTGCATAGCCGTTTTCTGTTGATGAAAAAAATGCCAACACTGCTTACAAGTTACATTAATTGTATGCGTGTGTGGGCGCACACACACACATGCAACTCGGCGATGTCTGCGTTAAGCCCATTCTTGAATTGCATTCAATCTGTCCAGACAGCATTTACATGCACACACATACACACACATGCACCGCAGTGCAATTGGGCAGCGCGAGCGCAAGAGCGTAAAAGCTCGAGAGAGAGCGCCAACTGCGAGAGCGCGCGGCAGAGCGCAGAGAGCAGCGAGCTTGCGGCGCAGCTTCGAAGATCGTTAGGCGCCAACGTTCGTCGGTTAGTTCAGTTGTTATCGAGCGTTGCTTGAAGTCGGTTGCTCTGACGGTCTTGCTCTACTCGTTGTTATTGTTGTTGTTGTCTTTGTCGTCGTCGTTGTTGTTGTTGTAGTTGTTGTTGTTAGTGTTAGTATTTAGTCGCTGGTATTAGTCGAGTGCGCGTTGCGAAAAACTGAGCACCCCCCTTTGACGCTGCACCCCCGCACGCTCGCGTTGTCGCCGCCACCGTCACCGTCACCGTTACTTGTGTGAGTGTGACCAAAAACAAAAATTAACGAAAAATACAAAAAAACAAAAACAAACAAAAAAACTTGCCATTTAAATACAACTAAAAAAACGGCGAGAAGAAAACATAAAAAACAGCGCACAAATTGGAGCTGTTGCCAGGCGTCATGCAACAACAAAAAACACAAAAAACAATAATTATTAATTATATTTAAATACATAGTATGAGTTACGATACAATACATGCGTACATATGTATTTAAATGTGTATGTATTTAAATATATGCTTGTGTGCACAAACAAAAGGCTTGTCTCACAAGAAATCTCAAATCTCGACAAAAAAACAAAAAAAAGACGGCGAAATCGAGAAAAAAGTAAATAAATAATTTCTGTAGATAACAGCGCAAAGTCAACTCTAAAAGATCACGAATTGCGGTACATGCGTTGTCGCTTGACGTTGTCGCAGACGGAAAACAAATTCGCACACATACATACATATTAACAAAAATACATACATACACACACACACACACACACCTCCAAACACCTGTACACGCTTTGGGGCCTGGAGATTTGCACAAGTGCAGAGACAAAAACCGATTTCTTTGGGTTTTTTTTGTGACTGCAAAGAGCGTACAGGGTGCAGGTTAACAGCTGCAACATTAACCCAAATACCCTGTAATTTCAATGGCTATAAAAATGACAATTCGGCAAGCAAAAATGTCAGCAACTTGTTGAAAATTTAGAAAAAAATAATATAAAATAATCTAGAGACTATATAATACCCTGTAAAAGAGCACACAGGATGCAAATTAATAGCTAAAACATTAACCCAAATACCCTGTAATTTCTTTGGCCATAAAATCATACTTTGGCAAGCAAAAATGTCAGCAACTTGTTGAAAATGTAGAAAAATAATATAAAATATTTTAGAGACTATATAATACCCTGTAAAAGAGCACACAGGGTGCAGGTTAACAGCTGCAACATTAACCCAAATACCCTGTAATTTCAATGGCTATAAAAATTACATTTCGGCAAGCGAAAATGTCAGCAACTTGTTGAATAGGTAGAAAAATAATATAAAATATTCTAGAGACTATATAATACCCTGTAAAAGAGCACACAGGTTGCAGTTTAATAGCTAAAACATTAACCCAAATACCCTGTAATTTCTTTGGCCATAAAAATCATACTTTGTCAAGCAAAAGCGCCAGCAACTTGTGGCAAATGTAGAAAAATAATTTAAATTACCCTGTAATACAGCATACAGGGTGTAGTATTTACTGCAGTAATTACCAAAAATACCCTGTAATAAAAATCACATTTTGACATGCAAATAATGACACAAACTTGTAGAAAATAAAGCCAAATTCAGTAAATAAAATACCCTGTAATTGCGCATATAAAACCTATAAAAACTAATAGATGAAACATTAGCCTAAATACCCTAAAAAAAATATACTCCTATTTGACAAAAAAAAACAAAAAACAATATGAGAAACTTGCGAAAAATTGCAACTAAAATATGAGCAATGCATTCCTGAAATACCCTATAATTAGGTATATATATAATGATACAAACAAGACACTGCTTAATCGTGGAAAAATGCACAATATCGCGCTCGAAATGAAAACAATTGATTCATGGCACAAAAATAAATAATAAATAATATTATACATATGAAAAAACAGCGTTAAGTGAGAGTGAATTCCTGTACAGATATACTATATATATACTACATATATAGATGTATATATACTTAGAATATATTTTACGTTTTTACACAGATTAAAGACTATAAAACGGAACAAGAATCAGAACAACAAAAGACACGGAAATGGATTATATCGTAAAGGCCTACAAGGACTGGAAATTGCACTCGCAAGTGAGTAAAAATTAATGCTATATTTGTAAAATAATACTAAATAATATAATCGGTCAAAAATAATTACAACAAAACATAATTGGAAAAATCCCAAAACAAATGACAAAGCTTTAAATTGATTTCATTTTAAATTTCATTCAGTTTTAATTTCATTCATTTTGCATTTCATTCATATCAAAATAAAATCAAAGTTATATGTATTACTCAAAGCTATATTTAGTGAAGTCTGGCAGCATTTGAGCTCAACATATTGAGGTTATGCGGGTCACCCAGTAATTTGTGAACAGGCTTTAATTGCATTTTAAATGCCTGAATCAAAGATCAGTTGGAAACAATGCCTTTTAGTGTGTGTAATTTACAAGTTTTGCAGGGTATACATAGTTTTAGACACACGTCGTTTTTGCTTTTAGGTTTGCAATATAAAATTTTTAAGTTTTATAATATTATAATCTGGCAACGCTGTTTGAAATCGTTCAAGAGTTTCTTGCCAATTTTAAGCCGGATTTAGTCATCAATCAAAGATCGGATAATTAAATTATAAATATTTTTATTAATTTTAAAAATACATGTAGGGTTGCCAGAGTTTTTAAACATTTTCAAATTTGTGCTTGCTAGTCTGGCAACGCTGTCTGAAAACAGTTAAAAAAATTAAGAGTTCGTTTATATTTATTTATTTAATATATAGAGAGAAAAATTTAAAATTAAATTAAAAGATAATCTAAAATAAAAATCTTAAATAAGCAATGAAATCACGTTAAAAAACAGACAGATTTAAGCCGGATTTAGCCAGTCAGCAAATGCGGATTTAACAACACTGCAAGAATGCAAAAAACATAAAAAAAGGCAAAGCAAAAGAAGGTAGAAGCTATGGAGATACATAGGTATCTGGTATACGGTATAGGTAGGAGTATATAATGCCATTATGAAGTCATGCCAGCGCGGGTCGTTAGCTCTTTGGCTGCTGGCTTAAGGCCAAGAAACCTCAAGCCAGGTATGTGGCAAGCCTCACAGTTGGCAACAGGGAAAAGCGTCAAGAGCAGGCGGCTAAGATGGAGTCAGAATTAGAATCAGAGTCAGAAGAGAGTCGCTGGGGGGTCAGAAATCTAGCAAATAGCAAAAGAAACAGTTGAAACTGTAGACAAAGTGCTTAACCGCATTTAAGGCAAACACAATGAGTGTAAATAAAATACTTTTCAGCTTAATAATAGGAGATAAAGTTCTCATGAAATATGATCATGTCGAAAGGCGCTCGCATTACGAGAGACACGAAAAAAAAAAACAAAAAAAAAACAAATTGAGAGAGAATTGAGAGAATTGAATGGAACGTGAATTATTTTTATTCTGCCACCAAAGTGTGCATGCTACTTGCTGCACTTCAGATAGTACACCGAGAGAAATAATTAAAATGTTCCTTCTTGGAATCTTGCCTGTCTCAGTTGAGAAGACAGAACTTATAACAAATGCGTAAAAATTCTTGATTCAAGTTTATGTGAACTTGAAAATTTAAATCAAAAAAAGTATAAAAAGAATATTTTCCTTAGTGCACATTTTTATTTTTCTATTTTTTAATTATCTAAAATTATTTTACATTTAAACAAGCTATAATTTCAAAATACAAATTGTTACATCAAAATTTTTCTTACAACTAGAATTTTGTTTTTCATTTTAAGAAATCGCTTGTTTTTCTGACTTAATTTATATATACTACGTTTATAATTCTAAAGTTAATTTTCAATGAACTTATTATTAATTTAGTTGTAAACTTACCAAAAATAAAAAAAAAATATTTTTGGTAAAATTGTAAAAAATTCAAAATACAATTTTTTAGAATTTTAAAAAGAATAGAATTCTTTAAACTCCAAAATACTAGTGTTAAGAAGTTTTGTTGTTATTTTAGCTTATTTCTAAAAATTCTTGTTCGATTTGAAAGAAATTTTTGATCAAATTCCATTTAAAATTAATTTCGAAACGCCATCTTTTCGCACTGTGCACTGGAAAAAAAACCGGGCGATGAGTAAGCCGCACATCTGGCCAAAAAGCCAGTCTGTCCGACTGTCCGTCCGTCCGTCTGTCCGGCCGTCCGTCCAGTTGTCCAGCAATGCGGCCAACTTGCGAGACTCTGTCTGAATTGCAAATGAGTGCACGAATGAATAAAGCCAAATGCATTTTATAATTTTATTTTGTTTCACTGCAGTTGCTGCTGCTGCTGCTGTTTACTTGCTGCTAATTAGGCCAATGCACAGTTTATGCATACAAACAAACATACTTACATACATTCATGCAGATACAACAGAATTCCATATTAAACTCTTGGCTTTTAGCCGCTTTATTCGCCCGCTGCTTTTGGCCAAATCTAAAAATATCCTCAGCCTTCGACTGCGGCAACTGCAAAGCGGGTTCAATGGCCACAAAAAAGCCACAAGCTGAGGACCAAGATAAAGTCCAAGCCGAAGACCAAGCCCAAAACTCCATTCTCAGTCTGAATTCTCGGTTTTAGTCTTGGTCTGAATTCCAATTCTGCAGCCAAAGTTGCAGCTTAAGATACAGACAAGTTGGCCGGTTTTGGCCTGCATTGCGATCTTTTTTTAGACTTTTGGCTCTGAGCGCAAAGCGCTTGGTTTAAACACTGCGAGAAAAATAACATAATTTTAGCTGTTAATTATAAAAAAAAGTGTTAAAAGAAATATTTTTTCCAATTCAAATTTGTTTTAAACAATTATCAAATAAGCCTCTTAAAGGCATTGTTAAAATTTATTTAAATTGAATTGATTCCTTTTTACATTCATTTTAATAGTTTACCTTTTACTTTACTTTATTGCTTTACTAGATTATCTTTAACTTGTAATTGAAATTAGTTCTGTAATATAATTGTATGCTTAATTTTATTTTCTATCGCCTGGTGATTATACCCGCCATTAAATAACTAATTAAAATTTTTAATTATTTTTTGTATTCAACTTCAATTTAAATTACAAGCTATTGAATTGTAAAGCTATCGCAGTTTATTTTGATAATCGTGTAATCGATTGCTGTAATCGAAGCCACGAGCAATCGACGCCAATGCCAAATTCAAGATGGCGCGATATAACAATTGTTGAGCGTTGGCAAATATTTTAATAATATGTTTATTACTTTAATCAAATACAATTCTTTAAATAGCGAAACTGCAGTTTAGTTATTCCGAGACTGTGACTTGTAAACTACAGATTATATTGATTGAATTTTAATAATATAGTAATCGAATACTGTAATCGAAGCCGCAAGAAATCGACGCTACCAGTATCAATTTTCTCAATGACGAGTGAAAACAATTGTTGAGCGTAGTAAAAAATTCAAATTTATTTTATTATTTTAATTAAATTGAAATTTTATATTCTATTTTATTAAAATTTTTGTAAGCTTACAATGGAACTAATTCCACAACTTATCAGCTAACTAAATATGAATATTGGAGCTTAATTTATGCTGAAAAATCATTGAATGTTGTTTGAAATCATCATAACTAGGTCTATTTGTCCTCCCTTTGGGCCTGCCCTTCGGCTAATCGTCACAATGAGGGCAACTTGAAATGCTAAATAGCCAAATGGCCGCTTATCGCTAAGTTAATGGGTATACCCAACAATGAAACCTTTAAACTCAACTGTAAATTATGCGGGTTGTCCCAGCTGCATGCGAGGTTGCACCCACATACATTTTTTGTACATTTTATTATTGTCTTTCGGTTGAAATTTGCATAATTTACAGAAATACAGAAATGGAAGGTGCGAAAAGTCGGCCCGACATGACTAAGACAACATTTTTTTCTCCAACTTAGCGTAGATTGGAGTTATTTATAGAGTTTTTGTTATTATGATTTCCTGTTGCAGTTGAACCGGTTGAAGCCAAGCGTTCAGTTTGCTGTCACTGGGTAATACCTCAGAGCTCTTTACTTTACCAATATAATACACACTTTCGTAGCATGTCTATATTTAGGCGGCGTCTTGGGTGCCATTCTAAAACCGGTTCAAGCTGCTACAGGTTACATTCCGATAATACGATTATGTATAATGATATGATGTTATTATGATCTGACGCAAAGAGCCATATGATCAAAAGAACGCTGGGAAAACTTTTGACAAGCATTCGAATTGCTACACTGAGAGAAAATAGCATTTCAAAATCGATATCTCACTAAAAACGATTTTTAATTTAGACTTTTCCAAGATTATCATTTATTATATTTTACCCTTATTTGATTTCTGTAAATTAAATTATTTTAAAATATTTATTATTTTTTATAGAGTTTTTCATTAATATTAAAATTTTTTATTTGCGTTTACACAATTTTCATTTTAGAATGAATATTTGTTTTTTTTGTGCCGAGGCTTATCATGCGTATACACTATATTCCCACAATCTGGCAACCTTGGCGGCAACCTATGGCAGAAGTAAACTTGTTTTTATGACCATACTTTGTCTTTCCTTCAATAACTTTGCAGATATTTGGTTCTTTGTTCGATTTCGATTCTATTATGGAGAGGATCTATCATATTTTAAGCTCTATTGCTTATAAATAAAGATTGTTGAACCTCGTCACCTGAGAGATATGAACTAATCTTATCAAACGTTTTATTAAGACAAGAATAAATCAATATAATAATACAATCTATAGGCGAAATGACGTATAGCAAAGTAAATATTCTTCTTGGATAATCAATCATTTCCTCAGGTGCAACGTCAATAGACTAATATATTGCGACGTTCTATGGATATGGATAATACTTGTGTATCAAACACGATTCTGAAAGTTCCCGCAAGTTAATAATCAGCGATTTAGATATGCAAATACTTTTGATACGGTTGAACATTTAATATATGAAAAGTTGGAAAGATAGTTAAACCTTATGGAATACTTATGTTTCTTATTGAAAATCTTTATCTTAAATTAATTTTTCTATGAAAACCGTTTGAAATATGAAAAGTCGTTGAAAAGTTGGTTAAATTTTATTGGAATATATATATTATATTTCTCAACAAACTAAATTTCGTAATATTTCAATTCGTCACAGATATGTTTAACTGTTGTTTACAGCTTTATTAACTGTTAGTGAATATAATTGCATATCGGGTATATCGTATAGCTCTAATAGGTACAGCTACTACTTGTAATTGCTTTGACCACATATTCATAATTCAAATCTCGATATAAGCAAAGGTCTACCTTAAAAACCGCAACAAATATACTTTTGAGAGGCATGAAGAAAGCAATTTGAGAGTCTCACGGTTCATAAATTATACAGTGCACGAACAAAAACCTTAAAAGCTATATATACACTCGAAAAAAAAACCGGATAAATTATTATTTGTTTCAAGACAAAAGAAATGTGTTATATATTTACCTAATTCAAACTTTATTTGTTCTGAAATCGATGCTTAAATTATTTCTGAAATATCAAATTTAATCTTTTCTTATTCAAGAAAGTTTCTCCCAGTTTTTCTCCATGTGTAGATGTAAGTGTTGAATACATACATACATTCTTATTTATATATGTTTATATAGCTAGTTTAGTTACTTCGATTATTCGCTAACGTTGCCCTTCAATTGGGCAAACAAGGCAACAAAACGGTTGAAAACAACTGCATCAATATGAACATATATCAATAGAACTAATACAACGGGTATTCAGTGGGGAAGCCATCCATTTAATTTATCAGAAAATATATATAAATATACTTAATACCACTCAAGATACCCTGACACTTGACTTATGGGCCTTTCGACTTTCAAGTGCACCTCGGGTTACATAAATGAAGACGACAGGTAGTTAAACCTGTGGGATTTTGTGATAAATACTATAAATTATTGGAATGAATAATACGAATGTTAATGATAAAGATTTAAATAAACTAGTTGTTAACACTAACTAACGATGCATGTATGAGCTCAACTCTAAAGTTAATTAGGCAGTTATCGGCTTGAATCTTGGTTTAGGTTTACACTAGTGCTGGCTAAAAATCGATAGTAAGCGCCATCGATAATATTCGATTAATCTAGAAATCTATTTATCTAAATGACTAACAATGGCTGCGTTCACGGCCGTTGCGCTCCATGGAGCGATAACTCGATAAATTTTTACATTTTCAAATTTAAGCAGCTGTGTTCGCTGCATGGAGCGATAATTTTATCCAATGGAGCGCAAAAATTTAATGCTACATGCGCTCCACGAGATTTTACAGTTATGCCACATTTAGGGTTGCAATTTTCGGCAAAATAATCGTTATCGGTTAATCGCTCCATGGAGCGCAACGGCCGTGAACGCAGCCAATGTAATATTTAAAATATTTGTTATTAAACAGTGGAAGTTCTTTACCTTGGTTAATCGATTATACGACTAACCGACCGATTGTTGGTTTATATGCTAACTATCGATAGCGCTATCGATTGTTTTGCCAACATTGGTGCACACCAAGTTTTCCTATTCAAAAGCAGCTATCAACCAGTTTATTGGCTCGTTACTTATGGAATGTATCATTTATTCTTATATAGTATGTATACTAGTGTGTAGTACAATCCAATCACTTGTAAACTGAACATGTTGAGCACTTCGTGCTAGTACAAACTGCTCGTATCTGGAGCTTGTTATCAGTTAATTAAGCATGTAACCCAGAAAACATTTGAAACATTTCAAATTCAGCATAGGAGACAAGGCTTTATCAGAAACATTTGGGTGGAACTTCCATTGCAAATTGCGCATGTCAACACAAAAACTGGGGGAATCTTTCTTATTTATGCCGGAAACAACAAAACATTATTTTCAATTCCAACTAATTTAAACCGCATCATTTGATGTCGTCTGACAAACTCAAGGCTCATTATTGAGCTAGTTTGAAGTCAAAACAAAAGGCTAATATCTTCGTTTCTAAGAAATTGTATGCTCAAGTATCAAACTAAATAATACTTCCTATGAGATTAAGAAATTATGCCTAGATGTCTTGTTTTCTAGTTCAAACAGAAACATGCTGGTAGAAAATAGTTCATTTAACTGGTGTCTTTATTTGCCGATTTTAGTAATATTTTCAGCATAGGTTAATTAAGCAGATAACACTATGTATGCCGAACCTCAAACCTCTAGCTTCAAAACTGTGCATTTTACACTTTTTATTGATTTGCGAAGGATGTGGGCGGCGCAACTGAAATTTGAAATCAACTTGAACTGTGTATGGTCTTTAGCAATTCCTATGCCAAATTTAATATCGCTAACTATTATAGATCCCGAGATCTTAACATTTAGAATGACGGAAAGACAGATATTGCAATAAAAGCGTCTTATTAGGAGCAAAGATCTAAATATTTGTGCTTCAAATAGTCATATTGTGCTTGCTATGAGCAGTAATAAACTGTTTTTACTTTTTAACAATTTATATATATTTTGTATATACTTACTATAGATTACAAATATTATATACCAGGCATATTTCCTGCTATAGATCCAACACCTTGAAGTACGCTGTTTATGCCAGTCTATAAAATGCCGTTGATAAGACCCAAGTAAATTTCCATAAATACACTCAACATTTTGTGAAATAGACAACGGTTGAAGTATGCCAAAAGAAATTATCATATCAAGGAGATTCGTAGTCCCAATAAGATACCGCTAATATAGTTATTATTGATATTAGTCACTGGCGAATTGATACATAAATCAACAAAAACAAATGATAATAAATGTGGGCTTTACTGTCACATGAACAAATTGTTCGGTTTGTGTTTGTTTTATTTTGGTGTATTTTATTTTTGTGAGCAATTTGCAATTTCCTTTTTTGTGAGTTTTAATTAATACTAAAGATAGTGCACGCAATGGCAACTTATGTATTACTGTTACTTAAATACAACCTTCGCTTATAGTAATTTCTGTGTGTGCTTTTGCACAATTCCATAAATTTTGACATACTTACATAAACAGCAACAAATTTGAAATAGATTGCCGGCGATATGATTAAATTTATGGCCATATGCCATACGAATATTTATGATGGCGACTGTTGATGTGGATGTGGATGTTGTTGAAAGCTGTTCGATTAAATTTGCGACTTTAATTTGGCCTTTCCAACACTCGCAGCGCTGCAATTAAAAGTATCTTTTTTGACCTTCAAACGTATCTTTTCCAAGTTCTTCGCAAATAACATCACAAAACTTCCCAAGCCCACGCTCATCAGTTGCCAACCGACCAAACGGTAATTTGATGAGTCACTAACTTCACTCTGAGGTTTTATTTTTTTCCCCTACGTCTGCGTCTGTGAAGCTAGTGCTAATCCCAAACGCTGTGAACATAAACAATTAACAATTGAAACAACAATAAATAATTAACATACATCTCGAATTTCGACTCCAGCATAAGTAAACATCACAAAAATCCCCTATATACCAAACACTATTTGTTTAACAAGTAAAAGAAAATACAGATGTAATAATACCTCGAATTTTGGTTTGAACATAAAAAAATTTCATAAAAATCGCCTAGATATTTAGTTGTTTAAAAGTTTTAACTTTAAAAACTTGAATTCCACTTCCATCATAAATAAAGCTCATCAAAATATCATAAAATAGTATATATTTATTTAAGATTCAAAAAAATACAGATAAAGTTCATAAAAACCCTTTATTAAAGACCATTTATTTTTACAGATAATAAAAAAATTTGAAAAAATATAGCGAAAATAAAGTTCATAAAAACCCCCCTAGATAAATAAACTATATATTTTAACCGTAAAAGAAAATACAAACTGAACATGGACTTCTCCAATTTCGATTCCATCATAAATAAAGTTCAGAAAAACCCCCTATATTGTATTCCATATAATATTTGTTTAACAGCTAAAGAAACTACAGATTACCATTAACAGTACCTACTACTAGTTTTACGCTTTCACAGCCCTATAAATAAATATCGTGTCGTATGGTATAAATTTAGCGCAAAGTAAAAAAAAAAACTCTATTCGAGGGAAACCCAATTGGCGCGTGATCAGTTTGTCTGATCTTCTATTGTATGTCAATGACCGTTTTCTGCCAATACTATATACGACTTATATACAGTATATTGTGCTTATAAGCAACTGTGCAATTAGCGATTTCTATCTCGAAATGGAAAAAACGATCTCTAATGAAATGCAGCTGATTTTGCAGTTTTAAACTTTTTGGCATACAACAAAAATAAATTTAAAACTAATTTTGATTAATTGTACAGCAGAAACATCTACAAACATTATGCAGTTTCAATTCTGCAAAACCTAAACTCAAAATGACCTAAATAGAAATTTACAGAGTTGCCAGACAGACGAAAAAAGGAAAGAGGTCACCCGTTAAGATCCATTAATAAATAATTAAGTTAGAAATTCAGCTAAGATCAACTTAAATTTTATTATTATTATTATAAATACATATTCAAACTTTCTCAAAATCTAATTTTATTAATTGTCAATTTGTAAAGTTGAAATATTCTAAAAATAAATCCTAACATTTATTCGTTACTAGTTAAAAACTCTAATTGGATATGATTTTACTAACTAGACTTCAAGTCAATAAATCTAAGCTGTCAACAAGTTTAATAACCATAATTACATGTGAAATTTAAATTGTATATAATTGAAAAATTAAAAGAGTTCGAACTGACAATTACACATAATTATTCGCTAGTTTTGTTTTGTTTTCTTTTTTTTATAGCCACTGTATTTATGTGTTTTTTTTTTTATGTAGGGCATTGCTATCTATGCGAAATTTAGGTGAAACCGAAAGCAAATATTTCTTTTGGCGAAAAATAAATGAGAATTCATTGCGCTTATCAGTTGCGCCTGGGCTATATCAGCTAACATATAATATTTGCCAAACATAAATAGAAAATAGTTATACGAAAACTCAGGTCTACACAGAGGGAAAATTGCGTTCCAAAATTTGGTTCAAATTAACTTAATTAAAAAAATTCTATAAAATAGAATTTTTATTATTTTATTTATCGTTTACATATCGTACAATTTAATGTTTAATATATTTCGTATTGTTAATCGAAAACCAGAATGGGCGGAGCAGATCAGTCGGACGGGCCCGACTGTCTTATACCCTGTGCCAAAGATCGCGCTGCGCGCTCGTAAATACAGTATAAAATGTATTTAAATATTTTACATATAATTGAATTTATTTATATTTTGTGTTGATTAACCGATTTCAATGCGCTTTTCGAGATAGTTAAATATAATAGAAGAGAGTTTGTGTTCCAAATTACAACATTCTATGTTCAATATTACGCTTGCTATTTAACTAACTAACGTCAAATATTCAAACACACAATTCAAGCGCCAAGCAACATGCTTGGTATTGCTGTCCCTCTCGCACGCTATTCCCACACGTATAGCGGCTGCGCTTGCAATGCATGCTATATTACGTCGCTTATATCTCGTTTGTTTATAAACCGATTTCAATACGCTTTTCAGGACAGTTAAATATAATATAAGAGAATATATATTCAACAATAACAACATCCTATGATTTATATTACGCTTGTTTCTGAACTTTTAAGTTCAACTATTGTGAAGCTTATATCTCCTGTGTTTCTTAACCGATTTCAATGCGCTTTTCAGAATAGTTAAATTTAATACAACAGAGCTTATGTTTCAAATAACAACCTTCTATGTTTAATATTACGCTTGTTATTCAACTTTTTATGTTCAAAAACACTAGGTTGTTTGGGTTTTATTAATTTTTGGGCGTAAAGGGGGCGTGGCATCGACGATTTGAAATAAACTTGATCTGCGTATTGAATACACCTACCGATAGCAACCAACACGGCTGCTCTAGCTTTTGTAGTTTCCAAAATCTCAGCGTTCATCCAGACAGACAGACAGACAGACAGACAGACAGACAGACAGACATGGCTATATCGACTCAGCTCGTCTCCCTGATCAAGAATATATATACTTTGTGGGGTCTGCCACGCCTCCTTCTGCCTGTTACATACATTCTGACAAAGTTATTAACCCTGTTTTCCCATTTTTCAATGGGCACAGGGTATAAAAGTAGCAATTCCTAAAACCGGAATTTTAGATTTAGAAACAAACATAGATAATCTTAGAATGGGGGAAACCTGATTTTTTTAAATGAGAATAAAAATTCTATAAGAATGAATGAAAAATTAAAACTTGTTAGAATAATAAAATAATTTTAAGTATTTAAAAACAATAATAAAAAAAATTACACTGAAGAAAATAGTTATTTTGTTTGATTTCATTCTTAAGTTAGCATAAACTTCAATCTTAACTTTTTCGTTCTTGCTTAAAGTTAAAGTAAGAATTGCTTGGTTTTTAGTACAAAATTCTTGTTCATTTCCCACTGTGTATTAGTATGCATACACCTGCTTATATGTGGTCTAGATTGTTATTGCAGAGAACAATTTGACAACCACTGCGACAACTTTGTTGTTGACCTTAACACCAGAGGCAGCAATGCAAACAGACACAGATACACACCAATACACTCACATACACAGTTCAGCATGCACATTAGATATGTGTCGAATCGTTCAGATTTAAATCAATTGAACGACCAAAGTTCATTAAAGTTAATGACTGAACTAACTCTCTAAATATCGTTCAATTGCGGAAAATTTCGTTATTTTCATTTACATATACATTTATTGGGCTTTCAAGATCGATTTGTTGCGTTTCTGTAGTAAAAATATTTATAATAAAATTTTTATATATTTTTTTATATTTACGTAAATGATATTTAGTAAAAACTTGTGATTTTAATTATTTTTTTTATTTATCAGCGAAATGGTAAATGGTAATCGTACCATGAAAAAATTATGCTTTCAATTAATAATTGTTTTATTGATTTGTAAATTAATAGCTTAATATAATAAATTAAAATAAATTATAAACTTTAAAACAATAAAGGATCAAAATTTATAAAAAATCGATTAAAAAATATTAATAATTAAAAATATTTTATATGTATTCGACGAACGATTCTTTTGAGGAATGAATCGTTAACTGAACGAATTGGCAACTCAACGAATCGTTAACTGACCGACTCAATGAACAATTTGTTCTTTAAACGATACGTTTACCACAAATTAAACTATTGAACTAGATCCTCAAATGGAACCAAAAAGTACAACTCTAATGCATATTTATGTGGAGTGCAATTGCAGTGGTAATTGCAGTGCCCAAGGAAGCAATTAATTGCAGTTGGCCACGTTAATAGCGGCTGCCACAATGCAAAGGCATATCAAATGAATTGTGAGCATATGCATACATAATATAAATAAAGTCACATGTTGATTAAAAGTCATGCCGGCAATACGTTTGCTAATTTCCATGCATACAGTTGGTTACTTTTTTTTTATTTTTTATTCACTTTTTTATTGTCTTTGTGTTGACTGGGTCGAGACATCGAGGTGGCTTTATTCAAACAGGTTTGAGCTTAAGCCAAACACACACACCAGGCATCACGTGAAAAGCAACAGCAACAATAACAAACTGCACAACAACAACAACAAAAAACAAAAAACTGATACCGATACGCTCTCGTAAGCCATAAAAAAACAGTTGCAAATTAAACATTTCAAAACAAAACGGGCGCTTAACAGCTGCCGCTATCGATATCATAATCGATAGTTTGCTCCTGTTGTTAGTATTTTTGTCAGTCAAACAGCAACAACAACTTCGATATCATTATCGATAATTTGCAGTCCTGCTTAAATAAAAAAAATATCGTCAGCATGTTACAGTTTGGCTTTTTGCCAGTCAGCTGCTACGGTCACATTGCACAGCACGCAGCAACAACAACTTGTAAACACGTAGTAAAAGTTGCAAAAGTCGCTCTAAAAAACCATAAAAAACGCAGCCAAAATATAACTAATTACATGTGTTTGTTAAAGTTAACGCAACTTTAATTCCGTAAGTGCAGTTTGCAATACAAAATGGCGCGCAGCATGCGTTTTATTTGCCACAAAAATAAGTTGCAAATGCATTGGAATTTTTGTTTTTTTTTTTGCTTGGCTGCAGTTAACGGTTGATTGGGGCAGGGGGTGGGGGAGGGGATAAGAAATTAAAGCACTGCGCTACATACATAATTAAATTGGCTTTAATCTATATATAGTGTATAAATATTTTGTGATTGTGTTAGTTACGCCACATTCATGACATCACAGCTGTTTTTTGTGTAGCGCAAAAATTTCGCTTTCTCCTTTCACTTTGCTTTCGATACTATATATGATTTTTTTGCGGTGTACTTGCAGTTTCAAGAGATCGTGCCTGATATGGATGACTCGGAATTCATGTTCAACGAGAAGCAATCAATCCGCGACTCCTCGCGCACCCTCAAGAAGTATGGAAGCACCTGCTGCAACAGCCTCAGGAACAACGAAATCCTCATTCGACACACGGTGGAAAAAACAGATACACTGCAAGGAATTTCGCTAAAGTACGGAGCCACGGTAAGTGATTAGAAATTTTGAAATTATTTTTGATTTGTTTGTTTATATAACACTATTTTAAAAAATTGTTTAATTGGTATATATATATATATGTATTAGACCATATACTTTAAACTAGTCAAAAGGGTCTATAAATATGGAAAATCTTTGTTGTCATGTCCGTATGAACATCTAAATTTGGCAAACTTTAAGAGCTAAAGACACCATTTTTTGCATGTAGGTTCTGCTATGCAGTCGCTGATCCAGTTTCATTTTTTTTTATTCTCCTACAAACCGAAGCGAACAGCGAAGATATGTAACAGACAGTTGGCTTTATTGGTTTAAAAAAATAAGTATTTTTTATATTTATTATTTATTTATTTACATACATATTTTTATGCATTATTATTTGTTTTATCTATATAATTAAAAATATTATTTTTTCAATTTATATTTTTTGCTGTGTATATTTTACTACTTCTTTTAACCTTGCGAAAAACTTTTCTTAACCAATAATAACTTCGGAAAGTTTCATCACTTCCGCCTCGCATCGATTGAAGCTAGTTTAGCACTTATTGCCTCTCTTAGCCCCTCCCTCTACGCCCACGCTCCACATGTGTGTGTGTGGCAGTTGCAACTTGGCATGGCTTCAGCTGTGTTGGTCGTGTGGCACGCAAATACTTTAAATCTGGTTACCATTACAAATGCCAGATTTGTTTGATCTGTTACGCTATTGATTAAATAGGCTATAAAAAAAATTGTACAACTTCCGAGCGGTAAAACCGCTAAAACAAATCAACAATAAAATTTAGAGTATAAATGAATAATTGATTAGCAATTTGTTAGCAATATGTTGCATAACTGCGCACTTAGTAAATAAATTGAGTTGCAACAATTTTAGTTTCAATATATTTTATGCAAACATCATATTTGTCAAGTGCCAGACTTAACGTTATTGCACTTTGTTTGTTTATTTTATTAAATGCATTTTGTTTATAATGATTTATTTGGACTTCAACAGTTTTGAAACCCCCGTCAATAACTTAAGTCAACAGAAAGTTAAGCGAAAATTAAGTTGGAATCGCTGACAAGAAATACAAATGTCAATATGATTGATGGCATTATTAATTGGAATATCGCTTATCGATCATACATTTTGACAGTTTCAATTTTCGAAACTGAAAGTTAATTATTGAATTTTAATTTGTGGGAATATTGCATCAGATGTTAAATTTAGTAAACATATTTTATATTATAAAAACTGGTAAAAAAAAAAAAACATTTTTTTATTGATGCAGGATATAAATAAATTTATCTTTTTTTATTGAAATTTTTTCGTTTTTTTAAACAAAGGGTGTAATTATTTATTTCTCGCATTTAATTGCCTTTCAATATAACGAAATATTGAGAACTTTGTTTCTTTTATTACTAAAAATTTATTCATTTTTATATAGCTATTTTTTTTTAAACATTTTTTATTTTTTTTTAGAATAAACTTTTCTAAAAAAATATGTATTTAAACCAGAATTATCAATATATCGATCCCATTTAGATTTGTCATATTTGAGATAGGTTTCAAGAATATTTATATAAAGTATGGAATGGTTTTTCTATATACAGAAATCTAATACAGATAATTTTCAACGTAATATTCTTAAATTTTTATTTATCGAAATCGCATCATTTTATGTTATGAATTTGATTTGTTGTATTTATTTTATCTTGAAGAAATTCTTCAATACTTAATTAAGTAGCATCAATTAAGTCAAATGCAACGTTTAGTTAGAGCTATTTAGTAGCCTTTTCAGTCTAAAATAAAACATATATACCAACTAGATTCGCTCAGAGCATCAATTTGATTTAAATACTTGTCAAGAAGCTTTTTTTAAGCAATTGCTGCAATTAGCTTGAGTTTACCAAAGCGGAAACAAAGCTTAAAAAGCAAATCGTGCAATTTTCCTAGATTGAAAACAATTAGGGAATTGCAAGTAGCTAAAAATATAAATAGATGTATATATAACTAAAAGCAAACTTTTACCTAGTTCTTGAGACTTTTTTTCTGACTTTTTTCTACCTTTTTTCTAAGTTAATTTATGGGAAGGTCCACACCTGCCGCCTGCCAGCTGAGGCGAGTCGTGACAGCTTGTTGGGCAAATAAAGATAGCGTTACAATTAAGATGCTTGTCATAACTGTAAGGAGTGGAGGGGCAGGGGGAGCAAACAGCCGCAGGAGGCAGCAGTAGGGAGTGCAAAGAGCGCTCTGTCCGCTTATCAGTTGAAGTCTCCCCTTATCAGCAGGCCTGCAGCCAAATATGCCGACAGTTTGCTGCATATGATTTGAGAGAGTCACAGAGATCGGGGCTGAGTCAACAGTTAGCTAGCTACACTGCGAGAAAATAGTAGTTGTTAGTAGAGCTGGGGTAAATTTGATATCGCCAATAGCGATAGATCTGTTTATTTATCTAAGGCCAATAATCAAAAGCTAATGCCAAATTATTATTAAAAGTGGTTATTAAAAATAAGTAGAAAATAATACTAATACAATAGATGGTAAATAATTGATTCGATATTGCAAAATATCGATTTATCGACGATTAAAGTTATTGAGAAAATTAGTGATATTGGCTTGCGATTCGAAACATCGATAATATTGATATTGATATCGATATATTAAAAAATTTTTAATATTTTGTTACTTTTAAATGTAAAAATTAAGCGTTTCTAAGAGAAAATGATTTTTACAGATTAATCGATAAACATTGCAAAAAAAAATTCACACATTTGTTCAAAATGTGAAACATTTGTCAACATTTACGGAACATTTAAAGTATTAGCAGAAATGTGGCACATTTGAGCTTGTGTAAGCGGGTTTAAGCAAACAGTTTGCAGTGTGCTCATCAATCAATCAATCAATCAGCTTGTCTGGCTGTCAATCAGATGCAGTTGTCTACTACTATTATAATAACATTATCTAATATCTTGTTTCGATTGCAGACGGAACAAATACGCCGGGCCAATCGCCTCTTTGCCTCTGACAGCCTGTTTTTGCGTCAGTTTCTGCTCGTGCCCGTGGAGAAGACGTCGCCGTATTATGCCGCCAATGCCGCCGTTGTGGACACCCTGGTGGACACCCTCTCCTCGCCCCCCGGCACCCCCGATGCCCAGCGCATGCAGCGCGAGGAGTCGCTCAACAATGCCAACAATTTGGGGCAAGCCAACTGCTACAACAGCAGCGGCGGCAGCAGCACCAGTTGCAACACCAACATCTCGAGCAGCTCCAGCAGCTCGCGCTCCGCCCCCCTGCACAGCTCCCCCCGCCCCTACTCCATTGCGGGCGAACTGCCCGGCATGCAGGGCATGGACAGCGACGAGGATCCCGCTGCCATGATGGCCAACCACAACGGCAGCAGCAGCAAGCAGAGCAGCAAGTCCCTCGACTCCGTGGCAGCCAGCAGCATGACCCCCGAGGAGGAGAACCGCAAGTGCATGAACGACTTCCTCAACAAGATCGACAACACCATATCCGAGTCGCGCAAATACGTCGAACGCTCCAAAGAGTACGTATCGATTATTATCGATTATTCTGCCAAATTCCAAAACAATCATATTTTATATATCATTTTAAAATATGGATCTTTTATTCCTCCAAATTCCAAGTCAATTTCATTTGATATATCGTTAAAAAATATCGATCTTTGATTATTTATTTGAAAATATACTATCATATTTCTATCCTGAAATAATTAGTTTGGTGTTTAAATATTTCTGAAGCTTGATTAATATTGAAAACATTAGTAAAAAATCTTGTGCTTACTTTTTTTTAAGTCATTCAAACAGAGTCCATCTGATTCTAATTTTGAAAGATTAATTTTTAATTTGAATTATTCGATAACCAGAAATGTATATTGTACATATGTGTTTTGCTATGAAAAATCGGTATCGATAAAAAATTGACGATGTTTTGAAAGTATCAATTTTAGTGTTATATCGTAAATTTATATCATGTCCAACTTTATTAGAAAAATGTTGAAAATATAGATTTTGTCGATACAAATCGACCCTTTTTACATTTAACCATTGATCGATAAGAAATCGATTATATCTTAATCGACTATATTTTAGAATTTTCGTTATTTTCCATTGATATAATTTTAAACCATTTTATAAATTTGAAAATTGACAAAATTTTAAATATATATTATATATAGTGAAATGAAAATATTTTTTTTTTTTTTGAAATGCAATGAAATTTTTAATTGATGCTAATAAATTCTATAATATTTTATAAATCAGTTTGATATAACATTTTTAAATACATTCTCGTATGCTATATCATTTAATTAAATATTATTATTAATATTATATTTATTTAATATTTATATATTTGAAGGACTTTGCTAATCCGTTCTCTCCTCTCTCTCTCCCCTCTGTTTCTGCGCAGTTTAGTCAACAGTCAGAGCGATGCGGACATCTGCATCAGCGGTACCAGCGATATCTTTCCGCCGCAGCGACGTAATCAGCTGAACAATTCCTACAAGAACAACAACAACAATCGTCCGCCGCACCACCAGCGTCACAGCTCCACGGGCAGCGGCAACTCGGATACGGCGCAGCTTCTGAACACGACACAGACCCGCAGGGTGCAGAACTCGCTGAAGCGCCTGGAGAAGCAGCAGGACGACTTCTTCGAGTTGTAGCGTAGTTTAAGCTCTAACTAATTGGTTCTTCTGTTGAAACTAAATGTAAATTATTAACTCCAATTCACACACACACACCCACATACACTTGCACATACACCTACACTCAGAGAAAAATACTTAACTAAAATCAGAACGTAATCTTACTTGATCTCAGTTTAAAACGTACTTAATTCGAGTAGTTCTCATCTAATACAGAATTTCTGATATTGTTTTAAATCTATTTTGTATTAAAGTAAATTTTATTTTAAACTAAATATATCCTCAATTCCGAAATCCATGCAGTTTATGCTTAAATTAAAACTGAAGTGTCAAGTAAGAAGAAATTATAATTAGATTTAAAATTGCAAATTCAAAACTTTCCGTCTGCTTTTCTCTGAGTGTATATATAGACGTCCCTATATATTGAAGGAGTATTGAAACTATGTTATAAGCGCTACGCTATTTAAACCTGTACTATATAGTATATATTATATATAAATATATATGTCTCTATTGATATCTTGTTTATTTTTGATCTATACGCCTATTGTTAGTCCCACTGTAATTGCCGCCAATTTGCTTTCCCTCCCTACATTTTTTGTATATTTTTAGCCTTAATTAATGTTTAATGTCTAACTTAGTTATGAGAATTATTAATCTTAAAATGCACCTTAGTCGCTAGCGAACTTACACAAAAAGAAATTCTTTATACACCACATAATGACTGCTGATTTTTTATTATTATTATTATTATAATTATTATTATTTTTTAACATGTTTATTGGCCGCCCAAAAACTCAACTGATAAATATATAATTTTACGTTTCGTATTTGTAATTTCGTAATTGTTAATTTTCTGCATTCTGCCTTAAAGTGTTTTAAGTATTTCTTTTTCTAGAGACACACGCACACTCCCACAACCCAAGCACACACACACACACACACACACACACACACACACACACAGATTGTACCTTATCTAAGGCCAAAACATAATGCAATTCACACTTGGAGACCCTGACACTTCTCAAGTGCAGGCTCCGAAATCAAATTGTATTTAAAATCTTTTATATATATGCATAAAAATAAAGTAAGCATGTGTTAGAAAAATTTAACTTGGTTTTTATTATAATTAAATAAGCGAAACATGGAGAAATTATTATATGGAGATGGAGAAATTATTATATCTTAAAAACTTAAATGAAAGCAGATGATTTTTTTAAGTTTTATTTTGATTCACTATAAGATGTTCAACTATTTATATTGTTTGAACTGAATTATTTGAAAACATATTTAAATGTACTATTAGCAAATTATTTTTGGTAATTCTGTAGTAATAATAATATACTATATAAATTATTAACTTTTGAGAGCATTTTTAACTTTGAATTTTCCGGGACTACAAAATTTATTATCTCTTTTCGATCAAAGAATTATTTTGGATTTATTCAAATTAAACTTTCAAAATTCAACAAATCGATGTTGGATAAAAAATCTGGAGAAGAAATAATTTACTTAAATCAAAATTTAATTAAGTAAATAAATTATAACACTCGATTTGATTAAAAATAATTAATTTTTTTAAACAAAATAGTTTGATTTAAAAATTGCAGTTCTGTAGCATATGGTTATGACTTTCACTTTTTCCCACCGATGACCAACGTTTTTATACTATACCTTCAAATACAGGTAGCCTTACTAACGGAATTTATATAGGGCAAGGCATGCGCAGTTTTAGCCAAGTTTATTTCTCCTGCCAAGTCGGTTGCCCGGACAACCAAACGCAGCAAACAAACAGTTCAAAACAAGCGCAGAGCAAAAGCAAATATTATTGAAATTATTCTCTACAATATTATAATTTAATAAATATTATAAAACTCAAATATGTCGGAGCCGGAGCTAGATGCTGCCGTTATAAAGGCCACACAACAGGCCCTGGGAAAGTTTCTCAAAAAACCTCCTTTAACGGAGAAATTGCTAAGGAAGCCCCCATTCCGTTATCTGATGGATGTATTCAATGCGGTGAGAAAAGAAATAGTAAATAATTAATTTAATTGAATAATTTAACATTTGACCCATAAAGTTCATCAAGCAAACCGGCTGTTTTGAGGGTCTCTATACGCCGGATGAACAGCTTTTTGAGAATATCAGCGATAGGTAAGGGGCTTATCAGGCAGTTTATGTCGAATCTATAAATGTACTACATATTCTTAATGAATTTGTTTTATTAATATTAAAACAGACATGACAAAACACGTTTTCTGCAGAAGATGATCGATGTAACCAGTGAGTATGAAAATATCAAATTGATTTTAATTTAGTTAGTCATTTAATTTTCAAATATCAAATTATGATTATAAATTAAATTATTGTATATTATTTTCATTTTCAAAATCATATAGATTTTTATTGTTTTGAAACATCGAATTTTTAAAATATCGAATTGAAATGAATATTGTTTTATATCATTGATATCGAGATCCAAAATATTAAAATATCATTATTTTATTTAAATATGTATTATAAAATTAATATTATTATTTTCAATATACTTATATTATTCATTATAATATCATTTTATTTCGAATTATTTAATTTATATTCATATATTTATATTATATATATATATATTATATATTTTATTTTACTATAATAATTCGATATCATTATTCTACTCAAATAAAATCAAAATATCAGATTGATATTATAATTTTCATTAAACATAATTCATCATTATATTATTTTGATTTCATAATATCCAAATTCAAATTCATTTCAAAATTTAATTTATATATCATATCATTTCGTTCCCTTTTAGAACTCACCACCAAACTGGATCTGAAGGTGCGCACGGCGAAGATTGTGGCGGGGCAGGAGGCGCGGCAGACGAACGAGCTGCTGCAGGCGATGGCCAGCGTGGCGGAGGGGCAGCTGGAATGGCACCACGCCTTGCAACAGGTGCTGGAGGCGGATGCAAAGAGCAACCAACCTACAGAATCCAAGGAGTCCAAGAACAATGGCAAATCCAAGAAAACTGAAGCCACCGCCAAACAAATCTCGCCCAGGGGCAAGGAGGAGACGCCGCCCAGAAGGGAAAAACGCATTTCCCCACAGGAGCAGAAGCTGCGGAAGAGCACGGAGCGCGTGACGCCCACAGGTGGCAAGGAAAAGCCAAAATCGGATAACAAATCCAAGCTAAACCGGCAGAGCTCCAAGAAAACTCCATCGCCTGTGATCAAGCCGGGATTGAAGCAGAAGCAACAAACCTCCACGGATAGCGAAAATAAATCCATATCGCCAGTTAAACCCGCCTCTCCGCTGAAGTCCAGGCCGGAGAAGCTGCCGGAGAAGGCCAGAGAAGTAGCTCCACAGGAGCCGGTTGCTTCTTCTCCTGCTCCTGCTCCAGCTGAAGCTGCTCCAGAACCGGAGAGCCGCAAATCCTCCAGTCGCAGTCGTCGCTCCAGCGCGCCCTTGGAGCCGGAATCTACGGAATCTGCTCCGAAACCATTCTCGGAAGCTCCGGAGGCAGCTGCTCCGATTGCTGCTCCAACTGCTCCTCTAAGGGAACGCGAGAACACCTTTACACGAGAAAACTCCAAAGATTCCACTGGTTCCGTTAACCGTCCCCGCACCTCCCTCCGTCCGCCCAGCGCACGCCCCGCCTCCGCACGTCCCGGCGCCCCTCGTCGCCGTAATGTGGAGATTGTGCTTCAGCCCAACGATCAGCTAAAGTTGTCCGGCATCAATGTGAAGCTGGAGACCTTTGGCGACTTCGATGACGATGGCGAGAATCTGGTCATCATCGAAGACGCCAATGCCCACGACATCGAGGCGGGCAACAAGGCGGATGAGCAACCTCCACCGGACGCCCAACAGGGACGCCTCGTGCAGCAAATTCTGGAGACACAGAAGGAGCTGGTGCAGCAGCCCAGCGAAGCCGCCAAGGAGGAGAAATCCTCATCCGCCTCCAGCGCCCGTCAGAGCTCAGCCAAGCAAATGAACGATCTCCGGGATATTATACAACTGCTGACCAAGTCCGTCAGTCCCTTGGGCAAACTGCTGAACTTCATACCGGAGGACATCGATGCCATGCAGCTGGAGCTGACCATGTGGCGGGACACCTACACCCAATCCGCCATGGAGCTGAAGAGGGAGCGCAGCCTCACCGCCTCCGCCACGGAACCCATGAAGCAGCAGCTGCTCTCCATCGAGGCCAGCATCCAGGAGTACCGGGAACTCATCGACGAGAGCAGGCAGAAGATCCTGCAGAACCAGGAGCGCATTCTCAAGCTGCTTATGGAGCAGTAACCATAAATATAATTTCTGTAATATTACTTTATTACTTAATATGCGTTAAAAAACATCGATTGTCGTTACAACATCGAACAAATAAATTTCATTAACTTTTGTTATATTAAAAATATATGGACGGGGCAGATCAGTGGGACGGAGGCTACAGTCGGACGTAACCGACAGTAGGAGACCCTTTACTTTAACTTTATGCCTTAACAAACACACTCAAAGGCACGCACACTAACCTACCCGCGTGTGCAAGGCACAACACCCCCCCTCCGCCTAGTGCGGCAAATTGTCTGTGGCATATGTTCGCTGTTACTTATCCGAAACGAAATTCACAGGGTTAATAAAGAATATCATAAGCTAGTTACGTACCAAATTACAAGTCAATAACTTCAAAGCTGTGGCTGCAGTAGCTTTTTGCAGTTTGCGAGGGAAGGGGAGGATGTATCCAAAATCTAAAACAAACTCGTGCTGCTCGCGAAATAGGAGAATCTAAATCCCGAATATGGTGTCTCTAGCTCTTATAGTTGCTGAGATCTAGGTGTTCATACGGACGGACAGACAGACAGACAGACGGACAGACGGACATGGCTATATCGACTCGTCTTGTCGTCCTGATCAAGAATATATGTACTTTATGGGGTCTGACACGCCTCCTTCTGGGTGTTACACACATTTCCTCTTTGCACTAAACTAATAGACCCTTTTTACTTTTTTAAAGTAAAGGGTCTAAAAATTCCAATTTTGTTTTAAAAAACATTTGTGTAAAAATCGTTAGAACTTATGCCTAAACAAATTGTATTGCAAAATTATGCAGCAAAAATGTAGATTTTAGGGCCTATATTGGTATCGTGGGGGGATTATCACTACTTAATCGAAAATAGTCATTTGCATGCACTTTGAATACGCATAACTTAACTAAAACTCAACTGATGTGAATTATTTGAGTTGGAAATTATAATTTGGGTAAAAAGTTGTAGAAAAAAAGTTGAAATATTTGCTAAAATTTTAAGGGGTACCCCTTAAAAAATATAAAATTTTCGGAAAAAAATTTTGTTGTTTTTAAATCGTAAGAATTGATGCGAAAACGAATTGTATTGCAAAATGATGTGGGAAAACCCAAACATGACAGCATTTGGTCGAAAAATGTAGATTTTAGGGTTAATATTGAAATAATTAATAAGGGATTTTTACTCCTTAAGCCAGTGATTTACACGCAATTGCTCTAGTGGCTCCTTTGCTTTTGCAATTGCTCTTTCTTATGAAATGAGCAGTTCGTATATGTTAGGGCTCTTTTTCATATGCCAGGCAAGTTACAAAAACAATTGCGTGTATTTTTTCGTATTCCACACATTTGAAATATATAATTAACTTTGTCAGGATGTATGTAACAGGCAGAAGGAGGCGTGGTAGACCCCACAAAGTATATATATATTCTTGATCAGGAGGACGGGAGGACGAGCCGAGTTGATTTTGTTTATATAGTTTCGACTTTGAAATATAAATTGAATGCAAATTGAATATATATATTATTTTATATTTCAATAATTTTATTTCAATGTATCAAATATAATGCCGAATAATATATAATAATAACGTAACTATATACTGTAATATAACTTGTATATTTAAAAAGAGTTTGTATAAAAATACGCATTGATAAAACGTTATAGAATGGTTTAAAAATCGGACATCTATTATTGTATATATATTGTAATGCATTGTTTTGTTAGCTTTCTAAGGTCACTTAGTGTTCGAACCGAAACCGTAGCATTTAAAACTTAATGGATAATGAACAATTCATGCATTTAGCAGTAAGAACATGAATAAAACTTAAAGTTACAAGTTAAAGTTAGGCTTCTGCTTCGACGCTCGCCTTGCGCTTGTCTTTGGCGCCCTTCTTCAGCGGCTTCTTGGCGCTTTTCTCGGTGCTCGGCTCCTGGTCGGGATCCTCGTCGCCCAGCACGTACTCGATGACATCGTCGATGGGGAAATTGTTGAGCAGCGACTTGATGGAATCGTTGTGAATGACGACGGTGAATAGGAGCTTGCAGTATTCACGCATGCGACTGCCGTAGTCCAGTTCCGAGTAGTTCTCGCTGCCTTTGGTCAGATCGTGGCCACAGTTCTCGATCACCTTACAGAGCACCGACTCCTCGGAGCTGTGCGGCCAGCCGTACTTCTTGAGCGTCTGCGGATCCACCAGCATATCGATCAGCTTGGCAATGTTCTCCTTCAGCTTGATGTCCTCCTCAGTGAGCACCTCGCCAGTGAAATCATCATCGCTTATCGGATCCATGGCATCCGCAATGGCTGCGGCCAAACTGGCAGCGAGAGATTTACGCTGTCCCTTCTTGAGCATGGGAGAAATGGGTTTCTTCTCCGGCGACTCCGGCTTAGCAGAGGCATCAGCTGCCTTCGATGCTGCTGCTGCTGGCGTTGGTTTGGCGCCCTGCTCCTCCACGCCCTCCAGCGGCAATATGGTGTACACCTCGTCCTCCAGCACAATTGTCTGCGCTGCCCCGTTGCCCTCATCCACCAGAAACTCCCGCACCACAACACCATTGCCATCCGTTTGGCTGGAGATCAGCGAACCCTTCGATGTATTCGCTGGCAATTCCTTCTCCTCCTCTGGCTCTGCCTCCGAATCATCCGCATCTGGATCGTCATCCGGTAGAATCTTTGTTGGCGCCGCGGCACGTGCCCTGCTCTTGCGCTTGGCGGGCGGCGGAGCGGTGCCAAAGATGTCATCCGGATCGCATTCGTGCACGTTGCGTATGTGATTCCTTAGGGTTTCGGTGCTCTCAAAGTTCTTGTCGCAAATCGCGCAATCCGTGCGCTCGATCACCTTCGCAGTGCGCTTCACAGAGCGCGTGGGTTTAACAGCTGAAAAGAGGAGAATTATTAAAATTAGATCTTTGAATACATTTTATTTTAATTTCGTCTGTTAAATGGTTTTGGTCGACATTAATTTATAAGAGGAGATTTTTAGACCCTTTACTTTAAAAAAGTAAAAAAGGTCTATTAGTTTAGTGCAAAGAGGAAATGTGTGTAACACCCAGAAGGAGGCGTGGCAGACCCCATAAAGTACATATATTCTTGATCAGGACGACAAGACGAGTCGATATAGCCATGTCCGTCTGTCCGTCTGTCCGTCCGTATGAACACCTAGATCTCAGCAACTATAAGAGCTAGAGACACCATATTCGGGATTTAGGTTCTCCTATTTCGCGAGCAGCACGAATTTGTTTTAGATTTTGGATACCTCCCCCCCTTCCCCCGCAAACCGCAAAAAGCTACTGCAGCCACAGCTTTAAAGTTATTGACTTGCAATTTGGTATGTGACTAGCTTATGATATTCTCTATTGACCCTGTGAATTTCGTTCCGATCGAAACAGCGAAAATATGGAACGGACAATTTGCCGCACTTGGCAGAGGGGGGTGATGTGCCTTTCATACGCGGATAGGATAGTGTGCGTGCCGTTAACTGTGTTTGTAAAGGCATAAAGTTAAAGTAAAGGGTCTCCTACTGTCGGTTACGTCCGACTGTAGCCTCCGTCCCACTGATCTGCCCCGTCCATATATTTTAAAATTATATTTTAATTAGAGAAAGTAGCGTATTGGTAGGGGAAGGTCGAGATATCGAAAAAATCGATAATGTTGAATATGAATATTCTTATCAAATAAATGGTTTGACTTACGCGAATGATCGCCGGCATCGACGTGCTCCTTGAGCAGAATGCTGGAGCGGAAGCTGCGAGAACACTTATCGCAGGCAAAGGCGGGACGCTTCTGACGCGAATGATCCTTCACATGGCGCTCGAGTCTAGGAGGCAAGCAGTTAGAATACGAATGAAGAGATTTTTAAATGGGTAAACTTACTGCTTCTCCGTTTTGAACTTCTCCGAGCACTGATCGCAGGAGTACGGACGCAGATGCGTCTTGGAATGCGTGCGCAGCTGCGTCGCCTGAATGAAGCTCTTGCCGCACTCGTTGCACTTGTGCGGACGCTCGCCCGTGTGGCGCTTCATGTGACGATTCAGCACCTCCTTGACAGCAAACGATTGACTACACTGCAGAAGAGCAAAAAAGAGAATTAAGCACAGATATTGACGAATTTCTAGCAATTAAAGTAGTTAATTTCTAGGAATCGCGAAGCTAACAAATTGTTCAGTGAACGAGATTGAAAGAGCGAGTAAACAACTTTGAAAGAACAAGTAAACCAGCTTTAAAAAACGAGTAAAGCAGATTGAAAGAGCGAGTGATCGACGATTAACAAAATTGAAAGAGTGATTGTACGAGCTTTAAAGAGAGAGTGTACGAGATTGAAAGAGCGAGTGAACGAGCTTTAAAAAGCGAGTAAACGAGATTGAAAGAGTGAATGAAGGAGATTAATAGAGCGAGTAAACGAGAATTGAAGACCGAGTAAACGGGATTGAAGGAGTGGGAGAACGAAAGCGAAATAGCGAGTTTTGAAGAGCGAGTGAATGAGATTGCAAGAGTAAGTAAAATGTGTAGATAGAGCGAGTAAACAACAATGAAAGAGCGAATGAACGAGCTTTAAAGAGCGAGAAACGAGAGCGAGTCAACGCCTTCCATAAAGTTAGTTCTCTCTGACAACAAATACTTACCACTGTGCAGGTGTAGGGTTTCTCGCCAGTGTGATAGCGACGATGCTTTTTGAGCGCCACCAAAGCGGAGAACTTCTTGTCGCACAGATCGCAATCAAAAGGCTTCTCTCCGGTGTGCGTGCGAATGTGTATGCTGAGGGAATTAAACAGACATGTAGCAAAAGTATATAAGAGTTAATTATTCTAAGTGCCTCACTTGAGCGTGGAGAGGGAGTAGAAGCAGTTCTTGCAGACGTGGCACATGTACTCCGGCTTCTTGACCACCTGCGTGCCCAGATGCTGCTTGAGATGCGCGCGCAGATTGTCGAGGCGATAGAAGACGCGATCGCACACCTTGCAGCTCATGGTGTCGTTCTCGTTCGCAGAGCACGACGAATACTTCTGATGCCGCTTCAGATGGTAGGAGCGCGTAAAGTCCCTGCCACAGATCTTGCAGGCGTACGGCTTGCCCCGCTGCTGATGCTGCTGCTCATGCAGATCGAGCAGAGCGGCGCTGCGCAGCTTCGCGTTGCAGATGGAGCAGGGATAATCGTTGAACTCCGAGTGGGTGATGAAGATGTGACGCTCGTAGCTGGTCTGCGTCTTGAAGGATTTCGGGCAGTCCGGACAGTTGATGTGGCCCAGCTGTAGGAGAGATCGATAAGGGTTTATTAGTATCTATTATAGTAAAGAAACATCGATGTTTTACTACGATTTTCAAACTTAGACTTACGTGAAAGGTATCGTAGCTCTCGCTGCAGCAGAAGCAAATGTCCTTCTTCTCCATGACCACCGCGTCCTTCTCAATCTTGTCCAGATTCTTGAGCATGTCCGCCTTGCGCAGATGATACCCGCTGTCGTAGCGACAGAACTCCAGATGCTTCTTCAGGCTTTTGATGCGTCGGAAGGTCTTGTAACACTTGCCACAAACGTGCTCCATCATCTCCTTCAGCTCGCCGTTCTTGTCGGTCTTGGACACATCCCGTTCCTCATCATCATCATCCTCGTCGTCCTCCTCGTCATCCTCATCCACGATAAACTCCTGATCGATGACCTTGGGCGGGCTCAACTCCACATCATCATCTGCGAGTATAAAATCGATGGTATCCTCGTCCTCGATCTCTATGGTGGAGGCGTTATCCGCCTTGCTGTTCTCATTCTTGACAGCCTGCAGTACATAATGATCCATTTTCTTCTTCTTGCCCAAATAGGTTTTGATCTTGGCGGTTTCCACTGGAGTCTTGGCCGCTGCCGTGCGCTTTTCATTCAAGATTTTCACGCTGCCCGCGGGGCTTGTGGAATTCTTTGCAGCGGAGCGCCTCTCCAGCTTAGGGGGCGCCGCAGGGGGCGGGGTCTCCTCGTTGTTGTTAAGTATTTTGATGCTGGAGCGCTTTTCCGGCTTGGGGGTTTGCGGAGTACGCTTGGCATCGTTCAAAAGCTTCATGCGGTTGCTGGAACGCTTGTCTTTGGGAGATTCCCCGTCCAGAATTTTGACCACTGTGCCCGCCGTTGAGGCCTTCGTTGGGGCGTTGTCCGGCATATTGGGCGCTGTGGGAAAATATCAAGGATTAGCGTCTAAGGATCAGTTTTTAGGATTTGCTGGGATTAGCCTACTTTTAGGCATGGAATGTATTTAAAATTTAAGATCTTCGCCAGACCCACGTCAGCAAAAACGCCTAGAAGCAGCGCATGAAAAATCTAAAATGGCGTCGTCATTGCGATCGTGCGCGTGCGAGCGAGCGCACAATACACACACAGCAAACAGTGCTGCCATCTTATCCACTTTGCGGCTAGATCTAGCCACTTTTAGAACCAGTTAGCCATTTAGGGTTTTTTTTGGTTTTATTTAAAAACCTTTTGGCTAGATCTGTTAAGATTAATATAATAATAATTTTTGGCCAATATAACATATTATTTATATAGATCTTAAAGAACAAACGAAGGAATTACTGCTTAGCCATTTTTAACCACTTTTTTTTTTAAATTTCTGGCCACTTTTCAAGCCAAAAATCTGGCAGCACTGACACCAACAAGTAGAGCGAGAGGGCAATAACTTCGATCGCGTCGCGATGTGAAAAAAATTTGTATTTCGGGGTGGAAAATAATTCTAATAAAGCAAAATTGAAATTTGTTGCATACTTTTCAATATTGAATATTTGTGTTGCCGTCTTTAAAGCAACGCTGTTTATGTTTTTATTTTGTTCACTTTACTTTTGAATAGATTTTGTCAACTTTATAACTCTTTTTCCGTCGCAGTTTCTCCAATTAAATGCGAAACTTGCGTCAATGAAAGTCACGAAGGCAATCGATGATCAGAGACGTAGGATCAGGGGGCGGGGAGCGCGGCAGTGTGCGAGCGAAACAGACATATGCGATCGCCGTGTGCAAGCAGAGGACAGACAGACAAGTTGCACCAGACACTTTCAACGCATACCGTGGGATTAATTTCTTTTTTGTAAGAACCAACACACAAAATTAGAGTGAAATTACAATTTCAATTAATTTAAATTAAATTACTCACAATTTAAGTCACTAACGGCAGCGCAACGCGTACAATGGCGTTGGCGTCTAACCATTCACACTTTACGTGCACAGCGGCACAGCTGCTGGTGTGCGTGCTGCCAACCCGATTTGACACAGGCCGGTGTACGAGCAAAAACCTGTTCGGCAGCAGGGTTGCCAAAATGAGCACAAAGGTGCTAAGAGTGGTGTTTTATTCAAAATAAATTATGCGCTGAGGCATTTTTTATTTTCTTACATATATTTATCATTATTGTTGGAGAATTGTGCACTGCGCCCTAGTAGATATATTGTAGATATATTTAAATATGACTGAATATGTAATTATGTAGTCTATGTTCTTTGTTAAAAATAAATTATATAAAAAATAAAATAATTTAATAAATAGTAATAAATTTAATAAATAAAAATAAATAAAGCAGACTCCCTCATGAAGACGGCACAGTTGAGAATAAGGACGAGAGAACAACAGCGGATCAAAAGCAGAATAAAATAAACTACAAAGGAATACATAATTAATCAAAATTTCTTAATCTTTTTGGAGTTTTGGTTGCTTTTTACGTTTTTTAGGTGGCAACCCTGTACGACAGGCCGGCTCACGAGCTGTAGCCATGTCGACGTTGTGCAGCCCTGGCTTGTTATCGATAGCTTGCCAGCAATATTTTGCGTGGTTTTTATAGCTTGTGAAATTCTTTTGTAAACAAATAAAACAGGTAAATAATTGAACATTAATTGGAATTATTAATATTATTAATATTGCTCTGCAGGCAGGATGACGACGCTGTTCGACTCGACGCACACGGAGGGGCCGGGCTTTGTGGGCATTCGATTCTGCCAGGAGTGCAACAACATGCTGTACCCCAAGGAGGATAAAGACAATAAAATTTTGATGTACGCGTGTCGCAATTGCGACTACAAGCAGGAGGCCGATTCCAACTGCATCTATGTGAACAAGATAATGCACGAAATCGACGAGTTGACGCACATCGTGCCAGACGTTATATCGGACCCCACGCTGCCCCGCACCGAGGACCACGCCTGCCCCAAGTGCACCCATCGGGAGGCCGTCTTCTTCCAGGCGCAGACGCGGCGGGCGGAGGAGGAGATGCGACTCTACTACGTCTGCACCAGCCAGAGCTGCACGCATCGCTGGACGGAATAAGAAGATATAACAAGCGCAAACACAACCACAGCAACAACCAGCAGGGAAGCAGCAGATCAGTCGGACGACTGTAGAATACCCGACTGTAGCATACCCTGTATCCTCTATTTGAAATATAAGTTGAAAAATATATTCTTAAGACACAGCTGCACGCATCGCTGGACGGAATGGGAAGATATAACAAGCACAGCAACATCCGGAAGGGGCGGAGCAGATCAGTTGGACGACTGTAGCATACCCTGTACACTCTATTTGAAATATAAGCATAAAAATATATTCTTAAGAAATACAGACAACACCGTCTCCATTTATTTCATGCATGAAATTGCATAAGTTGCTACATAATCAAACTTTAACTCATCGTATCTCGTAAATATTAGGCGATTTTAATGAAATTTACAGAATTGCTAGATATTAATGTTCTGTACCAACTACTGAAAACAGAATTTACGTAGAAATATTCATATGTCCTAAATAGCACAATTTATTCTATTTATGCTCACTGTGGGCGTGGCATTTAAGATTTGAAATAAACTTGATCTGCGTATGGTATACTACATCTATTTATACACCAAAAACCGCTGATCTAACTTTTATAGTTTCCGAGATCGACGCGCTAATCCAGACAGACAGCCAGAAGTGGCTATATTGACTAGCTTCATCATACTGATCAAGAATATATGATATATATCATAGCTTTTACATAGATTATCCCAAAGTACTAACCCTGTTTTACCCATTTTCCAAAAGGTGCAGGGTATATGTAAAAACTCAACTCATTCATGCACTTGGTTGTGTACTTAGATCTGTAATTAAATGAAACGCATACAAATGAATTATGAGCTGTTTGATGGCATTATTGAATAGTTGTTACTGCTGCCGGCATTGACGCCGCAAATACTTCGCATTCGCTCTTTCCAGTTAACTAAACATTTGCTATTTGTATTTGTTCATTGTAACCAGTGTTGCCAGTTTCGCATTTTTCCCCGTCAAAAAGGCAATTTTGTCTTCTTTCAAGCATGTTTAATATTTGCTCTGCTTTTCTCTAGATTTCATGAATTTCATGCAAAAGTGAAAAGCAAGCATACACAGAGAGAAAAGCTATGGACAACTAATACTTCTTATATTTGTTTTTCCCTAGTAACCAGTGTTGCCAGATTCGTTTTTTTTTCGCCATCAAAAATAGAATTTTTTATTTAAAAACTGCGACAACTCTGGCTATTTTTCAGACATGTTCAATATTTTTTCTTCAACAGAATTATATTTTTGCAAACGTTTTACCTAGAGAAAAAAACGTTGAAAATTTTCACGATTTTTAATGGTAGATTTGGAAATCAGTTCGATCTAAAATCTCCAAAGATTTCAAGCGAAAAATAAGCTAACATGTGCTATAAAAGTGAATTTTATGAAACTGGCAATTAAGATTAAATGCTGATCTGATACAGTTCAATTACACGGAAAATCTTAGTAATGACTTAGTTTTCTTCTGAATTCAGTTCCAACATTTTACAGCTTGAATCCGGGAGCATTCCGACAAATCCCTTTTATTTTCTAAAAAAAAAACTATTGGCAACACTGATTGTAACAAATGATTTGATCATTGAGCGTCACACATTGCGAGCGTAAAATGCAAATTTTCTCCGTACGTGCACAGTGTGACAAAAATCAAAATACATCTAACAAAATAAATCATACAAATAAAACTTGCTTAAGTTTGATTTGATTTCATGCGTTCAGCTTGTGTTTTAGCTTTAATTAAATTTAATTTGCAGCTTAATTTTAAATTGTATTAGAAGTTTGTTTGTCGACCGGTCTTAGTCGATATTAAATAAATAAATATACCAGGTATAATATGGCAGATGAATAAACGAAACAAGTTTGTTGTGCGTATCGAGCTGCTGTTGGCGATCTCCGATTTCGCCTCTCCAGACGACAGTTTGTTGTTAGAACTTGACGCGACATGTTGATTAACATGTAGAATCGGCTAATAAAACCCATCGAGAATTAAACATAATACACGTAACGCTGTAACTCGTGCCCAAAAATGCCTAAAGCAAACAATAGCAATGGGGGTGGGGCGCCCGCCCCTGCGGAGCCCAAGCTAAACTATTTGCAAAAACTCTGGCAATATCGCCGTTATCTGGTGATCGAGCCGTTCTTCTTCTTCTACTTTATGGCATCCGTGTTCAATCAGGTCGCCATGCAGAATTTCCCGCTGGAAAAGGCCTGTCGCGTTAATCTGAAATATAGTCCTCCCGTCTGTGTCACGATGCTGGATAAGGCCGAATTAGGTATCGATTGTGATAAGTTTTCCTTTGAGAACACCACCTTGGGAGCTTCGCCAGAGCAGATGCTGATGACCATCAATTCAACCGGATTCGATTATGCCGTTTGCAAGGCGGAAGTCGAAACGCAAAAGTTATCGGCCGACGTATCGGGAATACGTGCGCCTATAGGTAAATTACACGGATCTCAGAAATACCATTCATCATAGATACAACATTAGGGTGGGTCATTATCTACAGGCAAAGAATTCAGCACATTCCTAAAGCTTATAATAAATTTTCATTTAAAATAGTTAAACAGGTAGTCAGTGTTGTCGAACTATATAGTAGCTAAAATATTGCAGAAATTATATATCGTAAAATAGCTAACATATAGAAAAAAATTAAATATGCTGATTTATTTTTATATGTTCGGGAATTTTTTTTAAGTTTTTAACATAATAAAGTGTGTTAAATATTTAAATTGTTTTTAATAAAGCTATTTTAAAATTCCGCCGGTTTTCAAAAGTTAAATATTAAAATATATATGTATTACAAAAATCCAAAACAATAAATTTTTGATATACATATTTTGAAAAAACTCCAAAAACATTTTTAGGCTTTCTTAATTCCAAATTCACATATCTCAAATGTATCAAAATTTTTTTTATAATCCCTTTTTAATCTTTATACCGAAATTTACTGAATCCACCTTTATCAAAAATTATTTTGTTAAGTAGATTTTATGCCTAATATTGTCAAAAAATTTTTTTTTTAATTTTTTACAATATTATATTTACATTTTAAATTTCGTCAAAGATTTATACTTGTTTTATTGATGAACAAATTATATATATTTGATATACAATATTACATTTTATTTTCTAGCTTTCTTATATATATGGAACTAGCTTTTTCCTAGCTGAAGAGCCAAAGTCAGAGAAACATCCACAACTTACAACTTAATCATGATCAAATTTATATCTTCAAACGACATAACGTAGCTGCTGTAGAATTTTTCGTCATATTGAATCACCCTAATATATGTGAATAAATTTAACTTTTATTTAAATTTCCAATACTAAATTATCGCTGGTCGCTAGATATTCCTTTAGTACAAGTGCAACCAGTTTTTCGATTCTTCGCATTCCAAATTATTTATTATTTTTTCAGGTTTCTTAAAAATAAACTTTGGATAGCCAAGAAATTATTTCGCATTTGGTAGCTAACTTGTGGGATACACACACGCAGATCTATATGTAGTATTAATCTTTTTTTCTGTTCTTATATAATGAATGATGGTAAATTAGCAGTTATCGGTGTTTGTCTCTGGCAACATTTAATTGCATTCTCAGGTTTTTTTTCTTTTTTCTCGTAATGTTTTCTCTCGATTCTGTGTGTGTGTTGTTTTTTTTTTTGCCTACCCTCATAAGTATTGTATTATTGCCGATTAAATTTAAAAGCTATGCTTAGTCTTAAATCATCAAAAATGCGTTAAGAGTCAAAGAAACAACAAAACCGGTTCGTTACACAGATTCCAAATCGGTTTCTGTTGTTTTCATACACTTACAAAAGTGTATTGTAAATTGATCAGCTAATTTGGTATATTGGCTATACTAGATTGGCTTATGAGGTATATAGATATGATTAAACTTGGTTTGATTATTGGATTTATTGGCAATCGACTCTATATAGTAAATTCAAGTTAGAAATATTGAAATTTTTTACTGTCTGAAATTTTAATACATTTTCCTCAAAGATGGTTAATAAAAATCATAAAAAAGTATTTATCTTTAAAAAAAAAATTCGATTTTTATAGAGCTCATTAAAAGTCTTGAAATTTTCGTAAACTTTTATAAAATATGTATAAATATATTTTAAATATTTACTAAATTTATTTTTGTCTTTTTTGAGAAACTCGATTAGGTGCTATCAATTTTTGAAAAACTACAGAATCTTTAAGATTTTAAATTCTAAAAAAATTTTCTATTTGAGAATATTCATTAATATTTTAGACCTATAACTCAACCGACTTAAAATGTTATACTATTAAGACTTATAAACCAAACTAGACTAATATGCAAATATTGTTAGGGTATTTCAGTTTCGACGTCTCTGTAAACCCATTTCTATCTTGAACTGTGGTGTGGTCATTGTCAAGGCATGATCTGCGGTTTCTGCTGCTTCTTCTTGAATAGTTGATTAAATGTCAATAAAAGTTTTAATTGAAAGTCATTGCAAGGCTTGCAATAAAGGCAAATATTTCAATAAACTACAAATAATTTGATGGGGACTTTTCTGCATGCAGCGTGAAATGAGCTAATGATTTTTTAATTAACTAAATTTGTGTATAAATGATGCTATAAGAGGCTGCTAAACAGCTGCGAATAATATATAATTAAAATTGTTTATATGCCAATTTATTTTTTATTCAGCTGCCATTTTTCCACTTATTGTGCTGCTCTTTGCCGGAGGCTGGTCGGATAGATATAATAAGCGCAAACCCTGCATGATCCTGCCCATTGTGGGCGAGGGTTTGTCCTTTACCTGTGAGTATTTCGTATAATTATTCTATTTAAAATTAAGTTATTAATTGATTTTTAATTTTCCTACAGGTCTGCTGATTTCCTCCATTTTCTTTGATTCTCTGCCCATGGAGTTTGGTGCTTATCTGGAGGCAATTGTGCCGGCTATTTGTGGGGGTTTAACCTTCTGTCTGATGGCAATTTATAGCTATATCACAGCTGCTACTCCTGAGGAAGATCGAGTGTTTCGATTCGGCATCTTTGCCATGTTCGTGACGGGCACACCTTTCCTAGGGGCATTTAGTGGACTTCTGTTCAAAACTCTAGGTTATACACGTAAGTAAAATAATGCAGAAATCTAAAAATATTATTTCCTAACCCATTTTGAGGCTTTTTGGTTTATAAAAATTGTAAAAATTTGAAACAATAAATAGTAAATTTCGTTTAACTTTGGGTTTGAATTTAAATTTTCAGCCTTAGGGTATGCAACAAAAAATACTCCTTTACTATTTTTGCTGCAATACCTAGAGTCTTTGATCAAAACCTCATCGGTTTGTCATTCTATGTAGATAATAAATGTTACTAATATTGATTCTAACAAAGTTTTCACCTGCGAGCTTTATATAATAAGTTATATCTCAATTTCTGAGGTAGTTGTGTTTAATTAACTCTCTTAAAACTTTTTACTCTTAAACTTTTTCTTTTTCTTTATTTAAAATAACATTGTTTTGGTTTTTGGAAAGCTAATATCTTTGTTTAATAATTCAATGATTAAATTATATATATATGATTTAATGATGATATATAATATTTCATAATTAAATTTTAACTGATTCTTTTCCAGTTTCCTTCGCCTCCGCTGTGGTGTTTCAAATCATCGCCGTGCTCTACATTATCTTCTTTATAGAGGAGATTAAACCGGAGAAAAAACCCAATACCGAATCGAGTACCTCTGAAGCCCCAATGCAGCGACATGCAGCTGACAATATGGCCTATGAGACCACAAATCTGGATGAGCTGCCGGTGAATAAAAACGTCAACTTCCAGCTGCAACCACAACTGGAACCACCAAAGGAGCCACCAACTATTCCTGTAAAGCGTTCACTTCTCAAGGAACTCTTCGATCCGACACTTGTGCGGGATTGCATTCGATTTCCCTTGATTAAACGTGAGAATAATGGACGCATGCTGCTGATTCTGCTGATTCTGGCATACTTTTTAACACTCGGTCCCGCCACGGGTGAAAACGATTATTGGTATCGCTTCACACTGATCAAACTCAACTGGAATGGCAACGATTTCAGCGTGTATTTGACCATTTCTGGCCTGGCTGCCTTGGTGGGAACTTTTATTGGCACCGCAATTCTCAGCAAAGCCTTGAAATTCTCCGATCCAGTAATTGGAATGCTCTCGGCGCTGTGCATTGTCTTCTCCCGAGTTTTATATGTGAGTAAATTGCAAATTTATTTATATTATAGAATTTAAATTCTTTATTCTTACAAATTTATGTATGAAGAAATATAGTTATATGTCCGTCCGTATTATCACACCGATCTCAATAACTATAAGCACTAGAGAACTCAAATTTAGAGTATAGATAATGTGCAAATTAAGTTTATTTTGTAATTCTTTATTTTTAATGTTCGTAAATTCATAAAAAAGAGTTATTCATCAATTAAATTTTACCGTTTTAATTTTTATTAATTTTTATAAGAAGTAGGATGATCTAAGAAGCTTTTAAAATGATAATTTCATTTAATAATTATTTTGAAATGTTATACAAAATAGAGTCGGAATGATGAGATTTTAAAATATTATTTACGAATTACGAATACATTTTTATTTTTTATATACATTAAAAAAAGTCCGCATAAAAACAAAAATGGAATAATAATTTATTTGAAACATATTCATCTCCCTTTTATTTATATTTAAAATATTCAAAAAAAAGTGTTGAATGAAAAACTTTATAAACTCTTTTTTTGTTTTATTTAATTTAATTTTTGATTTTATTTAGGCCTTCTCTTCCTCTACTATAGAAGCTATTATATTATATTTAATTTAATTTTGTATTTTTTTTAGGCCTTTTCTACCTCTACTACCAGCTTCTACGTGGCCAGCGTTGTGGATATGTTTGTCAGTCTACGCGTCATTGCCATCAAAACCGTAGGCGCCAGTATTGTGGCTGGCGATGAGCTGAGTAAGTACACAAAATAATAATTTACTTAACGTTATTTTAGTAAATATTATTTCTTTTATTCTTAGGCAAAATGTATGCCATATTTGGCATTAGCGAGCCCATTGGTCAGTTCATCTTTCCGTACATTTATAGTCAGATCTATAAGAGTTCCGTCGACACATTTCCCGGCACCTTCTTTCTATTTGGTGAAATATTCTACATACCCAATGTGCTGGTGTTTGTGTAAGTATTTATTTAAAATTTTGCTTTATTTATTTTTTATTTATTTAATTAAATTTTTGATAATTTATTTAGGCTTTGCTATTTTCTGGTGCGACGTCGCAAGGCGAAACAGAATGCGCTCGAGTTGGCACAAAATAATGCGGGAAATGCTCAGACGGCTGCAGGCACAGAGATTACTAGTCTATAAATTCTTAAATCAAATAAATCGAAATCAAGTGTATATACATTAAAGTCTATATAAATATATCTGTAAATATTTGCAATGCTCACAAAGTCAAGTCTAGATTTGCTGCTAAATATAAACTTATTATAACTAATACCTGTTGATAGATTGCTTTTATTTTTGGAACCTTGGATTTTTGTGTTTACTGTAAATCAATTGCTTTATACAACTGTTATGTTCTGATAAGTCTGCTTGTACTTACTTGACTTAAGGGGAAACACGTGTAGGAATAATCAAGAGCCAGCATTTTGAGCAGGATGTTCTAGTAGAGTGAGCTCTACAAACTGTTACCCTTTAAAAAGCAGATCCAAAACTATTTGTTGGCTCTCTTCATTACTCTCAAATATCGAATTTTGATACCGATTTCGATACTTGAGCCTAATCGATTGGAAATTGGAATTCCGAAGAATTTTTGAATAAAAGCAACCATTGTACCAAACCACGAAAAAAGAAAATATTTGAATCTGGTTGGAATTAGACTTGTTGGTGAAAAAAAAAAATGATATTCAGTTAATTAAATATTATTATTATAAATAATATTTTATGTTATTTATATATATTGTATTAATAGATATTTATTTATTTTGTATTGTATTTATATTTTATTTTATATAATATTAACTAATAATATTAATATTAAGTAAGTTATTCAAATTGTGGTGCTAAAAAATTTCCATAACAAGTTGCCTTACAGGGTATAAAAAAAACCGCAAAAATTGGAAACAAAAGAAAATCAACCCTTTTGCACTTTAGCTCAGAATCTGCTGGCATCTGATGTTTTTCGCTGAGAGCAAGTGGCAATTTTCCAATCAACAAATGCATTCAATTTGATCAGCCGGGCATGGAGTATATATCTATATATATGTGTGTGTGTGGGTGTGTCTGCCTTGTGGGCGTGGCACGTGTGGGTACTAAAACAATTGGCAACTAATAATCTCAGTTAATCTGCATGTGTGAAACACTTGTTGGCCCCTCCTACTTCTCCTTCCCCTACTCCACCTCCCCCTCCCCCTCCCCCAGCTTCTCCCTCTATTTGTTCATTTATTGCCGCAGGATTTTAGCGAAATTGCTCTCTGGCTTCTTGAGCTATAAAAGCAGGCAGACAGCACTATTAAAGGCTCAGAAGTTGTTTCGACCCGGTTGTGTGTAGTTTAGCCAGAGTTACCTTTGATTCTAGGCAAGTTCTCAATAATACAAGTGCAAAAAGAAAGTTTATGCATTCAAATATTCCGTTTTTCCCAAATAGAGTGCTCCAATTTTGTAGAGAAATAACTTAAAGAGAATTATTTATTCCACATATGGATTTATTTTTAGAAATTATAGTAAAAAGTAAAGTCAAATTAATGTAAAATTAAAGTAAAATTTAATTTTGAATATTTGTAGTTTTTAAACTTAAATCAAAATTGAAATCTGTAAAATTTAAAAATTTGTGAAAACTTATTGGAATTTTAGAAATTAAAAAAAAATTTGAAATCAACGTAAAATTAGAATAAATAAATAAAATATCGATTTAATTCTGTATTCTATGAATTCCAATTCAATATCTTCTAATTACAATAATATTATATTTTCCTAACAAATTAATTCACTTCTATATTTCTTGAACTTTCAAATTAAAGTCAATATTTAAAGTAAATTCAATTTTTGAATGAGTTTACTAAAATATATTTGTTAAATATATTATTATATTTATTTATGTATATTTATTATATTTTAAAGTACAGTTCCTAGGCACTCCATCCTCTCCACAACCAAGAAAAGATGCTGCGGCTGCTGCTGTTGCCTCTTTTTCTGTTCACGCTCTCCATGGCCTGCATGGGACAGACCTTCCAATATTCCCGGGGCTGGACCAATGGCAAAAGGGCACCAGCTACAGCTCCACTGAGCAATGCTCACAATCTGGGCATTTTGGATGTCTACGATTTTCAGGATATGCCCAACGACCGACGGCTGGAACGGTAAAAGATAAACTACAATTAATTAAATAATACAAAAAATTTGTTTTAATCATAAATAATTTAATACTTAATTTTTTTGAATTTTTAATTAAAACAAATAAATGTTTATATATTTATGTAAATTTATTTATTTAAATTATTTGGCTATAACATATTTTATTATAATTAATAAAGATGCCAATTTTCAATTATAATTAATTCAATAACATTAGGTATAGTTATTAATTTGTATATAAAACTTTATCTAATTTAATAAATAACCTATTTTGCATTGTTTAATTATTATTATTTTAAGTCAAATATACAATATTATTTTTTCTACTAATAAAAAAATTTTGCTGAAATTTTGTTTCTAAATTTTACAGCTGCCTGTTGCACTTGCAGCATTTTGTTGGCAATAATTTGTTGCATCGCAGCTTTGCCAACAGTTTAGCCTACGAAGCTAATAGACCCGAATCGACATCTGAAGCGCGTAATATAAATCTGCGTACTAGGGCCAATCTGAATAATAATAATAACAATAACAATGAAAACAATTTCAATCGTCAGCGTCAATCCAATGAGCTCTATGAAGCGCTTTCTTCCGCCTCTGCTCAGACATCGGATTCGGTGGAACCTACGGATTACGGTAAACATTAAAAAAAATGCATGAAATTGTTAAACAAAATCTATAAATTAATTGTGAATTAAAGTTATTAGCAACAAATGCTACAAAAATTGTAAAAAAAATATTGGTGGGGAGGGAGGTACTATATACTTGATATTGCCAATTAAAAGTAAAAGTGATACGAAGCATTGTAATTACACTAAATACACTAATTAAATTGTTATTAATTTATTTTGAAATAAATCACGCTGCAACAAAGTTCATATTATTTATTTTAAGGTCTGACAACTGGTGTTTAAATTCAAATATAGTATGGGGCGTTTTTGGGGCGTAACTTGTGCACATTTCAATAATTATGACTATGATCTCCGCCTTTCTAACACATGGGTTCAAAAAAGTTCAGTAAAAATTTGAATATCGCATTATTTTAACGTTTCCACTAAATACATCATCGTTAAACGCAAACTTTATTGAAAATATGGCTAATTAAAATTGCTGTACAACACAGTTTTCTCTTAAATATATGCATATAATTAACTATATTATTTTTCTGAATTAATAAAATAAATACAATCAATTTTCTAGACGGTTTTTAACGCTAACACGTAGAAACTGGCTCAAAATAATCTTCCCTCTTCAAACTTCCAAGCCACCTTTTGGTTTGTGTCTTGGGTAAGTCATGTTAGAGCTTGCGTCTGAGCCGCTGCTTTCCAATTGTAGTGCGTACTAGCCGCTGCCTCCCAAGTGCAGGCAGTTCAAACATGTGTATTGAGCAAAGTCAACCTAGTTTCAAACCAGCTCACAAGGCAAGTTGGCATGCGAACTCAAGCATGTTTGACAGAAACGCAATGCTTACCGATTGGTGCGAGTCTTTGCTGTGGTGAGTAACTGCGCTTAAACAGCTTGTAGCGCCATCTGCTGCGAAGAAGTGTTCAACTTCAACATGAGCGAAACGGTTATTGTGCATTTGAGTAGGAATTAAATGTTTAATGATTACAAATTTTAAAATAACGGTGTAAATAAAATAAAAATATTGTGAATATCGGGTGTGAGTAAAGGAAATGTAAAAGTTTTGGTTATGAATTTCAATAAATTTGAGCTTTATGTTGAGTATTGAGTGACTTAATTGAATTTTTAAAAAATATTTAAAAAATACCCAAATTTATGAATGATAACTATTACGATTTTCAATTAATTCCCCAATATTTTAGGGATAAAATGTAATACGCGTTCTTAGTAAGAGTTAAGGAATAAATTCCAAGTATAAACATCAATCAATAATGCATAAGATTAAATCGAAATGGGTTGAAAAATCGATAGAATGTTTAATCGATGTTAGCCCTAAGTACATGACAAGATTTAGGCAAATGTTATAAATGCAAATGTTATAAATGTCATTGCTGTAAATTATTTATAAAGAGCAGAGAAAAGTCTATTAATAAACTTGTAATGCCTGAATGTAAAGAGCGGGGCATGAAGAGGAGAGCGGGGAGAGAGGAGAGCACGAGACAGAGAGGGGAAACAATCCGAGAGCTCTCATCTAATATTTATGGCAAATAAAAGCCAGAATCAAATTATATGGAGAGAAAATATAAATATAATTGCGCTGTTATGACAAGTGCTACACTCAGAAAAATCAAGAGTTAATTAATTAATAAATTGTTAAATTTATAATTTTTGTGGTTTATAATTCAATTAAAAGACGGTATAGAAATGTCATTTAAAACAAATTAATTAAGGCAAAAAAATAACGGTTTTAAATTTAGAAATCATAAAAATTGATGTTTAAACTTAGAAACCTAGAACTTTAAAATTTGGATTCAGAAAATACACTTCAATTTATTTTTGAATATTTGTTTTATTAAAAACTGAACTTGACAACAGAAATTCTTCATTCAACCACGAAAGCTCTTAATATTTCTCTGAGTGTATGCATGGGCGCGTGTTTATAGATGCAAAAATGTTGTAGGCACGTTTCTCTAAGTGTTTTTTCTGCTGTCCGTCCTTCTGTCCCTCTGTCCCTTCTGTCTGTTCTCGGTTTGATGAAAAACAGCAGCGATGTATTTAATTTGGCAGGGATGAAGCTGTTCCCATGGCTGAACTCGGCATCTTGCAGTTAATTAGTTTAAGTGGTTTGGGCAATAGTTTGTGACGTCAGGCACCTGTTTAAGGATATGCAGGATATCCTCACTTTAGGCAAGGGGAAAGGGGAGTAAGAGGGGGAAGGTGGAGGGTTAGAGGCAAATCAAACGGGCTGCCAGGAAGCTGAGAGAGCTCATCATTCACGCAATCCCTTTCATAAAAAAGATATATGACACAGTCACGAAACAAATGCAGAAACTGCTCCCGTGCACTGCGAGAAATAGTCTAGCAAAAATATAGCTTCAAATATAAACCAAATATATATTATTGAATAAAAATATTTATAGCAAGAGTTTAAATAATAAAAAATATGTTTAGCAAGAGTTTAAATAATAAAAAAGTTAAATAATTTGGAAAAAAAAAAATATTGCAAAATATATATATATATATATATAATAAAATAAAAAAAAACTAATAAATAAAAAGTAAGAAAAACTCTCAGCCTAAAAGTATAAATACATAAAATCTTTAAAGTTATGTGTAAATTAAAATATTTAAAAAGTGAACCAGTAGGGCCGAAGCCGATCAGTCGGATGTGCACTGCATCTTATATTTTAAACATAATTTACAAATATTTATAAAATATTATTGAAAGCGCAGATTCCCATTTTGTGGGTCCAGAATCTAAAAATATCCTAACAGAAAAAATTATTTTCTGAATTGAAAAGTTGCAAAATAATTTAAATTGAGAAATAATAACTTTTTTAAAACAATTTATTGTGTTATAAGTAGATATGATGATTATCAATGCAGGAATTATAAATCTTTTGAGAATCAGCATAGTTCATACCGCATAAATTGCCAAATAAACTCCAAAAATCATTAAACTGTTTTATATACTATTATAATGGAGTATATTTTTTTTGCAGTGTATGCTAGCAGGGAAAACGCAGTTTTTGAAAATTGAATTGCTAACAAGCTAATCGATCCTCGGGGAGGAGAGAAGAGGCGAGGAGGCGGAGGCGGCACGCATCGCAGCGTCTCTGGTTGCTCGGGGAATATGAATTTATATCTTTTAATCTGCAGCAGGGCTGCCGCTGTCTCTCTTCCCCTTTCTCTCCCCACTCTCTCTCTCTCTGCATCCCTTGGAAATAAAAGTGAAATTAAGGACGCAGGACATATTTCAGGAATTGCATTCGCATTGCCTTTACGCCACGTTTATTGTCAATGTCAAGTGGGCCTTCGGGGGGTGTCAAATGGACAAATGGACAAATGGCATTTGCCTGCCAGCAGCGGGGGAGGAGAGGAGGGAAAGGAGAGGAACAGAGGGGCAGAGCCATGCCATTGTAATTGCATTAAAATGCAATTGGAATTGCGAGTTTCCACATTCGACATTCGACATCATCGACATGTTTGGGTCTACAGTGTCCTGTGTCCTTTGTTCCCTTTGTCTCCTCTGCTCCCTCTCCTCTCTTCCAACTCTCTCATTGCACAGTGGTCAGCGTTAACCTGTATTGAAAGCTGCTTTTAACGCCTTTTTGCTGCAAAGTGGCCAGGACAACTGCCAAGGACATGGCTCCTCTGCTCCTCTGCTCCTCTTCCGCTCTTCCCCTCTTCTCCTCAGCTCCTCTTGGCCTGATGACAAGCATTTCAAACTGTTTACAGCACATCGAAAATGATGCCTTCGAAATGTCTTGTAAATAAAAAATGAACTGCAAAATGTAGTTTCTTACATTTCAAAATTGAATATAGGTAAATATGTTAGTATGATTTTCATTTGAGCATCTCATGGCTCAAATTTTAACTATTGTTTTACAGTCACTTTATCTTTGTTTACAATTTTAGCTTAAAAAAAATTTAACAAATTTCGATATTAGGAATAGAGCTACAGATCGTTTGGTGAAAAATTAAACTATTTTGAAGTTGAAAATTTAAGCTGAACACAAATAGAAAGAAATTAAATTCAATTCTACTTTAAAAAAATTAATTCTAGTATAATCCAAGTTAAATTTATGATTATTTTTTTGTAACATTACGTATCATTAGTCGTTTATATTATAAGTTCTTTGTACTTGTAGCATTGGGAAATTCTTCATTAATAAATTAAATATTAACACATTCAATCTAATCTCGTTCTGATGTTCAATATGAGAATGTTGGCAACATTCGAAATAGTACTATCTGACCAAAGCCAAGTTTTTCCATTAAAATCTTCCTTTGCTAGACGTCGAGCCCGAATTCTCAATTGTAAAAAAATTTGGACGGGGCAGATCAGTCGGTCGGGCCCGACTGTAGAATACCCTGTACCCTATATTTTAAGCATAATTATATTAAACTGTCATACAAAACGTCTTCTTCTTCTTACTTTGTTATGTGTGCCAGCTTAAACGGCCGCGCTGCTAGAGGGCGAGCGAGATGCCGCCTGCAATATTGTTTCTAATAAACTCCTGTGTTTATCAACCGATTTCAATGCGCTTTTCAGGATAGTTGAATATAATAAAAGAGAGTATATATTCTAAATAACAACATTCTATGATCAATATTACGCTCGTTATTCGGTTTTTATCGATTAAGGCGTAAAGTGGGCGTGGCATCCAAAATTTGAACATAGACTCATCTACGTATGACATAGACCTACAAACTACTGAAAACAGAATTTATGTAAATAGCTCAGTGTCTGTTAAATTGGCGAATGTATTTTATTTCATTCATTGTAGGCGGCAGGGGCGTGGCATCCAAGATTTGAAATAAACTTGATCTGCGTATGGTACACACCTTTCAAAAGAGACCAAAACGGCTTCTCTAGCTTTTATAGTTCAGGAAATCTCAGCGTTCATACAGACAGACAGACAGACAGACAGACAGACAGACAGACAGACGGACAGACAGACAGACAGGGCTAAATCGACTCAGCTCGTCTTCCTGATCAACAATATATATAGTTTGTGGGGTCTGCCACGCCTCCTTCTGTCTGTTACATACATTCGCACAAAGTTATTAACCCTGTTTTTCCCATTTTTCAAATGGTGTGCCCATTATAAAAATATAAAAATATAAAAATAAATAAAAATAAATAAAATTTGAGTAAAATATACATATTTGTACTCTTATATGACTTGAAAAATTAATTGCAAATGAAATTATTGTTAAGAAGTCCATGAACATTTCAGAATCTATTCGGATTTCGCATGATACTTTAAACATATTTTAAAATTATATTTAAAATTACATTTAAAATATAGAGTGCAGGATATTCTACAGTCGGTCGCCTTCGCCTAATCGGCTTCGTTATTAATGGTTTTAATATATAAATATAGTTCTAATAAACACAAAAAAAACTATATTAAATTTGAATTAAGCAAAACGTTCCCATGATATTTATCTGTGCTGTATTTTCCCAGGATATTTAGCCCACTCGAAATTCGCAGCATCTGTTAAGGATGTCAGGGTTCAACACTTATCTGCAGAAACAAGTGCTGGGAAAATCTCAACACTTGCTAACAGCAAACAGCAAACAAACACCAATAAACAAATATATATGTGTGATTCCCCTTTCTACAACTGAAGCTCAAAAGCGGATAACAATTATGTTAAAGAGCAGAGACAGAATTGCGACTGAATTCGGATTTGGATTGGGATTTGGTAACAGGATACGCGTGTAACCACCAAGTGGCAACTCAAAAGGCAACTTGCAACAAACAGAAACACCCTTTCAATTAAATATTTGAAAACAACATTCGGCAATTACACAATTGACACCAGCTTCTCTTTTTTTCGAGTGCAGGGGGTTGAAACAGCCTACCCTACACTGCCCAAACTTCCCCCTCAATCGCTACTTCATCAATTTGAAATACTCGTAGCGAAATGCCTTACTTTAGTGGCACACGCGCGTCAATTTCAGCCTGCGATCTGGGATTTGAATAGCTAGAAGAGGGAGGGGAAGAGCAGGGAGAGACAGGAGAGGCAGGGAAGCGCAGAATGGGAACAGCGGGAACACAGGTTCATAAACAACATCAACAAGGACAAGTTGCGCTCGTTAAACATTAGTCAACATGAACATGACAAGCTCAAGCCCACGCCCAGCCCAAAAACACCTCATGCTACGCGCTCGTACACTGCAAGAAAATTCTAGTTAATAAATAAAAAATATGAAATTTATTTTTGAGATGCTTTCATTTCATAAAATATAAATTATAATATCGAAATTCTTTAAATACGATTTATTTATAATTTTTGCAGCTACGCCTGCTTTAACAACACTTCTTGAAAATCCATATTAATCCAAAATTCAAATATAGAAATTTAACTTAGGGAAAAAGCAAAACTTAGAACTATCTCAATCTATGCAGAAAATTTAAACAAAATCGTTTAAGAAATTTAAAAGTTATTAAATAAACAATTTTACATACTTTACTATTAGACATATAACCTGCCAAGCCACCCGGCTCTAGATTAATATGGGATGGTAAACTCTGTACCGGGAAAATTCTATTATACCCAAAATGTGTAGCTAAATTTTGTAAAAAATTTACGCAAATCCTCTATTATTTCAGAAAAATGTAAATTGCAAAATTAATAATAAATTGGAATTAAAAATAAATTAATGTTTATAAAACATAAACAATAAATATTTAAATATAATAGTAATATAGATAAATTATTTTGCAGAAATTTGTATTAGCATTAAAACCCAAAGTCCTATACTGTTGGTTACGTCCGACTGTAGTTCCTTCCTTACCGATTTTCGTTTATTTTTTTTGGCATTTCTATCTATAAATGACAACTAATATTTGGCAGCACCCGTTCCAATCAGAGATTACAATTTTATTTTTGTACAAATTGTGCCCTTATAATTCCCAAATGGTTTTTGTACTAGCCAAATGGTATGCCAGTTAGCTGGCGATTGAAATCACTGCTGAACCCTATCGTTATCCACAATGTTCATCGGAATCGAGGTCTTTCCGGGCTTTAAAGCATTTATTCTGTAGTATTATGCTACAAAAATGACTTTAAAGCGCGGACAGACCTCGATAACGATGAACATTGTGGGTACACCGGGCTGGGTTCGATTTTTGATTTTCCAGAATCGGTCTTTTTGACCGATTCACTTAAAAATAAATTCGACCTATTCGATTAATCGAAATTAAAACGACAATTTGAATTTGCAGGAAGTCTGAGAGAACCACTAAGAACGGAGCTACAGTCGGACGTAACCGACTGTGCGAGACCCTGACTTTGTGTTTTCTTCGCTGTTGCTTATCCGTTTGTAATGCAATTCACAGCATTGATGGATAATTCAATAGGCTACTACGTATATGCAAAATTACAAGTCTGTAGCTCTAATAGTGTGGCTGGCAGTTGCACATAAATACATTTTGAAAAACATTGTCTATTGCATATCTTCGCTATTTCTAGGAGGCGAGATATCAAAAGTTTGAAACAAACTTGAACTGCCTAAATCCGGAAAGGTGGTGTCTTTAGCTGTTATAGTTTCTGAGATCTAGGTGTCCATACGGATAGACGGACAGACGGACATGGTTATATCAACTCAGCTCGTAGTCCTGAGGCAGAACTTTTACTTTTTTAAAGTGCAGGGTTTAGGTATACAAATACTGAATATTAAAATAATTAAATTATTATCATTGATAAAGGCATTTAAAATCTTATTTATTTGCAAGCTAAAAGCCATTGCAAATGCTGAATTTTGAACAGTGTACTTACAGGCCCTTAGGCCGCCGTGGCGCGTTCATATTAAGGCCGTTTTCACGTTCGTTTTTGAAATGTCGTAAGTCGTGGCCTTTTTTATTGTCGGCCCATTCGTTTGTCGTTTATTTTTACAGCCTGCCATTTGTTTTGGCCAAAGACAAAACGAGACAAAGAGCGGAAAATCTGTGGGACGTGGCGTAATGCCAAAGTATTTTAATATGCATTTGGGAAAAATTTGCCAAAAACCCACCAAATTGTTTGAGGGAAAGATTGGGAGATGGAAGCTGGGGGATGACAGGGAGTGTTTGAGGGGAGGGGAGCAGGGGTAGCTTGGAATTGTAGTCGGTTCTAAATGAGTTTCTTTTCATTTCAATTTTCGTGTTTTGTGCGTAAAAACGCCTCTGACTGTTTTCTGAATTTTCGCCTGCATTATTTATGGAAACGGACGCCAGGCAAAAGAGAAAAATTACGCAAAAATCAAAATTTGCCCAGAAGGCCAATTGGACCAGACGAAAGAAAAAAGGTCGAAAATTTCGTTTGTGTCTTGTTTGGCTGCAAATAAAAAATGCAAATGCTGCGAGTCCATGAAATGGACATTTGGGAAAAGCGCAAAGATAAGATAAAGCAGGCATGGAAGGAAAAACACAAATGAAATGAAACTCTCGAAAATCTTGCTCAATTTGCCAGCTTTATTTAAATATTTCAGCAGACGAGCGTCTTAAATAGACTTTGGAGATTTCCAGCTGAAAATGTGCAGCTTGATTAGCCCTAGAATTTTGACCTCCCCCTGCCCATAATTTCCGATTTTCCACTGATTGACGTTCTCTAATTGTTGCATTGATTTGCTAGAAAAAAGCCAAAAAAAAAGGTATACGAGTGGCGGCAATTTTCACGCTATAACTCTAATGGAATTCAACATAAATTTTCCACGGGATTTTTCCTGTCAATAATTGATGAGGCAATAAAATTGAAATGTTTTCCGTTCGTCAAAAGTCAGCGGAGTTGAGCTGTTTTCTTGTTGTTTACGGCCTGGTTATAAATTTGTGTGTTTTTAGCCATAAATATACGAAAATATACTTTGCTAACCAGGGCTCCCTCTAACTGTTGACACACAGTGCCCAGGGATGGAGAACTTAAGAGGGGGGTGAAAAAAATTCAACCCCTCTTAAATGGTTGACCATTCCGTTCAGATTGAGTTAACTGTCTGTCTGTCCATCTGTCTTTTGAACTGGGCACTTTACACTTTCCACTTACCGCTTACCGCTTTCCACTTTTCACTTTCCACTCGTTTCTGTGTTTGTTGTTTTTTTTATGCTTTTGATGTGATTTTGCACTCAATTGAAAAACAAACTTGATTAAAATTTCATGTGCAATTGCATGGGTCGTGTGAAACATGAACTTCCACTTCTCTCTCGCCAGTTTTCACAATTCTTCTAAGCTGTACCTAGTGTTATTCCTACGTGTGAGCACTCTGAATATGCAATTGAGTTTGCAAGTTTTATTAGAAAGTCCTCATCATCGTTGCACAAATAAATAGAGAATTCTAATCCAAACTTTCACTTGCTTCTTGTTCTTTAAAAGTTTTTTCTTTAAATAGGAAAATCGGATTTAAAAAAATAATAATACGTTTTTAAAGAAATATTAATAAAGTTGAATTCATTTTAATTTTTTACAATATTATTTCTGATAAAATTTTGAATATATTTTATATAATTTTCCCTACAATTATTTCATTAACTTTTTTTTATGAATTAATAACAATAATATGCAATAAAAATTTCAATAAATATTTAGTTTAAGATAATTTTTTTTATAAAATTTTTTCTATAATTAATTAATTAGCATTTTTTAGTAATATATGTCACAAGAAAATTAACTAAAATTTCAGTAAATATTTGTCTTACAATTAATTCAGCAACAATTTTTTTAGTAATAAATATAACTTTAAAATTTCAGTAAACATTTTTGTAAATAATATCAGTAAAAATTTCGGTTAAAAGATTAAACTATGTTTCTTGAATCTAGTATATAAAGTAAAACATTTTATAAATAATAATACCGTCTGCTATATAAACTCAATTATTTTCCATGGTTCATACGTTATTCTGTGCATAATTATGCGAAATATTTTCCTATCTATCTCAATTTATCTATATCTGGCTGTCTGCACGTGTGGAATAGATAAATTTATGGAACCTTTCTAAATCATTTAGCCGGCTAATTTATAGACAAGAACAAAACATACAAAGTTGGGTTGACAAACAACATGTCATCATGAGTTATTAGCGTGTTCTTTGGCGAATACTATATAGAAAATAGAAATAGAAAAATAAAATTAAATAAAATACAGATACAAAAGAGCAATAAAATGTAAGCACATGAAACTAATGACAAGTGGAATGATTAATTCGCAGTCATTAGAAGTGCTGTTAGTTCAAAAAAAGACCTAAGCTCCATTTGAAAAAGCCCCGTTTCAACCGGGTATAATGGCTGTCATTGCCTGCTAGCGGTATACAGGGTATGTGGGGGGTATGCAGTCCATTTACTCCATTTTAAAACTCATTTAGTTTTGCTTTTGTACGATATTTAATAGCTCAGCATACATACAGACCTGACAGAGACAACTAATGACTGTTTGCCTTCTGTTTGCTCGCCAAATTCACAATGCAGATACCCTGGAGCCTGGCGTTTCATAATGGGGCATATCAGTCATACATATGTGGAGTTTTAAATTTTAATTTAGAATAATATAGTTTATTTGAAATAGTGAGCCGTGACGTTTTTTGGGGAATCGTAGTAGGCTTTGAAAATTAATTCTTAATTTAATTTTGAAGGTAAAAAATTTAGTTTTACCTAATTTAATTTTGAAATTTAAATTTAATTGATTTACACTTGTTCATCAATTGATGAAAAATTTAGAATGTTAGTAAAATCTTCTATAAAATATAACAAAAAATTTCGTTGGCATATCTATCTATAAATGACAACTAATATTTGGCAGCACCCGTTCCAATCAGAGATTACTATTTTATTTTTGTACTAATTGTGCCCTTCTAATTCCCAAATGGTTTTTGTACAAGCCAAATGGTTTGCCAGTTAGCTGGCGATTGAAATCATAGCTGAACCCTATCGTTATCGGTGTATCCACAATGTTCATCGGAATTCAGGTCTGACTTTGCTTTAAAGCATTTATGCTGTAGTATTATGCAGCAAAAGGGGTTTTAAAGCGAGGTCAGACCTCGATTACGATCAACATTGTGGATAACACCGGGCTGGGTTCGATTTTTGATTTTCCAGAATCGGTCTTTGCGACCGATTCACTTAGAAATAAATTCGACCTATTCAATTAATCGAAATTAAAACGACAATTTAAATTTGAGCAAGCGCTTGGAAAATTTTAAAAAAGCTTTAAAACGTAATTCTAAAATGTTTTTAAAGGTATTGCAGAAATTTCTATTTTATATTTTTTAATATTTCTCAAATTTTTTATTGTAATATTTTTCTTTTGTTAAGTTATAGAAAACATAACAAATTTATTTACATTTCTCAAAATAAGAAAATTTAATTTTATTATATTATGTAATTTTGTTTTCTGCTTCTCTATTAAATTTATCAGTTACATAATTTTGATAAGGTATCTTCTAGTTAATCAACAGTGTGTGAGTATTTTCTTTGTGTGTGTTTATTAAAAATGGTTTCCTTTTATGACAATTTCGTATTTACCTTTATGACAGACGTGTGCAGGGTTGACAGGCCAACCAAACAACCAAACAACGGCCATAATTAGAGGCTAGACGTGTCACCATCCACTAAAAAAAGGCGACTACAATAACGACTACAACTGTAATGGCAACAAAAGAATAAAAAAGCGGATAGAAAAAACTACTATATAGCGGACTCATATTTAATTTAAATGTCTCTCCATGATGGTCGCTAATTATTTGCTGTCACTGTGCGCCATCTACTGTGACTGCGACTGTCATTGTGACTGCAGCTGTCTGGCTTGAGTTGCGGCTTCTCTTCTTCTCTTCTCTTGTGCTCTTTTGGTTTAGCCGCTTCTTCTTTCACAGTTTTATTGTTTCTGCTTTGTTGGTTTATGCTAACATGAAAATTGTACAATCAACATTTGCCATGCCTGCAAAAAGGTTAAAAAACTAATTTGAAAATTGCTTTACTTTGGGCGCCCAGTTGGCCAGCACTTGCCTTAAATCCCTCTCAATCTAGCCTTAATCCGAATTGACATGCCAGACCTGGACCAAGAGTTCCAAATTCTCTCTTCTCTCTCTCTCTATCGGTTGGCATCTCCGTCTCATTCCCTGCTTTTCCTGCTGTCTTGTTGACCAACCGCAATGCTGTTCATTTGTATTTTTCATATCCACTCAATGGACTGACATGCGGCGAATAACAGAGACGTAGCCAGAGAAATTTTAAAAAGGGGTTTCAGAGGTACCAACTCAAAAGAAACAAAAAGCTCTATCAAAGCTTTTGTTTTCATCAGAAAACAAGAGAACGGAGCTCTTTCATAAATTTTGATTTGTTTTAGAATTTTACGCTTAAATAGCAACTATTTAAGAATGTTACGGGGGATTAAAGAAAGCGTCTAAAATTCTTAAATACAATCCTATTCAAAATTCCATTTTTATAACTGCACTCGAATTTTGAATTTCGCTCAAATAGAAACTAATAAGGCCTAATATGAGATTAAAGAAAGCGCGTAAACTTCTTGAAGAAAATCCTGAAATATTGGAAATTTATTTTTTAAAAACATTTTTAAATGATGAATTTCTTTCTTGGATCAAGATTTTGTTGTTAAAAATTCTTTATTCCAGTACGAAAACTCTTGATTCTTAGATTGTTTTAGAGTTTTAATAATAATATATTTATTAGGGTTTCCTACTGTCAGTTACGTCCGACTAAGGAGGTAAAAACCTCACTGCTCTAAACTGTCCTCACTGTTTCTGCCCCTGCAGCACTATTTGCCCCTTTTTGGCCTACGTCCCTGCTCTTTTATAGTGGTAACTCTGCAGTCTCGGACCGTAGCTGCCACCCTCCTGGTCAGTTTCAATTTGGATTTTCTTTTTGCTTGATTTTCGGGCAGAGACTTTTGCTGAGTTTTTCGGGGAGCTCCTGTCTCCTGCCTGCTGTCATTTCACTAAGTGGACACAAATAGATTCGGTTTCGGGTACCAAGTGCCTGTCCGCAGCTTCTCTCCATAATCAATCAAACAGGCTCGCTACAAACTTGGCAACCAATTAGAGACAACATCCCAGACAATCCCCAATCCCCAGTTCCCTCATACCTTTTCCCCTTCCCCATCAACAATTTCATCCTCACATGCAATGTGCGCACAAAGTAAGCAAACGAATGCTGCCTCATTACATAAAATATGATATAATACGTTCTGAAATAAACCTAAAAATTGTCCAATTAAACGCAATTTAAGTGAATTTCCAAGTAGTCTTCGGCACAGGACAGGAGAGAAGAGGATGGAGGACGCTGCCAATTGAGGCCATGTGGAAGTGGAAGTTGCAGTGGCAAATGCCGGTGGCAGCGGCAAATGCCAAATTAAAAAGGTGTCTTTGTTGAAGTTGCAATAAAGAGCATTTGATCGTTGACCGACGCACAGTGGAATGAGCACTAAAAAAAGCTTACAAAATTTTGATAAAAAATAAATTTCTGCAGAAGTCTCAAAACTAAGCTTAACTTTCTTAGATCAGCAAAAGCAATTTAAAACAATTTAAATAATATTTCATAGATTTATTCAAACGTTAGTTTTTAGAGTTTTATTTTTAATAAATTATATATTTTAACTTTTCTTTCCGTCCAACTTCTTTCAAATTTTTCATTTTTAGACATGATATGTATCCGCTTATATTTTAAAATATTTTTCTCCATTTTGTTCCGCTGTGCCGCACATTGACAACATCTTCTGCGGCGTCTGCAATTTGGTGTTTTTCGGGCGCCGTCTTTCAACTTGTAGCCGAAAATGGTTTACTTCCGCACCGACGACCACCAGGGAACTTGTAGGAGTCGAGCATCGGGAACCGAGAGTCGGGAGTCGATGTGCCTAATGTGACAGCGGGCAACACTTTAAAGGATCTGTCCAAAACTCCCGATGTCCGTCGGCATCTATAGCTAAGTATAGGCGTCTACCTGCCGCACAGGCGGCGTCTGTTTGTTTTGCCTCTCAGCGCCAAAAAACACGTAATATATTTATAATGAAAGGCCGCAGAATTGACGTGTCTTTGCCTTCGATATTTTATTTGTAGTGCCTAATTGTTGTTGGTTTTCCATGGATTGAAACATATGGCAGAGCTAACATTGAAGACATTCATCCGGTTAGGGAAAGCGACACTTGTTTTGAGCTATCTATAAATCATATTTGGCAGACAGTTTCAACTACTTTTTTATATGGTTTAATAGGGTTCTTCAATAGTTTTTGAAATTTAAAGAACTTTGCGGACTAAGGTAAATTTTAGAACCAATATTGGCATCATGGGGGGACTATCACTCCCCAAACGAAAAAACCCTTTTTGTCGAACTTTGAATGCGCATAGCTTTACCAAAACTCAACCGATTTTCTAGCGGTGTGGTTGTTTCTTAATTATTTGAGTACTTACAGTTAGGCAAACCGACTTTATATGTAGCCTGTATCCACAGCTCGCGCTAAGCGCTCGCCCAAAAACCGGACCAGATTATATATGTATTTAGCTTTCCTTTCCCAACATATACTATATAAACACAAATGTGAAGCAATGTTTTTTTGATTTCGTAGTGTAATTTTATTATTTTCATTTGTTTAGCTTGTTTATGTTAATGTTATATGTTTACTAATTATTCAGTTATAATACCGTTTGACTTACGACTAACGTACAATACAAGCCATACTATATTCAAAATTTACTTGCTGTTGCTTTTGTTGAATATAAATTTATACGATGCTTAAAACTTGACATTTTAAGATGTTGTTCGAACAGTAACTTAATCGAAAAGGAAACTCTGCGCTACAAACTAAAAGAACTAACTTAAGCTAGAATACTAATTAAGTTTGTTTATATAACTCTACATGTAGTGTGTATTTATAGCTGAAATTTCTAGAAAGTAAAGCTAAGTATATACAATTCTAAGGAACAGAGAGTCGACACTGTCCGGAGATAATATGCATTACTTCAACTCTATGTACAAAGCGAACTTTATCACAAATAAATCTTAGATATTTAATATATTTGTAGACGATTAGCAGCCCGCTGCATGTGACGCCTCTGCCCAGGGCTGCAGTCCATGTAATGCCGCCAGGGGTGCTCCATTCACGCCGGACTGTGTGCTCAGGGGCGCCGCCGGAGGGGCAAAGCCCTTGCTAATGGCCTCCGCCTGCAGGGATAACATCAATCTATTCGCTGCCTGACGCTCCGCTTCACGCTCCTCGGCTGTTTGACGTCTGCAAATAAGAGAGAAAGATAGGACAAGGTGAGTACACTCAGAGAAATGAAGAGAGAGTCATTCTACAAAATAAAGCTCTTAAATTTATCTTGATTTATTCTAGAATCTTAAATTTAATTTCTTATAGGCAGTACATAAAAACCAAAATATTAATAGAAATGTTCATAAATTAAGAAAATATCGAATTAAATAAAGTATTAATTATTATGGACGGAAAAAAATGAATTTTAGAACGCATCGTACTTATTTTATCCTACTTATAAATCTAGTTTTTGGCTCTAGAATCTACATTTTTTCACCAAATTCATTTATGTTTGGTTTTTTAGGCGTTATTTTTTATTACAAATTATTTAGAATCAAAATTGGACAAATAAAAATTTTCGAGTTTTTTAGCCCTTGGTATGGTCAAGAAAAAGGGTTTTGAAACATAAAAAGTTCTTGAAAACATGTTTTTGGCTCTAAAATCCACATTTTTTCACCAAATTCATCCATGTTTGTTTTTTTATGCGTTATTTGGCATTATAAACTATAAAGGACCAAAATTTGACAAATAAAATTTTTCGAGTTTTTTAGCCCATGGCATAATCAAGAAAAAGGGTTTAGAAACATAAAAATTCCTGAAAACATGTTTTTGGCTCTAAAATCCACATTTTTTCCACCAAATTGACCCATGTTTGGGTTTTACACGTTATTTTGCATTACAAACTATTTAGGATCAAAATTGGACAAATACAAATTTTCAAGTTTTTTAGCCCTTGGGTTTAGATTAAGCATTTTCTGGCTCATCGAACCTTTGACCCTCTAGATATTTCTCTCTGTGTAGAGAAAGGGCAAATGAAATAGTTTGCATTAAGCGTAATTTTTATTCAGACAGTTCTATCAGCATTTTGTCATCGCTTAATGTTCATATTCATTATCGAAAAACAATTTGCCTAAAGAGGGGCCTTGACTGTCCATGGAGGGGGCGGGGCAACTGTAGCTCATCATGTCATTGTGTGGCTTATTAAGACCATTTAAAACTAATCAAATCAAATATGCCAAGCGCAATTATAATGCCCTATCAGAGTTTGGGGATTTGCGCTCGTTTGTTTATTGAAAATTAATTTTCGAGACGAGTTTGGCGTTCAAATTGCATTTTAAATGGACTTTAGCCCCAAAACGAACCCAGGCAATTTGTATGTGTGTATATATGTATATATGCTACAACTGCTCAATTATTCAGTTGAAATTGCAACAGGATATTGCAATTCAGCTGCAGTTGGTATTATCCCCCAGTTACGCCTCCCCTGCCCAAATTTCCCATCCCTCGTTTCGGTTTGCGTTTGCGCAGCTTAAATCTGCTCTAATTGTGGACATCCCCAAAACCCTGGAAGGTACATATACACATAGAAATATATGTATATATATCATCGCTGCCCCCCTCCCTTGCTATGTCTCTGGGGTTGGTTTATTCACCATCTCCCGCCATGTTGAATATTTCATGATCTGTCGCAGCGAGGCAAAACTTTGTCCCGTAATTACACTGACTATCTAAATACTTTGCTCATTAGTGTATCTGCATGTGTGTGAGTATGTGTGATTGTATGTGTGTGTGTGTGTGACCCACACATGCCATGATTATACCATAGTTTAATATGCTATCATCATGGCTTTCATCAGCAATGTCATCATTCAAACTAATAAGTATCATAACTTGGAGCACCCTATTAAAAATTCATTAGAAACTAACAGGGTGCCTTAACTATGCTGAGTTAAAACATATGGGAAACATTTATTATCACAATTATTGTTACTTCATAGATAAAACATAGTGAAAAATTGAAATTTTCTTAATTTTATTAACTGACAAACTCTTAAGTTTTGGTAATTGGAAGATTTTTAAATTTCATTCTGAAGGTATGGATTGCTCCTACTACCTTATTCCATTGTAATGTGGAAAGTAATATTTTAATAATAATATTTTTTAATAATAATCTAATATAAAAAATAAATAAATAAAATGAAATACATAAATAAATGGAGAATTTAAAATTTAAGTTTACATTAAAGTATTTTTTTAAGTGGATAAAGTTAATTTAAGAAATATTGAAAAGCCGTCGGCTAATAAAGTTTTTCCGGTTCTATAAGGAAAACATTCTCCCAAAGTTATTAGCACCATTTCTTATGGGTACAGGGTATAAAATAAATATAAAATAAATTAAAGTATTATTTATAAAACTAAACCAATGTCTGGGCTTAACTAAAAGAATTTTTCAATTCGCCAATTATTCAGTTTATTGCACTTCCGTACAGGAAACATTGGTAATTATAGTTCAAGCAACAATTAAAAACTTCCATTTAATAACAACCTCAGCAAAATTGCATTTAATGTAAACATTTTTAATTAGCACACAACAATCGAATCCCTATATCTGATACATAAATAACCACTGCAAACAACTCAATTGTCTGGGCAATTGAATTATTATATGCAGACTATATTTGATTTCGGCATTTTTATACCCTGTGCCCATTTGAAAAATGGGAAAACAGGGTTAATAACTTTGTGCGAATGTATGTAACAGGCAGAAGGAGGCGTGGCAGACCCCACAAAGTATATATATTCTTGATCAGGATGACGAGCTGAGTCGATATAGCCATGTCCGTCTGTCTGTCCGTCTGTCCGTCTGTCCGTCTGTCCGTCTGTGCGTCTGTCCGTCTGTCCGTCTGTTTGAACGCGTCGATCTCAGCAACTATAAGAGCTAGAAAAGCCGTTTTGGTCATTTCTGAAAGGTGTATACCATACGCAGATTAAGTTTACTTCAAATCTTGGATGCCACTCCCCTTCCGCCCACAACGAGCATAGAAAGAATTCATTCGCCAATTTAAGAGACACAAATCGAGTTATATAAATTCTGTTTTCAGTTTTTTGTAGGTATACATCAGGCGCAGATAAGGCTTTTTTCAAATTTTGGATGCCACGCCCCTTTTACGCCCTAATTCATAAAAACTGAATAACAAGCATAATATTGAACATAGAACGTTGTTATTCGGTATATATACTCTCTTCTATTATATTAAACTTTCCTGAGAAGCGCATTTAAATCGATCAATAAACACAGGAGTTATAGGCGAAACAATATTGCAGGCGTTGCACGCTCGCTCACTAGCAGCGCGGCCAATTAAGCGGCACATATAGGAAACGTAGCAGATACAGCATTGCTGCTACGCTGCATATGACAGTTTTATAATATTTTGTTTTTAATATATTTAACTATCTTGGAAAAGCACATTTAAATCGTTTAATAAACAAAATATAAATAAATTAAATTATATATAAAAAATGTTAAATTAAATTATATACTGTATTTGCGAGCGCGCAGCGCGAGCTTTGGCACAGGGTATAAGACAGTCGGGCCCGTCCGACTGATCTGCTCCGCCCATTCTGGTTCACTCTTACTTTCGGCGATTTGTGCTCTATGTTGTTGTGGATGTTTTTATCTGCGAGCATTTTTTACAGCTACCGCATGAAAAATTCAACAAAAATTGATTAAAACCCCAAAAACAAGCACAGCAAATGAGTGTATTCGAATGTGAGTGTGAGTGTGAGTGTCAGTATGAGTGTGTGCGAGTTTAATTTCTGTTACAGAGACAGAAGACAAGAGGCACGACTGTAATTTATCTTCAGTCACGAAAACGTAAATGGAAATGCGAATGGAAACGGGGAACGGGAAGCGGAATGGGGGAAAATTGGGGAAAATGCAAACTGAAAACGCTTTACATTTGTTAACTGTATGTCTCTGTGTTTTCTTTTTCGTCGCAACAGATAAATAATGTACCGACATTTGGCTAAAATGTTTATTAAAGCTTAAAGCATAAATCGTTACACTACACAGTGTGCCAAATCGCGAAAAAACTGGATAAAATTTAAAAGCTTTATAGGAATTAAGCTATATTTAAATATAACATATTTAAACCAAATAGTCTATATATAAATAATCGGTATTATCGATTTTTCTTAAATTTTTATGGAATCTCAAAGTCAGACGATCAAACAGTCGACAGAAATAGTAGTATAACTTTTTATATATTGGTCGTTTTGATAGAATCATCGTTAGATATGATTATTGACTATTTAAAACATAAACTCGATTTTAATTTGAACAAATACTTTAGACATTATAGCAATAATACACTGAATGCATATTATTGTTGCATACCGCAAGGGGTTGTGAAACCGTAGTTCGATCGAATTGTATTTTATTTCTTGTATTTTATATTTTATATCTATCATACGATTTAATGCCAGGTTTCTTGCGATTTAGTCCACAGTGCACTCACCAGAGGCGTAGTCCGAGGGGTAAGAGGGGCACAATTTATGTTGTCACTAAAATTTAATGGCAATGTCAATTGTCGCTTCGTTTAGCAGCTGCTGGCACAGGTTTTTCCGGGCAGCGGGTAATTAAAATCATTTTCACACAACGCCCGCAAACGACGTCAACAAATTACGAGAAACCTGGAAAAAGGCCTAAAAGCTGCCCTCCTTCCCTGCTTCCCTCCTTCCCTGCGGTAATTATCTTTCAAGACATAACAATTTAGTCAGGCCATTAATTGGTCGACTGGACGGTCTTGAGGCTCCTCTGGGACTTGCCACCAGGAAAACAACTTGGCCAGGACACGTGCCAGAAGTTCCCTTGACAAAAAGCGCTTCAAAGTTAATTTTACAAATGGCCCAAAAGGCAGCTGTAATTAATTTTATTTGATTTTCTTTTGGCCCACAAGAAAACAGGAAATGCAAACTTTGCTCTCAGCCAAATTGATTTGCTTTCGCCTTGTGGTTTCGGTTTTCCTTGTCCTTACTTCTGGCCAACTTTAGTTGTAGTCGAGTGTGTAAATTTTTAATTAGACAGCTTTCAGCAGTGCAAAAACTTTTCCATATGCCAGCCAATTAATTTCCATGTGAGCATTTGTCTTTGGCCAATTCAAGACTCTTCGCCAAGGCGAAGCCATGTGGGGTCTTCACATGATATAGGGGAAGTATTTTTGATGTACGAGCGTGTAATTAAAAAGGGTTTAACGGCAAGTTGATTTATGTGCCGGTAGCTAATTAAATTATGCATGTAACAGCAGGCGGTATTCGCAAATTCACAAAATGCAAAAGAGAAAACGCCAGTCGAGACTGCTCAAAGCAAAGCAAAATAGGTCTAATTAAAGGCAATATTTGAAGTTGAAGATATTGCTTATTACAAGATTATTTTAATTATTTAATTATTATTAAAATTTTTAATGTACTAACTCCTAAAAAAATTACCCCAAATAACAATTCAATCTTAAAAAATTAGCTTAAATTAACTTAAGTTTAGTTAACAAATAATTGAAAAACCGCCTAAAGGCCTTGGCTGCTCTTTCTTACATTATTGCAATCTAAAATTTATTTCAATAAAAAATATGCAATAATAATAAATAAATAAATAAAAGAGGCGAAGACTTAAGATTTAAAACTAGTTTCAATAATTTCTTGTTCATATATTTTAATTACTGATTTTTAACTTTTTATTATAAATTATAAAAATTATTTTAATTAATCATTTTGAACTTATTATTATAACTAGCAAATTACCAACTTAAATGAATGTCTATAGAATTTAATAGAATTATTAATGGAATTTATTAAAGTAATATTATTTATTCTATTAATATTATATAATTCAGCAGAGTAATTCCATTAATTCAATTAATAATAATAATCTATACGATATATTTCGAGCAAGCTCATATTAAATACAAAATCTGATAAATAATTACTTATATTTTGAGTTTAAATAAAATGTGTTAATATTTAAAAAAAATATTTAAGTATGCTTGTTTAAAGAATTTCAATTAAATTAAGCAGCAGTCAGAATAGTAGTACAACACCATCTAAAAAAGCACCATCTGTTACAACATATACTTGGTTTTTTTGTTTTTTTTTTCTACCCTCTACTCCGTCTACTCTTGGCTGTTTGTTTGTATCTCTCTCACTTCATAAAGTACTGCCAAATTGCCTTGTTTGCAAATCTTTTTTTTTTGTGGATTTTGTTTTGTGGTTGTTCAGCTAAATACATTGTCGCAATTGACAGGCAACAAGCAGCATTCGATTGCTTGAAGTCTTCGAGTGAAGCGCACTTCGTTATTAATTATTAATTATGAATGTTGTTTTTAAAAGCCTCAGATAACACTGCATTACAAGGCCTGCCATAAACTGGTTACACTTTATTATTATTTATATAAGAAAGAGGAAAAAAAAAACAAAGAAACATTCCGCATAACTCATACGCCATGTTGGATCGGGCTAATTATTTAAATGACGTGAATGCAGGCTGCATTAAGGCAATTATGTGATATGTAAGTGGGTATGTGTGTCTGTAATATTCCCGAGACATACTCGATAGGTATATAAGTGTACGTATAGGCCATAATCATGGCGCTTTGTATAATGCCGTTGCCATTTCACTTAGCCACAAACGAGCCGTGGCCATTGCCGTTAACAAAATTGCGTTTTACATCATTAATTTTTACGAGCTAAAATAGGCTCAAAATGGCTGATAAACTGAGAAAGAGTGCGAGAGAGCAAGGGGAGAGCAGCGGGAGAGGCAGATGGAGAGAGAGCCTGCTAAGCGGCAATTAGCGGCTCTTAAATGCGCCCACGGGTAAGACTCTTGTTGTTGTTGTTGCTTGAGCAAAAGCAGAGTTGCCACAGTTCGTAATAAAAGATGATTATAATGCTCCAAAGAGCAATTGCCTCTAACTAAGTCTGTCGAGGCATTTTTAAAATTTATCTAAACGCAGAGAAGCAACGACTTTTGTTATATAAAATCTACACATAAAATTTAATAATTCTAGTATTAGGAGTTTCTAAAATCCTGCTACACAGAGAGAAAAAGTCAAGAATTGCGTTTCTAAAAGCATGCATTTCAAACTTGATATCTTACTGAGAACAAGAATGCCAAAGTTCAGAAGTCAAAACTTATAGCATATGCATTTTAAAAAATTCTAAATTTAAGTGCGAATTTAATAATAAAATAAATTTTCTTAAGTGTAATATTTTGTATTTTTATTTATTTTTTCATGAATTAAAAATTATTTTCTATTTTAATTTCGATATACGTAAAATATTTTGAGCACTGGTAGAACTAAAATTTTCATTCTTATTTTAACGAAAATCTGTTTTATTCTGAAATACAGTTTTTTAAAGTGTTTAATCTAAATATACCCTGTACCTATTAAAAAATGGAAATACAAGGTTGATAACATCAAAATGTGTATTTTTTTTTTCAAATATTTCTGAACTTTAACAATTAGCTTGCAAATTATTGATCTATTAATTTGAAATTACTTTTAGAGCCCCATTTATATCTCCTTTTATAGACATACTTAGTTTACTTTTCGAATCGTTTAGTTTCGCCCTGAATCCAATACCTCCCCTTCACTCCCTATTTCGGCATAGGTTTAAAAATATTCTAATGCTAATAATAAAATAGAAAACAATTGCAGACACGCAAACGCGTTGAACGCATCGATGCCTCGTTAAATTAGAGACAATCAGAGTTATAAACATGAAACAAGCGCGTGACTTGTTTATGGGCCTAGGGCGGCTTAAAGGCTTGATAAGGTTCTCTAAAAGGAAATACGCGTTAATTGCCACATTGGAAATAATATATACGGCATAAATCAAATTGATAAACAAAGTCTGTTTGCTTATGCGTGTTAAGTAAAAGTTTTGTGATTCACATGAACATGAACTTTATAAAATATATACTTGTATTTCCATATGTGCCAGGGGGGAACATTGGGTGAGGGTAAATTAAAGGCCTGTCAAGCCTGAGTAAATTGATCAAATTGTTTAGATATATGGCAATTATTGTAATTATTATTAAATGCAGAGCTGGCATTATTAAAAAATGAATTTATTTGGGCTTCAAAAACGAAATTATTTTTTTAATTGTGTGATACAACTACGAAATGAATTTCAATAATAATTTGTATTTTATTTCAAGACTTTAAATAAATTTATTTTGCTTTATACTCTAAAAAAATCGATAGAAATAAAGCTACCTGACTCACTTCCAAATGTGCTGACAGCTCGGCTCCTGTTGCCTCCACTCCTCTGACACTGAACTACAAAACACAGCAAAGCCTTTGTTTAACAGCAAGAGAGCGAAAAAATGTGAAAAGAAGCAAATTTGCTTTTAAACTGAGGGTAAAAGGTTTATGCATTATGCATGAGCACATTAAATGAAAAACGCGCTACCCCAGCAACGCCTCCCCCCTCAGAAAGTCGCTTACCTCCCCCTTACATTTTCAGCTAGGGGTTGGACATCTGCGGGGGTGGATTCATGGTAGTATTATAAGAGTTTAACAGGGTTTTTTTCTAGACATAGAGCCCAGATCATGGCCGCAAAATGGCCGTCTTTTAAATGTTTCTTACAAATGATAACTAATAATAATATTAATAATTATTTGTTCAGTAACTATTATTAAAATTTAATAATAATAAGTTATTATTTATTTATAATTACAAAATTTGTATTCCTTCTTATTATACATTTTGATTGCAAGTCATTTAAATTTAATATCTCTAGCTCTGAGAGTGGCGAGAAAGGAGTAGCGAGTAACGAGTAGCAAGTAGCGAGTAGCGAATCATTGGGATCACGCTGCATTCAATTGACGGCTTCTAGACTTATGGTATAAAATCCAATAGAATTTTAATTTGATCTAAACTGGAACTCACCTCCATTTGGTGCGTCGATTCTGGAACCACGTCTTCACCTGCGCATCGGTCATCTTGAGACCTCTCGCCAATGCAGCTCTTTCTGCCGATGCGAGATACTTTTGTTTGTGGAAACGTTTCTCCAACTCCGCCACCTGGATGCGAGTGAAGGAAGTGCGCGGCTTTTTCCGCTTGGGCGGCGTGCGATTCTGGTAGGGATGTCCGATGCGACGAGCAATGGGAAATGCAGCTGAAAGCAAAGAGGAGAAAAGAACTTTTAGAGTTGCAATGGAAGTCGAAATAAAACTCTGAGAGACAAAATCATCAACAAATCCGTTCTTGAAGCTGCAAATTCGTATAAATTCTGTATGCTAACATAATAATAACAATTTAGGTAATTTTGAATATCGCTTTAAAAACAAAATTTATTCTAACTTGAGAAACAATTTTTCTTCTAATTATTTTATTTTATATATATTTCTCCCTCAATGAAGTTAAGCAGGTAATTGCCAGCTCACTTTCCCTGCGAGTCCTGGCAATTAGCAAACCAATAAATTCCTGAGCTGATAACAAGCAGTTTCCGATATTTGCTTCCGGTTGAAGTCACCTGTATGAACTTAGGCAAACACACCCGCTACCTGATGCACTCTCCCCGACCTTCCCCGCCCTGCCCTTCCTTGTTGTCTACGTTTCGCGGCACGCTGTGAAATCAATTTAGATACCCCCACCACAGGCTGAGAGCCCTTAAAGAGTCAGTGACTCCGCTGGCTAATTGCCGTCCTACCTGGACTCCCGACACTCGACACCCGATGCTAACCTTTATCATAGAGAGAGAGAGAGAGAGAGAAAGAGAGAGAAGAGAGGCTAGCGACAAAGAAAGAGAGAGCGTCTATTCAGCGTAGAGTTGAGTCATAAAGTTGCGGCTTCCTAGGATGCGTGGTGCAACTACTGCGCATACTTTTGTGACCCACTGTCTGGGCTCTCAGACGACACTGGCTGTTAATGGGTGCGGGCGCAGGCGCTGCTGGCGCTGAACCTTTTAAAATTCCTGCCAGTTGCTGTTGTTGTTTATTATGTGCGATAAGCCTGGCGCAGTGCGCAACAAACCGACCAAACCAACAAAAATATTAAAACCCAACGATATCATCGTCGTCGTCGTCGTCGTCGTCTTCTTCTTCGTTCTTCGGTGACAACATTGGCAACGGGGGAAACCGGATTCAACATCGTCAACTGAGGTCAGGCGATAAGTTAGACATGAGCTTGTGAATAATTCTTCTCATTTTTTTCGTAGAAGTATTTTGCAGGCATTTGAATAAACCAAGAAATTTCAGCTATGCAGTTGGCATTGCAAATTTAATTGAAAAATTGCTTTAACATTTCCTTAAATATTTTTAATTTATTTAAAATAAAGCTGCAACTAGTTATTCAATGCAGAAAAAGAGCTATGCCATTTTTAATTCAAGTCAAGTTTAATTAACACATAGGTATTTAAAATAATATTTAATAAAATATCAGCGTAAAAAATTACTCAAAAATAAAATGTAATTTCAAAAAATGTTGCAATCTTTAAACCTATGTATTATATAATCTATATAATATTAAAAAACAATTTCGCTAAAAAAGTTCAACAATTATCGAAGATAAGTTTGAGAACAAAATATTAAAAAGATTTTTGTTTGCATTGGCAATTGGATTTTACAAAAAATGTTAGCAGTTTTATTTTATTTGACTGTTTTCGGTAGATATTTCCTTTTTCGAATCCTAAGATGTCCTAAGATGTCCTAAGATGTCCTAAGATGTCCTAAGATGTCCATAATATAAAACAAAGTGAAGTTCTCAAACTTATAATATACTTGTGTAATAGCAAATATTTTTAACTCCAATCTTCAACTTCAATCTAACTTAAGTAAACAATCCTAAGGTGCCAGTGTGCGTTACAGAAACCCTCTCCAAAACTTTCTCATCTACTAAACAGCATCAAATTTCCATCAATAAAACTGCCACAAAAAATATGTGCTCAATAAAAAAAGAAAAGCTATATCTAGTGTTAAGCTGACAAATCATGTTTTTTATTGCGAATTTTCCCAGGAAACTGCAAACCCTTTTCCCCAAGAATTGTAGCATGGAGTTCGGCATAAATTTAGCCACAGAAAAAACGATTTCCATTTGAGTTTGAGTTTGAGTTTGAGTTTGGGGTGTGCAAGCATTTTGAATATTTCAAGCAATATCAATTTCAATAAAAAGCCATTTATCGCACCACATAAGTAGCAGAAGCACACATAACCTTAAAGGATTTCCCAATAATGAGCAGGGGGATGCCGTAGCTAAGGGAGGTTGGCAGCCGCGTAAGCATAATTTTATGGCTTACCAGCTTTTTGCTGGCTGTTGTTCTTATTTATGATGTTTTGGGCCAACGGATACTCGCACTTGGCGTTTGTATCTTTAAGATACTCACAAGCTCTGAGGCTGTGAGTCTGTGAGGCTGTGAGTCTGTGGCCTGCTGTGTGGCTTCAGCTTGAGCTGTTTCAAAATACGTAAAATAATGCTAAAAGCTTTTAGCATGCATTATTGATGGCGCCTGTGGCCGAGACGGAGACCAAGTTTTGTGCCCAGGCGCACATGGCGTATGCGCAATATGCGCTTCAGCTTGCTTTAAGTATCTTAACTCTGACCTTTACAGCAGGGCATAAGATTTTGCAGCAGGGAAATTATTAAATGTCTAATAATGGATATAAATATCATAAAATAAGATTGAAATTGCGAATTTGAATCTTAATATATAAATTAAGATATTAGATCTTTAGATGGCATGGATTTTATTAAATATATAACTGCAGAAATATCAATCAAATAACGTGTTAATTTATATAATTTAGGTATGTCTTAAGAATCTTTAAAATACTATAGAATACGATTTTGTAGCATGAAAATTATGAAATACATATTTGCAGTAAATATCAATCAAGCAACAATAATTTAATCTTAATAAATGATGAAAATGAATTAAAATAAAAAAAAATATTAAATATCTAATTTATTCCCAATACACATGACTGAAGTATTAAACTTTTAGGCAAAATTTACAACAGAGTGAATAAGTCTTTATATATATTAAGATCTAATTGTTATCCGAAATTCAATAGCAGAGTTGAGTTAATTAATTCAGCGTTTAATTTGTATTTTATTATATTTTCATTAATCATTTAAATTTGCAAGTGTTTATTTGTATTTGTTAACAGCAACAAAGCAACAAGTAACATAATACAGTAGAATCCGGTTATAGCGACATTCAAGGGACCGACGATTTTACGTCGTTATATCCGGCAGACGCACTATCCGAAAGGAGCAAAAAAAAAAATTTTTTTTTATATTATGGATGCCATGTTCGTAATAGGTTTTAAAATAAAACAAATTAATTTTTTAATCAAAACAAAAAATTTAATACAGTAGAATCCGGTTATAGCGACTTTCAAGGGACCGACGTCGTTATATCCGGAAGACAAAATCCATGATTTTGTTTCTTTTTCGTATTGAAAAAACACAAAATCCATGATTTTGTTTGCTTCTTTTAGCATTGTTAAAGAAATCAAATTTTCCTCTTTAAAGTTTTTTTTTTGTTCGGCACGTCGCAATATCCGGTTGAATTGAAATGAAAAATTGAATTGAAATTGAAAAATCTCGTCGTTATAAGCGGTTTGTCGCTAAAAGCGGAGTGGTTATAAGCGGAGGCCGTTTCATATAAGTTTGTATGGGGACCAACCAAACCATCGAGTTTTCGTCGCAATAACCGGACGGACGCTATAAGCGGCGTCGTTATAACCGGATTCTACTGTATATATTTAAATTATGAAAATTTATTCCTAATACATAAAATAAAGTATAACATTTTTGTTGAAAATTTACAACAGAGTGAAGTTAATTAATTAAGCTTATTAACCTTTTATGAGCTCATTAAGCGTATAAATTTACAAGTTCTTGTGTTTATTTGTGGCATTTTTTTAGGCTACTTTAGAAAACTGCATGAAAATGGCCAAAATAATTGGCGCCTGCTGTGTGCGATATAATGCGGTAATACCACGAAATACGAAATACGCTCAATTATAATATGTAAGGGTTATTAATCATATGGCGCTAGGGTCAGGTCTGAGGGTCCGCTCGTTTGTCTTCTGGAAATGAAAAGAGCCCAGGCGCCAGCTTATCAGCAGCCAGTGCGAGGGCACAGCTCAGACAGAAGAAGATGTTGACAAAACGAGAACTGCTCAAAAAGAAAAAGAAAATAAAGAAAAAACAAAAAAAAATATATATAGGGACTTGCTGTTAACTGGTCTTGGCTGGGGAAGTGTGGCCAGGCTGTTGGTTGGCTTTTTAGCCAAGTTAGGCTAATTAAAAGCTGACCATGTCAGTCAGGGACGTCCTCACATTGAAGTGTGGTATGTCGGCTGATAATATAAGCCAAGTTGGCATCTCTAGAACTCTAGAGCTGAGTGGAGAGACCGCCCAATGTGTAATTAATTCCTTTTCGGTGCACAGCGCGAAATTAAAAAGTCATGTAAACCAGGCTCATTAAAATAACTAAAGCACCGTCGCCGGATGTTCGCCATAAAAGCCAAAAGCCAAAAACAAAAAAAAAACAAAAAATAAATATAAAATAAATAAAGCCAAAGCTGAGGAATTTTTAGCAATCGCGTTTGCCAATCGAAACGATACGAGACTTAAGCCGCTTTGCCCCTGCCCAATATAATATAATATGACTTACAGGGCGGCTCCTTCACTCCACATCACATCGCTCCCGACTGACTGACTGACTATCGGGACAGCCGATAAATCCGCAGAATGCGCTGCGAGGGGAGCTTAATAAAATCAACGCGAACTCATTATGAAGGCGACTCGCGCTGCGCCCGCTGCTTGTAGCTACAACTGAAGCTCATAATGTAAACAAATTAAACAAAAATCCAAGACCAGTAGAAGCTCCATCTCCACTGGGGAGGCAGCTGCCCCAACTGCCCCTCCCCCCGCCCCTTCAGCTGCTTTCGGTTGTATGCAAATGCGTTTACTTCTGGGCGGCAGTGTTGCATTCAGTTGCCTTCTGATACCCTGTAGTTAGGGCAAGGGGAAGCAAAACTAGCGAGAGGTCTTATAACCACTTGGAACTATTGCTAATTTTATTGATTTTAAATATAATTTACTTAATTTTCATTATCTAATTTAATAAAAAACTTACATTTAAAAAAAACGTAATACGTACTATATTACATTTTTTTTAAATTTATTATTTTAGCATTTTTGAAAGGTATGACAATTATTTTAACTGTTAGTACAGTTGGAAAAAATAATGAAAATAGTTTAAACTACTACTACTAATTTTTTGATGTAGCTTTCTATATTTGTTAAAAAAATAAAGGAAATTGGAAATTTGGGAATTTGGATATTTCACATTTTTTTTCTAAAATATTTCGAATTTCGAAGTTGTCAAATAAAACATAATTCTTGAAAACTGTGTAAAGCAAACTCAAATTATTAATATGATAAAGAGCAAATGGAAATTTCTTTATTTTGATGCACTTAGTTTACAGGGTATGCTGCTAGTCGTGCACTTGCCATTAGCTAATCTTTTATTTGTATTTTTTATTTTTATTTTCTCAACTTAAGCTGCGATTGCGTATTTGAAGGCAAACATGTTTTTATACTTTAGGGCCCACAGCAGCAGACCGCACACACAAACACACACACACACAGACACACAAATACACACACATGTACGCACACTCATATATACATATACACACACACATACGCACAGTAGTTGTGGGCCTAAATGACATGCCGACAGGCATGTTTGGTCTTAAGAGACTTCTGTGATCGCGCTTATTAGCCCGGGACTTTAATAAACCGCACTTGCAGTACGTGCATACACTGCAAAAAAATCAACTTCATCTATTGCATAATTATAAGCTTATGTAAATCAAATATACACTTGAAATAATACAAATTGTATAGTTTAAATTACAATATTTATCAGTCATAAATCTTAATAAAATTTGTTTCAATTAAATGATTCATTTTGCTAGTCAAATAAATTTAATGAAATAATGAGAATAAATATATGGTATAAAATTATATAATAATTGATTGTTAAAAATTTTTCGCATATTTAAATAACAAATATTTATAAACTTAATGCAAGATACCGTTATATAAAAAAATAAAAATAAAAATAGACTAACCAATTTATTTAAATTCATTATAAATATATGTATTATGAATTTAATATATATTTAAAAATTCTAGTTATTAAGATAAATAGATTAAATAATAAAATACAAGATTTAAATAGATTAAAATAAATACGAAACAAAATTCATTGCGTATAGTTTAAAAAAAAGTTTAAATTGAATGCCAATAAAAATGTATATAAATCGTATAAAATTTAAAACTATCTAACAATTTTATTTAAATTTATTATGAGTTTTGTATTTGTTTTTTTTTTTTCAGTGTAGCCAAACAGTAGCTGCTGCTGCTACTGCTTCTGCAGTTGCCTGAGTGTCTTGTTTGAGCTACTGTTCGGTTCATAAAACCCTCGTCTCTCGTGACCCCCCTTGATCCTTGCACTCACCTGCCAAACGATCCTTGACCGCCTGATGGGCGAGCGCCGCATGGTGCAGCGGGGGCAGGGCCCAGGTGAGGGGCGTGCGCTGCGGGGGCACGCGGAGCACATGACCCGCGGCTGCTGCTGCTGCCGATGGATACAGATGCGGATATGTGTAGAGAGCAGCGGCGCTTCCGTAGGTGGAATTGGCGATACTTGTGGCAAGTTTATAGGCGGCCAGATCCTGATCATGCTCCGCCTGCAGCTCCTTCTCCTCGGAGTTGTGGTTGTTGGGGCTGTTGTTGTTGTTGTTGCGCTGATTGTTGTTGTTGCTGCTGCTGTTGTTGTTGTTGTTGTTGGTCTCGAAGGGCTTGGAGAGCAGCCGGGATATGCTGAAGGGCAGATTCTCGCTGGACGAGGAGCGTGTCTGTTCCGATTGCAGCGATTCGCTAGAGAAAAATAAAAAAAATTACTCATAAAATATAACAAATAATTGCTGTTGTTGTTGTTGTTGATGATGTTGTTCCTTTTTGGGCTCATTAATACCATAAAAATCTGTCGCACGATAAGCCAAAAGCAAAACAGAGAACAAATTATTAATTAATGTTGCAAGTCGCAGCGCTCAGACTGATTTCCAGCCACAAAATGCCCACGCTAAAAATATTTAGTATGGCCGAGCACAGACGAGCAGGGGCTTAGGCAAAGGGGGTTCAATACAAATGCACATTTGGAATAGAAAATAAAAAGGATTTTAATTACGAAGCAACAAACTATTTATACAATTTAAAATTAAATGTTAACTACAAAAATAATTAAATAACTATTGCTAAAATTGTAGTAAAATTTTTAAAATTTAAAATGTATATTACTCAAATTATAAGTTCTTTATACTTTAAGCATTAAAAACTTTTTAAATAAATTATCTACAATAAAGTTATCAAAAGCATTTATAATATATTCAGAGATATAACGCTTTACATAAATAACATAATGAATATTTATAAAATCATTAGAAAATGTTTGAAAACGTCTCTACAACTTATTATAAAATTTATAATATAAAAATAATAAAATAAATTATATAATAAAGGAATTAGTATAAGGGATAAATCAGATGCTGTGAATTTTTATATGTAATTATACGAATACACATTTTTAATATATAATATTATTATTAGTTTAATGACATACTAAAATTTTGAATTTAATAAACCCTGTACCCATTGAAATATGGGAAATGCAGGGATAATAATTTTTATTTAAGCCCCTTCTCACAAGCTGCTGTCTACGTCACTGTGACATGTTGTTGTTATGCCTATTACCGATATTTCACAGAGCAAGATAACTGCGAGACACGCAAAAATCATGTTTTCACGAACCGCAACACATGGCGTATACGCAATGCATACATACACAAGTGTATATAGCTATATGTATGTCTGATGTATCTGATGGGTTTTTAGCAAATTAAGTAATTATGCAAATGCTAGACGGCATTTGATTTGAGCAACAATAAATCATCGCATATAGTGCCTAAAACAAGTCACGAAACGTTATATCAATTTGAAAACAATTTTAATACGAATTTGGCATAAAATACGAGATTTATTTTAAAACTTGTTACAAATTAAAATACATCTATCAAATGCAATTCATTCGTTCTGTTGCTCCACATGTTCAGAGATCGTTTCGGTTTTTTGTAGATTTTTTATAGCATTTTTATGGCGTGCTCTATTAAAATGTTAATCCAATATCGGAGAGTCTTGGGACAGCCCGCCGACTGCGTCTTTGTCTCTCGTTGAACTCGTTTAAGAGCCATTTGGGGAACGGTTATCGGCTCGCGTTTTTTGGCGCCTGCCTAATGTGCGTTTTTATCGTCCACCGATTCCGAATCTCCAATTCCCAAATTCTTTCTCCCGTCTGTCTGTCTGTCTGTCTCTTGTGTATCTTGTGTATCCGCGCTGTTGCAGCTCTGTAAATTCAGGGAGTTTCTTTTGGGGCTTTGACTGTGGCAATTTATTAGTGTTTAAGAGCTTTGTTCACGCCACAACAAAATTGGTTTAAACTCAATGAATGGCTTGAATGGGAAAGATAAACAAACTGAAAGAAAGAAAGATTGTATTTGAAACATTTAGGTTTTGGCTTGTTAGCTACAGTGAAGGCTCGGAAGTTATAACTGGACTTGTCCAAAATTCATATTGTTTCATATAGATTAAGCCATGTCATCAGATATTTTTATGACACAAATTAAAATAAAGTATAAAATTATATTCAAGAATTAAACTAATTTAAAAGTAGAAAATAGCTGGGGTTCCAAATATAGTGATTTTTTTTTAGGAACAATTTAAATTTGAATTTTAACATTTTCTACTAGATGCGATTGAATGTTTTAATTGAAGATATACTGTTCGTTAATAAAAAAAGTATTTTATTAAAATTAAAGTCAGTCAGTCAGTTGGTAAAATCAATTAATTCAGACAGCACTTTACTGCTCTAAAATGTATTAGATGTGGTATTGAATGTACAGTAGAATCCGGTTATAACGACGCCGCTTATAGCGTCCGTCCGGTTATTGCAACGAAAACTCGATGGTTTGGTTGGTCCCATACAAACTTATATGAAACGGCCTCCGCTTATAACGACTCCGCTTTTAGCGACAAACCGCTTATAACGACGAGATTCTTCAATTTCAATTCAATTTTCATTTCAATTCAACCGGATATTGCGACGTGCCGAACAAAAAAAAAACTTTAAAGAGGAAAATTTGATTTCTTTAACAATGCTAAAAGAAGCAAACAAAATCATGGATTTTGTGTTTTCAATACGAAAAAGAAACAAAATCATGGATTTTGTCTTCCGGATATAACGACGTCGGTCCCTTGAAAGTCGCTATAACCGGATTCTACTGTATTAAATTTTTTGTTTTGATTAAAAAATTAATTTGTTTTATTTTAAAACCTATTACGAACATGGCATCCATATATAAAAAAAAAATTTTTTTTTTGCTCCTTTCGGATAGTGCGTCTGCCGGATATAACGACGTAAAATCGTCGGTCCCTTGAATGTCGCTATAACCGGATTCTACTGTAATATGAATGCTGGAATCTCGGGATCTAAAAGAGGTGGAGCAGCCATTTTCATAGATACACATATATACATACGTATCCGATCGCAGATCAAGTTTATTTCGGGCCCCCTTCACACCTTATTGATAAAAACCTAACAACAAGAGTAATATTGAACACAGAAAGTTGTTATTCAGAATATATACTCTCTACTAATATATTTATCTATTATTAAAAGCGCATTGAAATCGATTAATGAACACGGAATTTATCAAAGATACAATATTCCAGGTTTAAAATATAGGGTGCACGGTGTTCTACAGTCGGACGTCCGACTGATCGGCTCCACCTTTATTATTATTTGATGTAAAATAGTCAAATTTTTCTGATTTCAAGATATTGATAATTAAATAATTCTATTATTATTATTGATAATGAATAATACCGCGATTTTAAATTCTGCTGTACGTCCTAAAAACTTCGTATAAAAATCGAATTTCTGTATTTAAAAAAAAACTTTATTTCGTAAGTTATAAAAATGCATATCCATAGGGTTTTGATAAGGTCAGGGATCACTGTAGATTTAAAAATTTAACAAACAAAGAAAATTCTTTATGAGCTCAAAAAATGTTAGCAACATAAAGAGCATAATTTTGTGACGTTTAAAGCATCGAATAAAAATATGAATTATGAATTGGATAACAGCAGGATATGCCCAGTTTTATGCGATTAATTTGTTTTAATTTAAAGTTTTTTTTGGTTACCTGAGCGGCGTTTCGGATTCGTCGTAGCAGCTGCCGCCGTCCATATCCACGTCGGAGCCGCTGCCGCAGGACATGCGGGAATCGGAGTCGACGTCCACGTGAATCTCCTGCTCCTCGATATCGTCGCCGGCATCCCGCTCGTGCTCGTGCTCGTGCTCGTGATCATCCTCCTCGTGACTGGACATGTTGAGAGCGAGTGGCGCCAATTTGTGGGCGTATTTAGAACAGATCATGAACAGATCACGGCAGAACTTGGTCTTGTTTTACAAATAAATTGCTTTTGTTTTGTATATTTGTGTTGAAAATATTTGTAATTAATTTTTAAAATATTTTTGTTATTTTTAATTTAATTTAAATATTTTTTTAGAATTGTTTGCACTTTGAACACACGCGCGTCGCAAGTTTGCTAATTAATTTCGAACTTCCGAGCGAGTTTTTCGCGTGGACTCGACAAATTGAGCTGAAGCCGTTGACTGAAGCGTGCGAAAAAAGCCGTTTCCCCCTTCGCAGCAGAGAGCTGAGAAATGAGAACTGAGAACTGAGAGCAGAGAGCAGAGAGCAGAGCGCTGAGAGCTGACAGCGGGCGCGTGCTGGCGGGCGTAAACGCTTTTCATAAATGCAGCGAAAATGTATGCCGACGGAGGACTGACGCTGCTGACGCCGCTGCTCGGCTTGTTAGCCAAAATCAACTCAAATAATAAAATATACAACAGCAACAAAACAAGTTGAACCTGTTTGCGGCGACGTCGGCGTCGCGGCTGGCGTCGCTGCCGCTGCTTGTTTCCTATTTGGTTAACGTTAACGAGCCTGTTTGCCACCTTGTTTGAACCTAACCTACCATAATAAACGTTAGCCCACCCCCTGCCCCCGCCAGCCAACTCAAACCAACCCAAAGCAGCCCAAACACTTGCTGCCCGCCGCTGATTGGCCCGCTCCATGCGCACTCTAGCTGCATCTCGCTCGCACAATCGACAGCTGTGCGCTCGCTCGCGCGGCCGGCGCTGCGCCTGCTGCGCTGCTCTGTTGCTTGGCCAAACTGGTTTCTCTCTGCGCAGTGCTTGGCAGCACTGGCAGTCGCTTGACGCAGTGGGCGTAACGCTGCTGCGCGCTGATTGGCCGCTGCTCGCTTGGCATTTGCTTGTGGAGTGGGGAGGGGTGGGGGGGCGCAATTGCGACGACATTTTAAATGGAAAACGTTTTGCTTTTGGGGTTTTTATTACGAGCGCATGAAGAGAATGTATTTTCATTTTGATTGTTTCTATTTTCGGCCTGGCCAAGCGAGACGCTCTCTTCATAGAAAGAGAGGGAGACAGAGAGAGACAGAGAAGGAGAGAGAGAGAGAGAGCGTGGCTTGAAGAAGTGCAAATGTGGCAGATTAATAGCACAATTGGCAATAGCAGCATTTTGTCAGTTCCATGCTAAAGAGGGGGAAATCTTGGTAGTGTGGAGGGGGCTGTGTGGGTGCTTGTCTTAGGGATTTAAGTCGACAAACTTATATCGATATGGATTATCGAAAAGTATCGCTCAAAAATATTGTAATTATGTAATACACTGAAAATTATTTAATTCGTTGTTTCCTTCATACTTTTAAGAATTAAAAGATCATATTGTTCCAAAAATTTATTAATTTTACTATTAATATTAAGTATTTGTGTTAAAAAGTTTTTAATTAATTATGTATTTCAAACATTTGTTATTTCACATTTTGTATTTGTGTTTAAAAAGTTTTTAATTAATTATTTATTCCAAACATTTGTTATCTTACATTTTGTATTTGTGTTTAAAAAGTTTTTAATTCATTAAATAAAATATGGAAATTAATTTTTCAATATTTAATATTTGTGTTGAAAATGTTTTCAAGTCTAATTCAAAAACTGAAATATATTAAAACAACAATGAAAAAAATTAGATTCCAAACTGCATTTAGTTTATTTACTGAAAATACCAATAATAAACTTTTGGTATGGATAATCTTAAGAATAAACGTTTCTGATTTCTCGGTACAGATATTTTCTGATTTTAAACTATAGGTTTTCGTACAAAACAATTTGTGAAACCAAAAATTTTGGTATATTGCCATTAGAAACCAATACCGTTCCCAAATCGAGAACAATATAAAAATATCGATTTTTTGTGATATTATTTCGAACTTTATTAGTAATTGTAGATGTATCGATATTTTCGATATAAATCGATATTTCTCGCATGGGTTTGCCTTGCTTCTTGGCTTGTGCTCTACATTCCGCTTTTGGGCTGCGAGGCTTTGAGATCTCAATTCCTCTCTATCTGCCGTGTTCCCCCTGTTGGCAGGCAGCGATAAGATATGCCCCCTCTGCCCCCTGCTGGCACTCCCCAACTGCCTCAACTGCTCCCAGCTAAATGGAAATTATTTTGTTTAGCGTCTTATTTGCGTGGCATTCTACTGAGGTTCACTTGAAGGTTAATTGACAGTTTTATTGCCAATGCCTGCATCCCAGCATGTGGCATGCCACAGACCAGAAGCTGGCAGCCAGAGCCTGGCAGCTGTGGCATGTGCCACAAGGCCTTATGTGGCCTTAAAGAGTTTGAGTGAGAGAGATACTATTTCTTTCTATTTAATTCCCTGCGTCTATTTGCGTATTCTCCGCTTGATTTTGGCAAACAACACAAAAATTAATCACAAAAATTCAATTTTGCACTTAAGTGCAGCGCTTTTTGTTACCAAAAGCCATGGCAAAATCATCAAATCATGGCCAACAATGAAACTGGCAATTACTGCATATTCAATTGAGCGCGTGAGACTGCCTACTACACTGAGAGAAACACAAATAATAAATAAATATATTAATAAATTTTAAGATATACAGAGGATAATATTTGGGCAATTATTTTATGCGATTTTAGTGAAAATTATTACATGGGCTTGGCATTCAAATGTCACATAAATAATTCTTTTTTAAGTAACAATTTGTTTAAATATTTATATAACTAACAAATAAAAAGTTATTTTTTTGACTGGTTAATTTGGCGGTCCAAAAAAACAAACAAACAATATAAAAGACAATAATTCCTGGATTCAGCCTTTAGAAGGGTAAGAATATCCGAGTTTCTGTTAAGAGATTGGAGTTTCAACATCTTTAAAGGAAATATAATGTTTGAATTTTTTCAATAATTAATTATATTTGCTATGCACCTGTATCTAATTTATTTAAATATTTAAATTTATAGCCATTTTATAAGAAAAACATATATATTAAATAATTTATTATTTATATAAATTTTTATTCATACCGTTGAAACATAATATACAAAATCATAGTCAAATTTGTATATAATTTTGTATAAAGCAGATTATAATGTCAGTGTATATTATGGAAATTGTCAGTGTATTAGAAGCACACACACACACACACACACACACATATATACTGAAAAGCCAGTCGGACGCAAAAGGACTTTTTGCCAAGTCACGACGCATCGTCGACGTAGGCCTCTTGTAGCCAACTAATTGGATTTCATTTGAACAGCAACAACAACAATGCAACAACAACAACAACAACAACTATGAGCAACAATTGCCATAATAAAACAGCAACAACAACAATAATAACAACAACAACAAAGCTTTTGGACTTGGGCAATTGCAATGCAATTTTAATGCAAAGCGAGAGGCGGGCCTCATTTTTATTGCAATTTTTCAACATTGTTGTTGTAGTTGTGTTTCAGTTAATAGCAGGCAGCAATAACAACAGCTTATTGCAGGGTATGCACGACAAGCAGATGCGCTGTAAATTAAATTAAATTTTATTATAAATAAATTAAATTTCATTTAATTTTTATTGTTTTTATTTTATTCAAATAATTACTTTAAATAGGAAGTCAAAAGTTCAATAAGCTAGAAAATGCATAAAAAAAACTTTATTTAAGAACCAATTTCTATATTTAAAATCGATCTTCAAATTCTTATTTGTAAGATCGCTTAGATTTATTATTATTATATATACATACTTGGTACAAAGATACCCTACTATATAATATTTTAAATTATTCAAAATTTTGTTTTTCAGCAGATTATTTTTTTACTTTAAATATAATTCTTTAATTTATTTCATACTTCATTTTAATTTATTCCTAAATTTTCTCTTACTGATTTCAGTTAAAATAAATTAATAATTGCATAAATAAATAAATAATTGATTAATTTCATTGTTCCGTGCTCTTAATCTTAATTACGTTTTTTGCTTTTATTAATCTATATTCATTCAAGTTTCTTGTCCGCTCTGTATTTGAATTAAATTACAAAATTAATTAAATTGTAGTTTAATTAAATTAATCTGTAATCGTTCAAGATTTTTATATAAATTTTAGAACAAAGCATGATTTATCTAAGAGCTTTATTTGTAAAGCGAATAATTCTTGATATTTCTGAGTGTGCTAGAATTTTTTTTCATTTCCAAACCAATACACCAATACACCCCTTGGCCGTTTCATCTAGGGTATAATAAGCCAACAACAGCAACATTAAGTAACTGCAGCCAGAGCAACGAGAAATTGGTGCTTGGTATGAATATAAAATGAGGCCAAGATGCCACCACAATGCAGGGCAATGGCGATGGCAGGAGCGGGGTTATGGGCAGCAGGAGGGGGGAGGAAACAAAATTAGTATGCAGCAGCGCACTGCAGTCAACAGCAGCAACAAAATGAGCTTACAGCGTGCCCCTCACTGCCCCCCTGCAATGCCACAGTTCCAACTACCATTTTGTGCAGGACTTGCCACTTGACTTTATTGGCAACTTCATGGAATATTCAGCAGAAAAAGTTCTGCGCAAGTGCTTCCAAATGGTGACTTGCCCCCAACTTCCTGCCACTCCAACACTGAGAGAAATTATTGACAATATTGATAAGGAACAAATAAAATGTCTTTCAAATTTTAACTGTTTTCCGGTTCAGTGTTCTACAATTTTCGGATTTTTTCGGAGTGTTCGGAATGATGTAAAACACGAAAATCTAAGTAAAAATTTGTAAAAATATTTGTTAGCCATTTTCGAATAAGAAAATACAAAAAATTTGTAATTTAGTTCCCGTTTTTAAAATAAAATGAAATGTTGATCAATTTTATGATTATTCCGAAATTATCAGCCCTAGGGTATGCAACAAAAATATGTTTTCAGCATTTTATCTTACAAATTTGGCTTTCTGAAGAGTTGAAAAATTTATAATTTTTATGATTCTACTAAAGTGTTTTCCCGCGCCTAAAATACAAAGAGTTATATAATAATATAATAATATAATAATAATATCCCCCCAAAATATTTAAAAACAAACCCCTACTTTTTTTTATAACAAATTGTTTAATTTTAAATTATTTTCAATTTTTAATTTCACAAATTTTTTATATATATATATATATATATATATATTTTATGTTATATTTTTATTCTTACACAATTTTTCTCTATGTGTAGCTGCAACATTGCCGCAGCTTGAGTTTCAGCTTCATTTGATATGCATTTTTATTTGCGCTCATATACAAATGGTCTGGGGTTGCAAGAGGCAGGAAGCTTGAAGCATGAAGCTTGACAGAGACTCTACCTGCCAGAGGTGGGTGTGGCAGCAGGGGGCGGGGGGCGGTCAGAGAAGTGGGAGGAGCCGACTCCGGCAAATGTCATTCGAATTGCCAATACTGATTATGGGCATCCCTGGCTGTCGTTGCGCGAATTTTATGTGTGGTCAGGTGAATGCTATTATTGGTGACAGTTTTAGCTTTATGCGAATGTCTCTCAAATGCTCACGACTCCAGACAGCGATAGAGACGGAGACAGAGATACAGAGAGACACATAGAGATAGAGCCAGATAGAGTCTTTCTCCCTCTCCCTCTCTCCATGTCTGCCTTTTAAGTGATTTCCCTCAACACGTGGGGCAGCTCCGATAAGCGCAATGCCCTAGGCCATTGTGATTGCTTTTCGAACATTCTTTCGCCTGTCCGCACTCCATAGAGCGAGGGAGAGAGAGCGAGTGAGAGAGAGAGAGAGGGAGAAAGTTTCAGAGCGAAAGAGACAGCAGGCAAAGGGGCAGTCCATGCGTGATTTTGTTACTGAATTGACCACACAATTTGCTAAGCGATAAATTAACACATTAATTATTTAATTCACTTGGCAGCTCTCCATATCCCCCTCAATTCCTCTCTCTCTCTCTCTCTCTCTCTCTCTGTCCTGCGTGGGAGTAACGAAACTTTAGCTTTTTCTGGCTAGCTCGACTTGTTGAGCTTTGGCACAAATCGAAGGCGAATCTTAGTATAAAGCACTGATTGCCATTGGTGAGGAGAAGAGATTGAAAAAAACTCTTATCTAAAACTGAGATTGCGGCTTAAGCAATTTGGTCGATTGCAAAACAATCGATAGTGGGTACACCGATGATTTTCAAATTCTATGTTTCAATACCTCGATGTTCCTTAAATGAGAAAAGCCATTTTTGTTGAAATTTGAATGCGCATAACTTTGCCAAAACTCAAACGATGTTCAAGCGGTACGGATTTTTCTTCATCATTGGAGTTTTAAATTAAAATTTGAGCAAAAAATCGATAAAAAACAATTTGAAATTTTTAAGAAAATTTTAAGCCTTCAACCCCTTGAAAAATATGCAATTTTGTGGAAAAAAAAATTTTTTTTATCATAAAAATTGGTATTCAGAAGCAGAAAGAAAAAACCAAGAAAAAACCAAACATAACAGCATTTGGACGAAAAATGTAGATTTTAGGGGCAATATTGTTATAATGGGGGGATTACCACTTCTTAAGGCAAGCCCAACTTAGCATGCATTTAAATATCGATGTTGAAAACTAAAACATCGATATATCGGAAAGTTCGTTATTAATTCGACATCGAAAATATCGAATTGGCCATCGATAGTATCACAGCTCTCAGCCAGACTGCTGACTTCTCTACAATAATATTGTAAGAACCTAAAGTTCTGAGTGCAGAATAAATTTTTATTCATTTAATTTAATACCAATAATCCTACTAAATGCAATAATTTTGTAGGTTAGAAATTAAATATATGCCTTAAACGCAACTGCAAAAATTAATATACTTTTTTGGCAGTTGTTGCTTAATTAATTTCGCACCCAAGGAACCACTGATTTTTATGAGCTCACCCACACACTCAAACGCACTCACAGCTACACTCACACCCACCCACACCCACTCACGCATACACTCGCACTCTGCAGACCATATACATGCATATTGCATGGTATCTGGGCATTTTTAATAAGTAACCAATTTTTTTCACGCATTTTACTGCCACGGCGCTTTCTCTTTTCGCTGGTACCCTTCTGCCAACTTCACCTTCTTCCCCTCTCTCCCCCTTTCACGCTGCTCTCCCCCTTCATTCCGCCACACACACACATACGCCCCTGGACAATTTTGTGTGCGCCATTTTGGTCGTTTTATAAATTAAATATGCCCTCGCGCAATTTCAGCCAGCGATTGTTATTATGCCCTGTAGAATTGCTGCTGTTGGGTATATCAACTGTGTGTTTCATATAATTATAAGTATATTTAGCTTCAATTTAAATTTAGATTTTTTGTTTATTTTCATTAAATATATTATATATTTAATATATTTTTGAATTTTATAAAGTAGAATTCTTTTTATAAATCCGATTATTTTATCTGTATTTGCATAGATTAAAATATTTAATATAAACAAGATTATTTCAGATATAAATGTATAAACTAAAATATTTCATATATGTATGTAAATCCATTATCAAATATAAAATTAATATGATCAAGTACGAATTACTTGATTTAATTTTTCTTGTACAGTTTCTCTAGCTTAATTTAAAAATGTTCCGGGATTCTCTTAGATTTTCTATTCAGAAATTTTTGTTAGTTTTTTTTTTTTACATTTTACATTTAAATTATGAAGAATAGTATTTTGTTAAAGGTAAGCAGTTAGTTTTCTGTTAAGATTTGCTTTTAATAATGTTTTTCCAAGCAGATAAGAATTGTTTTCTATAAGCATTTTAAATTTAAATTAATTAAAAAAGAATTGTTTTTATTTAACATTTTTCTTTTAAATTAATGATAAATAAAATAGAAATATTATTTATTTGAAGCTCGCATTAACTGGAATTTGTGATTAGAAATTTTTCCAAGCAACATGCAGATTGAAAATATTAAATAACAGAAATTACAGGGTATCCTGTAACGTAGCTTATTAAAATTGCAGGTTGAGATCTGCTTAACTGTTTGCTGTTATTTTGGCCGCCGCAAACGCAAATGTGGCACAGTTTTTGTGCCCGGGTTAAATGGATTACAATGGCTCTGTTATTGTGCTGTGGGTGTTTCGGGTGTTTGTGAGTGTTTTTCGGGTGCTTGTGGGTGTTTTCGGGTGTGTTGGGTGCTTTGGGTGTTGGCTAAATGTGCGACACGCCGTTAAGCAGTTCATTTGTAGGCAATTTTCGTATGATTACAAACAATTTCCGTTGCCTGAGAGTGCGTGCGATTAGCCCAAAATATTTATGGATCCTACTTAGCTGGCTTTTTGCCATGATTTTTATGGCTTGAGGGGAGCAGGGATGGTAGGGGAGTGCGGTTTACTGTATGACTAAATAATTTACTCAGCCGTAAAGCTTATAAATTTTTTGGCACATTTCAGTAATTCGTATAACAACTTTGTTAGCTGCTTATTGTTATGGTTTATATTTTAAAACGAAATATTTGTTTAACGTCATTTTGAGCACATAAAACTAATTAAATCAGCTGCGATCGTAAAAAACGAAATCTCTCGATTCACCCCCATAAAAAGTGTAAACAAAAGCCACGACAAAAAACCAAATAAACCAAAAACAAACATAAATATTTGCTGTGGACTTAGCTTAAATATTTTGGAAAGTAAATTATAACATTAACAGCTTAAATATTAGCTCGTAAAAAAGTTGCTTAACAAAAGCATTCTTTTATAAATAAATCGAGCTTAAATCGTTTCAACACGTTTCTATACGCTTCGAAATGGGGTATATAAAATATGTTGTAAGCTTGGTGACGGACTTAACTTAATTAAAATTTGTTCTTTTATATATATTTGCTACGATATCAATCTAAAATTATTTTTTTAAAGCTTTCAAAAGATAAAAGCTTTAGCTTAAGCTAGTTAAGATTTCACTTAAAATTATTCATCATTTGTTACGTTATTATTATGTTTGAATTATTCTACAAATTCGAAGAGTATAATTTAGTCAAGTTACCCTCTCAGTTGCTCTGATTTGCATAGGCAAACAGTCACATCGAAATCGAAATCAAAATGCATTATAATCGTTTGGAATATATGAGCATATTTAAAGCATCCACATAAAACGACACCTATTCAAAATTCTCGCTCTCTACTATACACTCAGAAAAACTGCTACTCTCTTACTTTGTTCAATACTTGATCTGAGTAAGAACGTTTCTATCATCTCATCCATAATTTCTTAATTTTAAATATTATTCATTGGCTTATTTTAAATGTATTACTTTAAATTATATTTAAAAGTAACTATTTTTAGTACATTCTAGATTATTTTAAATCTTTCCATTTTAAATAAATTGTTATTAAAATTTATAAGTCCAATTATATGTTCAATAAATATTCAAAATTATTTTGAATCTTTTTAGTCTTAGCATAAATTTTATATGAACTTAAATATATTCTCACTTGTTTTTAAATCTATGCTGTTTATAATTAAAATAATACTGAAATATCGAGTACGATTTGTACCAAAATTTAAGATATATTCAAGATTATATTAAATCTTTTTGACGGCATATTAAATTTTATTTTCTTCAATCTATTCTGATTTGTTCTGAAATCAAATATTTCTTAATATCATGCTTAAATATTAAGTTGAGAGCTCGCTAGAATTTAGTAAGCCATTTTTGGATTGATTTAATAATGAAAATTAAAGAAATTCAGGTTTCTGTCCAGTTTTCTCTGAGTGTAGAGAGTTTTTGGGCGAGATGTGAGAGTGTTATCTCAACAAGGCAGTTAATTGCTTAATCTGCGCGGACTCGGGCCAAGAGTGCATTAGATGATGGCTCACATTTATGGCTCAGTTTGCCTTTACTTTTACGGTTTATGGTATACGGTTTACGGTTTACGGCTTACCTGCATCGATGACTCATCCGTAGTTGGAAACATGAGCAATTTGCTTATCCGATGCGTGTCTCCTGCCGGCGGTGGCTTCAATAATTTTATAGCCCACGTTGCACTGCAATCAATTAGCATTCTGACCTGTTTTGCTCCCCCCTCAACCCGATCTCCTCTCTTCCCTCATGACTTCTTATCAGTTTGACGCGCTTGTTAATGAACGAGCGAGGCTCCAAAGAGAGAAGAGAGAGAGAGAGGGAGAGTCGGTGAGAGGGGTAGTCCTCTCATATTTTGATACATCGATTCCAGTCTTTATTTCTGTTATTGTTATGGGGCCGTTGCTTAAAAGCTTTTTGCTTAATACGCATTTTAAATGTTAATTAAAATGTGTTCATTTGCCCAGGCGGCTCATTAACTGTTTCTCTGCTTCTATCTTTAGATTTTTGTGTCTTCAGATATATCTTTTGTATTGGGATCTCCTTAAACGATCGATATATTTGGATGACTATTGTGTTTCTCTTTGTTACATTTTGAAATGAAGCTTTGTTTGAAAAATTTATGTTATTGAGATTTTTTGGATATATCTATTTAAATTATTTTAATAAATTATGAAACTTTAATGTATTATAAAACGAATTTGCATTAAATATATATTTTAAGGTATTTTATCTATTCAATTTTCTTAAACAAATTTTTATGGAAACTGTTTTCTATTTAGAATAGAATTCTGAACTCCAAAATTATGTTTTCTTTTGTGAATATTATTTCTACAGACTCAAATTAATCTTTGAAATAGCAAAAATTGATTTAATTTGTTTGCTTTTTCGAATTTATTTATTATTTGTTATATGAAATTCAATATCACAATAAATTATAAAACGCTTTTGCCATAAATACATTACTTATTTTTACTTATTTTATATATTCTATTTGCTTCAACAAATTGTTCCGGAAAATATTATAAATGACTTTTTGCATAATGCAAATCGTAATCATTTTTCAAAGCGACAAAAGAAAGCAAAATAAAACAACACAGAAAAGAGAGAAAGATTTCCGTGTAACAAATGAATTTTTTCATTTTTTCTGGCCGCCTTTTCCCAAAACAATTAAAAATTGCAATTGGAATGCGATGGGGCAAAGGGAGAAGCCAGAGGATAGAAGGAAAAAGAAGGATGTCTACCATAGTCTACGGGTCTCCGTTGCTCGTTCTGTTCTCGTTCATCATCTGAAATGCATTTTAGCTGAAATTAAAAAATTGTCTGTGCCGTTGCGGGAGAGAGGACTGTGAATCACAGTTCATTAATTTCAAATGCCCAGCATCAGAGCAGCAGCCGAAGCTGAAAAACCAGAAGCAGTTTCTGGTCTCTGATGCCGTTATTGTTTGTTTTTAATATTTGAAAATTCTGGCAAAAAGCAGGCTGGGAAGCAGACACTTGAAACTCTATACAAACTGCCTTTAGGTTTGTCCCTGACTGACTGACAGATGAAATTTGTTGGCTCTCGGAAGTGGGTGGAAAGATTCCCAGGATGAAACCGAGTCAAGCTCCTAGCAAAGGCAACAAAAACTATGCATATTAAAGTTATCACTAAGCAGCTGACAAAGTAAGCTAAATAAGTAGTATATACAATTTCAAATATATCAAAAATAAATCTATTGAAATTAGCAAAATAAAACCAAAAATAATTTGCAGCAGTTTGAAAATTTATTTTTTATTAGTTGAATATTAGTTAGATTTTAAAACAATTTAACAAATTTTTAATATCTACAAAACAAATCGCAAATCGATAATGAAATACATATATTATTTAATTCTTTCTTGCCTCGAAATCCAGCCAAACATCTCCTTGTAGTTTTATGATAATGCCAAACGGATCGATTAGATTATCCTTGCGAGTTTTGGGATTGACTTTAACATTGAAATTGTTAATGATTTCAACCACCGCAGATTTGACCTGAACCAGCGCAAAACGCATGCCTGGAAAGAGTTTTTTAAATTTGAATTAAATAAATTGAAGTTATGTCAAGGGAAATTATTTTTTACCTATACAAATGCGAGGACCATCTCCAAAAGCCATAAAGACGCCACGCTCGCGATAGTTTTTAGCTGCATCGGGTTCCAGAAAGCGTTCCGGCTGATACTTCTCGGGATCTGGGAAATAGTCCTCGTCTCTCGTATAGCAGGCATGTGGAATGGAGACCACAGTGCCTTTTTTCACGGTGATGGGAGAACCTTTGCCATTGGGCAGCTCAATGGTTTGGGTGCAGAATTTGTTGGAAAACGGAATGGCAGGGAATATCCGCAGGGTTTCTGGAAGAATTGCAATTTTGGTAAGTGGTATTTATGTAAAAAAGTTTATTTATACTGAGAAAATACAAGAATGAGCCATTTTACAAAATAAAGATTTCAAAATAATCTTATTCAAGGCTTAAATTCAAGTTCAAATTGAAATATAAACGTGATGGGAAACATGCGTTTAATGAAAGAGTAAAACCGGTGATATTCTCAAAAATTAACGAAAAAGAATCTATTTGTAATAAATTTAAATATGTAAAAACGGTCTAACAATTTCTTAGAATTTCGGTGTTGCATTCCGAATTTTTTCGCTTTTTTCGCTTGTTAAATTTCGTAATTCGGGTATTGAATAACATATCGCTCGTTTACCAGAAGAGTGTCATAACTCAAAAAACGTGATTTTTGAGCTAATGATGCAGTAATGTTCGTTGGATATTAATCTATCTTGTGTCAAAATTTCATTATCCTATCTTCAACACACACAGCGTGAGAAGAGAATATGTCGCTCCACCTTGTATGGAGATACACGGCGCTTGAAAACTTTAAACGCGTTTATCTCGAAACGAACTTTTTTGAGTTATGACACTCTTCTGGTAAACGAGCGATATATTCTTGATAAAATACTCAGTCACTTGATTTTTCTTGCAGAGCAGTACTTACCCTGTATGCAGGCATCCAAAAAAGGTAGTTCGGTCAACTTGTCAAAGTCAACAAATCCCTGGGAGTTAAGATTCTGCTGAATTTCCTCGCGTAAACGATCTTGAACCTCCCGATCTCTGGCAAGGAAAAGCAGGGTATGGGTCAAGGTTGTTGCTGTAGTTTCAAAACCATCAATTAGAAAGGTCATCGTGTGGGCTGTTAGCTGTTTTGTGTTGAGGTTGTGTTTTTTCTGCAATTGAAGTATGTATTCCAGGAAATCCGCACGATCCAAAGTTTTGTTTGCCAATGAGCCCTTTCGAGCATCGATCGCATTCTGCATCAAATTCACAAAAAAGCCTTCCACGTCCTTGGGAATGAAGCGAATCTTTCTAAACTTGAGAATGACTGGGAATATCGCTACCAGCATGAAGTTAATAACCAAAGACCAGGATTGACCAAAGAGGTTCTCGATCTTCCCCTTAATGGGCGTGGGCGTATCCGAAAAACTCTGAGCGCCAAGACCCAAAACGCAGTCCGTAACAGCCTCCGTGGTAAAGCACAAGCTTAGCTGCAGTATTGAAAAATTCATGATTAATCGATATTTATCGCTAATTTCGATTACTTACGCTCTTGCCGTTGAGGCCATCCTTAGAGCCAATGCGTATCTGCTTACGTATATATTCACTCATCTTGGAACAAACCTTATTGGTCACGGGATAAACAGCTTTGATCTGCAAAAACAAAAATTCAGATAGGGTATTATTATGTTGGTGGTGTGGAGGAACATAATTATCTAATATTGTTCCTTTATTAACTTTAACCGATTATAATGCGCTTATAAGGAAAGATTATTATAATACAAAGGAGCATATGTGCGTTTGTGTTTTGAATTGTCATAAGGTTCTTATGGATTTGTGGGCGTAGGGGGCGCTCTACGGAACATTTGAAAAAAATCTTTAGTGCGTATGGTATATATCTACACACATTCAAAATTTGATATGTCCAGCTCTTATATTTGCTGAGATCGTAACGTTTATACAGACAGCGGATGGATGGACATACAGACGGGACTGAATCAAGTTAGTTCTGGAGTCTACATTGTAACAAAGTTATTCTACCTTTTTCATGTCCAATATAGATTACAGAATATTTGCATTGTCTGCTTACCCGACTCATGGTTAGTCCGGGTGTTATATCAGCGCGACGTTCCTTCCACTTCTCCCCCTGCATAGTGAACATATTGTTGGCCAGTATATAGTCGGATTTCTCGTCAACAAGTCCAGAGAGTTCGTTATCTCGGAAATGCCGGAAGTCCGTGACGAATACGCGATGTGCTAGCTCCGGGCTGACTACCAATAATTGTGGAGATCGTCCTGCATAAATGCCAACTGCATCGTAATCCTTTTTATACTCTCTTAGAAACAAAAATATAGATAGTTCAGTGCTGATATGAAAAGTCAGTTAGGCTGTCTTACCTATAGATGTCCTGTATATCGTAAATGGCATGTCGCTTCATCCTGTACATGTTGGGAAAGTTGCCAGTCAAGAGCTTGGGACTCGGTCCCGGGACCCTCAACTTGCTCCAGTATCCATAGTTCCAGGTAAGGAAGATATAGCCCAAAGCCAGCACCAGCAGTAATAAACCAATGGTCAAAAACATGTTGTTGAAAGTCGTTTATTTATAATTCTATCTACTATATTTTTGCTTTCCTCACTCGACATACGTTTGGATCGCAGTCAATTGAGCAAGTGATTGTTAAGTGTGTTCTGCTCAACTTTTTATACAATTTAGTTTATTTACGTTTACTGTCGGGGTCAGTAACGAGATAAGCCTAAATTGATATTAAACAGCATTTCAGCTTCTAATGCAATCGTCACCAGACTTTTTGAAATGTATACAATGAGGTCTGATAACGCTTATCAGACGTTTGCCGCACTTCAATTGCTATCACTTAATAGTTGATTAAAAAATCGCCGGGTCTGTTATTAATGTATGATAACACAGTTTTTTATGGGCATATAAAAAATTAAGTTTAACAAAAATACCCATAAAATTTTAATTTAATTTAATTCGTAATGTACTTTGCATATATAATAGGCATAGGGTATGACTTAGTCGACTCTATAAAGTATTTTCTATATTTAGATTATGTTGTGCAAGTCGAAATTTATCTCTGTATTTCGAGCACTAATTGAGATTGTTAAATTTCATTGGGGAATAACAGACTATGAGATACTGTTTAAGTGTAGATAAGGAACATGTGGAGAGATTCTCTGATTAGACTTTTAGTCAAGTAAAAAGATTAGGAATGTTATTAAAAGAGGTAGATTTGATTTTAGAAAGATTAGGATTTTTCTGCACTTCAGTTTATTTCCATGGATACAACCCTCTCTCAAATATATAAACATTGTTTTTTTTTATCCAATTTCCAGATTAACGACAGAACAGCAAATAAATAGAGTAGAATAAAATGTTCTGAATAGAATATAACAATTTATAGCTTCTATAAATCTCAAATGCTAGGTTAAACTAAGTTAAATTTGTTCCCATATTTTAAAAATTATTATGAATTAATTTAACCAAGACCAATAATAAATAATAACAAATATTTCACATTTATTGACAATAAACGCTTTGTGCTAATTCCGTACAGGATCTACAAAACAATCTGGAGGCTGATTAGATAACACCTCAAGACGGAAATTTCATCAGCCACTTGGTTAATTTATCGCACAATTCACGTACGCCAACTTAATAAAATTAAGCTTATAAATTTAACTTTACCATGCTCCAAGAAAGCTTTTTTTTATCGCTAGATGGCTAAATAAAATAAACTGCAAGTCAGCATGAAAAAATAGAATGAATTTTAGTTTGCTTGGTAGCAGAAACAATCTTTACTATAAAGTTATAATGAAATTGCAGAATTTATATTGAAATCCATACGGGTGGTCTTACATTAGCAATGATATATGTAGTAATCTCGAGCATAATCTGAGTACAAATAAAGCCATCAGGTATGAGGAGCTCTTAGGCATATTCATAAAGTTGCATTAAGAAACTAAAGCAAATGACAGTTTTCAGGCAATCTGTAAACAAGTGACAAAGTCTGATGTATAAATATCGCATACAGTACACTTGGAGAAAAACTTACTTGATTCAAAGCAGAACGAACTAAATTAGAGCAATTCTTAGAATTTTTTTATTACAATTATTTATAACTAAATCTATTTTTTTGAATATTATTTGTGCATAGAAAAATTTTATTTTAACTTGAATCTTAAGTCGCTTGTTCTTAAATCATTCCCTGATTTATTGGCATTTACCTCGTTGAATTTAAAATAATAATCCTTATATTGTTCTTGAGTATTCTATTATTTTATTGATTTAATTGATTTAATATATTAAATTCCAGAAATTTTCTGCGCAATTTTTTTTTGAGTGTACCAATGTAAAAATGTAACTGTGTGTGTGTGTGTGTGTTGAGTGTCAGTGTTGCCATTTCCATTACTCCCACACGGTTTTAGTATTGTCGTCCAATTGCTCACTTAATGGATTGCAAGCGCAGTTAATAACTTAGTCAACTTCCTAAGGGGATCGGTGGGAGAGAGAGATAGAGCGGGAGGGAGAGAGAGGGAGAGGGAGAGAGCGAGAAGTGCTGACAAGCGGTAACAAAAGTGTGCCAAGTGGAGCTCCACTGCACTGTGGGGCAATTAAACACTCAGCCACAAAAGCCTGCTTAATGACAACACACTGAGATGTGGCTGGGGGGAGGGGAGACCTGTCTGTCCGGTCTCTACGGTCTGTCCGTCCGTCTGTCTTTACAGAAGTGAACTGACCACGTGTGACAAATTGACGCTTTTTAATTTCGCCTGCATTCACACTCACATGCACATTCACAAACACTCACACTCACACTCACACTCACACTCACCCGCATTCGTATTCGCAGCACTTTAAACGTGAAGCGCCACACGAATCAACAATATTGAATTACGCATACGCACAGTGGGCTGCATAGCAAATAAACCTTTATTTTATGGAAATCAATTACTTAAAAAATAAATATAAATAAAAAATAAAAAAAAAAACTTGGGAATATTTATAAAAATCATTAAATAATATCGTGGTTTTTGTTTGATAAAATATAAATTTAATATTTAATAAATATAATTTTTACTTTAACAAAATATCATAATTTTTAGTCTCTTTTAGTTTTTACTCAAGAAAAAACAACTAATTTTCAAGTTATTCAAAATAACCCTAATACTAAGTTCGCAGTTAACCGAAAAAAGATCATTTTTAAACGAAAATATATGAGGTAACTTTTCTAAAATGTATAAAAATAATAAAGTTAAATAATACTCCGTAATTTGTAGAGAATTTTAAGGTATTTAATTTCTTACTTTAATTTTATTGAATTTCATTATAATAAAGAAATAATTTATAAGCATGACAGCATTTGCAATATGATAAATTAATTGATTTTGGTATGTAGAGAAACACAATAAAGAGATATATATTTTAGCAGTATTATTAGGATTGCAAATATTGTAATTTAGTCCCACTGTGCTTGCAGCGATGGCTGCCCAGTTTGGTCGTTGTCAACGGAGATACTGATTGACGATGTTGTTCTTGCTCTTGCTCTTGCTGTTGCTCTGCTAAAAAGGTGTTTTCATTTTGAATGCAAAAACGTCGCCTTGATTAATTGCGTGGCACGCATTGCAGTCCAGTGTCCACTGTCCACTGTCCACCGTCCGTACAGTGGGCACTGGCAGGCTTGGAGCCAAAGTAGCCATAACTGTCGCACTGTGGAACTCTACTTTATTTAACAAATGATGTGCATGTCTTCTGCCTGGCGATAATATCCGGTTCCTGGCGCTCATAAGAGTTGACTTGGGGCATAGACGAGAGCAGGCCACATGTGTACACTTAGAAAAATGCAGAGCAAATTGTTTCACAAAAAAAAAAACTCTGAAATTAAACCTGTTTTGTTTAAGAAATTAATTAGAAATGGGGATATAATTGTGAATGAATGCAGAATTATTAAGACAAACAACGAATTCCAGCTAAATTGAAGTGAACAGAATAATTAAATTAATTAATTATTTATTTAAAAAATAAAAGTTTAAATTTTAATTTAAATACAAATAAGGTGAAAATATATATAATATATAATATATAATATAGTGTGATATATTTATTTATTAATATATTTACGATTTATTTCAATTGATAGAAAAAATAAAAACTAAGTTATAATTACATTAAAGCGTTAAATAAAATAAATGATTAAAGCAATTCTGCGCATAATAGTATATTAAATAAAATATAGTTAATTTACATTTAATTTAATTTAAAAGAATAAGAGAATAAAGAATAAGTCGTATCTTAATTTAAAATTAAAATTGTGTTAAATATAATATCTTCGATCTGACTAATAAGAATTTTTAGAAAAGACTTCAATAAATAATTTTATTCTTGGATGTAGATTGTGTAGCTCATCGAGTTTTTGGCACAGAAATTTATTGATTTAAATACGGCAGCTCTTGATATTTCTCTCAGTGTATGTGCGTGTGTGTGTTTGGCAAACCAATCAAAATGTTAATGACACTCTCAATACAGTTATCACTGAGAAGGAAGGAGGCAGAAGGAAGGAGGCGATGTCCCACTTGACTTGGAGCCTTTTAACATTTCTGCCATGACTTGGCGACAAAGTTGTTGTTGTTGTTGCTGTTGTTGTTGCTGTTGTTGTTGCTGTTGTTGTTGGCTGTTAAGTTGTCATTTCCATTATGACCATGTCGCTTTAGCATTTAACAAATAGTTGAGACATTTACAAGCGCTGATAACAGATCGCAGCTGAGGAGTTGAGGAGCTGAGGAGTTGAAGAGCCGAGGGCTTTGGCTGCGGATCAATGGCACCAGCTTCAATTTCAATTTCAATTTCAACTTCCAACACGAACGATTTGTGTTAATGTGTTTTACATTTTTTTGTGGAGTTTTGGAGTTTTGTTTTGGATGGTTTGTTGTGCAGTCAGCTTAGCTAATTTATGTCGCTTTTAAATGGGCAAGCGACAAAGGTTTTTAGAGCTCAATATTCATATGGTTTTTGTGTCGCTTTTGCCATTTACCATGTCGTTTTGTATTGTCACACATTAATCAAAGGCACAGCGCTGCCATAATGCTCATAAATAACATAAACAACCTCTAAAACCAGAGTCAGATTAAGCTGAGTTTAGACTTGAGAGATACCCTGTTGAACTACGGGAAATTGGGGCTTGGTTTGAACATGAGTTGAGCTCAGATTTTTATATTACAATAATACGTAGAAATTAATGTGATAAAAACCAATTGAAAACCGGAAAGATTTGATCCAAAATGTATAAAATGTTAAATAAAAATTTAATCAAAAATATATAAAAGGAAATTTGAATATATTATATTAAGTATTCATAATACTTTATATACATTTTTTGTTCTTTCTTTTTATTTACAATCTGTCTGCTTAAACAATAAGTAAATTGTATAATTAATATTAATTTAATACAAACAGCAGTTTTCCAGTGAGTCCTGCATTATATATAACTCCTTTTCAGTTTGTTCCAATTTCTTTATATAAATAAGAATTAAATATTATTAAGTATAAGTCGATTAAAAATTATTAAATAATTTAATGATAATAATAAATTAAAGATAATTAGAAACAAAAATAAAATGTACTTAATATAGATATAGATTTAAACAAACTTAAAATCGATATAATAAAAATAAAACCAATTTGTTGTTAAAAGGCGATTTAAGAATCATTAAAATCATTAAATATCTTTAATATATGTATTAAATAAAATTTAGTAAATAAAAATAATTACATAATAAAAACGTTACGTAACATTAAAAAAAATAAAAATATAGTTAGTTAGTTATAGTTTGATGTTTGTAGTTTAAATGAATTATCTTCTCTATGAATAAAACTCTTTGTCGTCTAACGCTGTAAGAGCTACATATAAAGCTACAAAAAATCTCATAAATTAGCAAATAGGCGGGTTTTAAAAAATGCAAATTGCAATATTTTAATAAAAAGAAAAAGTTTAAAATAAAATATGTTTTGTTATGTGACATTTACAGGGTATTAGCTTTATTGTTGGCTATGATTAAAGCCAAACTCAGACCAAGGCATCGGCCCACGCTATAGACAAACTCACTCAGGGCCTCTAAGTTGAAGAGAAGAAGGGGGAGGTGGGGCTGAATGGAGTAGAAATGAAGTAAAGAGGAGGGGAAGGAGGAGAAAAGAGGAGAGGGGCATAATAATTGGCTGGCGCTTTTGACATGTTAACATGATAATATGACAGACAAGTCAGCGGCGCATCAAAAACTTATCGGGCCCAAAGAGAGAAGAACAACAGAGACCGGATATGGCCGGAATGAGGCAAGATAATGAAGAGAGCGAGATAGCAAGACAGAGGGAGAGAAAGAGAGAGAGAGGGGAATATGAGCCTCGCTTCACTGGCGCTTTAGATGGCGTCCATTGAATGGTCGATGAGAGTGTTGACGCAGAGCAGAGCCATAAAAAATGAAATTATAAAAAACATGTTGATAATGCAGCAAATTGTAGGCTGCAGCTGATAATAGGGAAAGCATTAAAAACATATCGGGAAATAGTTTGTATCATTTATCAAACGATAACTGCTCGTGGGTGTTATTGTTTATACGCATAATTACAAGCTGAAAGGCAATTTGAAATCGATTTGTCAACAGACAGACAGGAAGCGAGAGAGAGAGAGAGAGAGACGAGACAGAGAGAGAGAGAGAGAGAGAAAGAAAGAGAGACAGGCGAAAGGGACTTAGAAGCTGCCATATGGCTACACAGAGCGAATAATGTTCTTAGAGTTTGGAAAGGTTTAAATTAAAAATCTGGCAAACCGCAAAAAATTCTTGAATTAAAAAACCTTGAATAAAACTTTTTATTTAGAACTGCAAATATTAAATAAAATCTTGAAAAGAGCAAGAAAAAAAGTGTATTACAAAATTAAAACTACATTTTTGAAATAAAACTTACAATTCTAGTTTTAAAAATTAATTTTTTTTATCGAAAAAAGAAAGAAAGAAAGAATATTCAAAAATAGTATTTAAAACTTGAAAAAATAAAATAATATTATAAATAAGCATAAAGAGAGAATGTAAAATAAAAGCTATAGAAAATATAAAAACGTAAAAGATCTAAAATAATAATAATAATAATAATGTGAGCAGAGTGAAATTATATACTATATCATATTGTTTTATTTTATTTTATTTTATTTTTAAGTTAATTTAATTAATTATTTAATGCCCAATGGAGACTAGTTGGCAGAGAAATTTGAAATCTATTAAATATAATTAAAGTTGAGCATAAAATGTAATAAAATATATATTTAAATTTACGTTAGAAAAATGTGCTGATCGAAAATTACAATTAGAAACACAATAATTTTAAAGAGATAAAAAATTGTACTCAAAAACGTGAAACTTAAAATTTCAATTCAAGAATTATTGATTTATATCTTTCTGTGTATATAAGTAAAATCCACTGCCGATCTTTTGCTCTTGCCTCTCTTTATTAAAGCCAGCGTAAATAATTTTTCCAAAACGATTTCCTTGAAACGTTTTAGCGGCCGTTTGAGACCTTTGACCAACTGGCAATCAGCTAAAAGACCAAAAGCAAAAAACACTTCCGATAAGTGCAGATCTGGTCGCTAATCGAAGAGGCCCGATGCTTAAAATGTTGCATCCGACACGTACACAGTACGAAAAACCTTTTGCGTAATTGACAGACGGACAGACGGAGAAAAACGTTTTGTTTGAAATTGAAATCGTTGCTGAGTTGCTCAGTTTCTTAGTTTCTGTTTCTGAGTTTCTCAGTTTTTGCTTTCATCGGAGAGCTGCAACCGCAGAGCGTCTAAAGCGCAGAAAAAAGATTAATTCGAAATGTTAAACTCTTGTGTAGGATTTCAGCATTCAGCATTTAGCATTTAGCATACCCTAGCCAAAGAGCGAACTATATAATTGGATACGGCGCATCAGGCAGACGGGCACGTTTCGTATTAACTGAAAAAGCGGAGAGTGGTCAAAAGCCCCTGCAATTGGCTATGAAAATGATGGCAAATTTAAGAAGGCCGCATCCACGAAGTATTCATTTCGCCATCGCCATCGCCATCGCCATCGCCATCGCCATCGCCATTACATTTGCATTCACATTCACAAACATATTCGCATTCGCATTCGAATCAATTTCAAATAGCCATCCGTCAAACTTCATCAACAGCAGAGCTGCGAGTTGCGCTTTTTTATCGCCAAATGTGGCTTCTTTTTTTTACAAGAATTTGCTAAAAATATTTTACACTGCCGAAAGCGGGATTTTATTTCTTTGAAATATGTTTACTATTTTTTATAAATTTTCTTAGATTTTTTTTTTAAATATAATTCATGCTAAAGAATTTCGTATTAAAAAGTAATTAATAAAAAGAATTTCGTATTAAAAAGTAATTAATAAAAAAATGTTCATTATTTGTTAACAATTAAACTATTTGTTTTCAGTTAAATTTTCTTAATTTAATATTGTTGCTTATAGTGTTTTAACGGTTTAAATATTATAAGCAAATTGTTATTTAATTTGGTATTTGGGAGAATTTTATAAACCCGGCTGTAGCATATTTTCCAAAACAGAATGATGCAACAATTTTTGTTTTAATTTCTATTTTGTAAAGGTAAATATTGTATTTCTTCTAATTTGCGCCATTACTCTTTTAAATTATTTCGCAAATTAAAATATCTTAAAATTCTATGACAACTAAAGTTTATTTAGTCAGATTCGCAAATCAACGCGAGTCAAAATTTTTGGAGTTTTCAAGTGATCAATAAACTAAAATCTAAAAAAGAGAAGCTTACAAAAATACAACTATTGGAGATTTGTGGAATTGTAATTTAAATTTTAATGGAAAATCTTAGAAAATCTTCACAATAATTGATTATTAATAAATAAATTTTCCTTGACTTTTTTTGGAATAAAACTAGCTTTATTTCGATGTGGTTTCCGCCAAAAATCGCTGCTGTTACGCAACACTGCTCATCAGCTGCATTAAAATGGCAATAATCATGATCAGCAGACAGATCAGAAGAGTGTGTGTGAGAGAGAGAGAGGGATAGGGAGAGAGAGAGAGATGGAAGAGGAGAAAAACTCTTTTAGCTGTTGTTGATGAAAACGATTTTAAATTATTTTTATTTCAATTGCAAAATTGTATTGCTTTTTGCAAATGGATATGGCTTTAGCTGCGGATCTGCTTCGATAACTCCATCCATCCAACCATCCATCCAATCTCGTCCATTCATCCATTCCTCCAGCCGCATGTCTACTATTATGTACAATTTTTTGCGCTTTTTCTGTTTTATTGCTACTCCATTAAAATTGAATTGAGTTTTTGTTGTTGTTGCCTGTTAAAGTTGAAAATATAATAACGCTCATTACGCTGCCAACGGCAACGATTCTGCGGATGAATGTTGAATTAAAATTTATTGATTATTTGCCGGCGAATAATTACAAGCACGCTAATTATGCAATAATTATGCAAATTTTGCAATTTTATCGGCTTATAAATTGTCTGTTAAATTATAATTACAAATTGAATACTTTTCATTAAATTGCTTTTATCAAGAGCCGCCATATAAAAGCAACTGCACTGAATAAAACATTTGCATACATTTTATGGCGCATTTTTAATTATCCAATAAATAATAAAAGCAAAAACAATAAACAATAAAAAACAATTAAATAAATACAAACAAAACAAAAGACTGCACTGCTTTGCTAAGCAGTGAACATTTATAAACTTAACAAAGCAGTGTACTGTAAACACGTTCCAACAGCTGCAGTTCAAAACAAGCAGTGCAAAACAAGCACGCAGTTCGTATTTAAACCGCTAGCTGGCGCAAGTAAATTTGTTGGTTTGCGTATTGGCTCAATAGCGTTGTTGTCTTGACTTAAACTTATTGTTGGTTTGTATCCGCACTAACTTAACGAAACTGCTCTGTAGTTGGCATAAACTGCGGCAGATGTCGCCTTTGAGCTCTAAAAGGAGAAGCACGAAAATCGCACAAAATTCAACAAAAATTGATAAAATTAGATTTAATTAGATAAAATGTGGGCTTAAAGCAATTAATTAAAATTTAAATTACATTAAGTTTATTGTTATTTTACTATTAAATTTGTCTTAAATTGTATTTGATGCAAATTGGACAAAATTTGATAAAATAAAGTAAAATTATAAAATTTAAAATTAGATTTAATACGTAAAATTTTGTTAAAAAAAGTTAATAACCTTGTATTTCCAATTTTTCAATGGGTACAGGGTATAAAAACAACATTTGTGCTTAAATTAAATTCAATTAAACTAATTTTTTATATTCAGATTACATGTATTTTTATGTCGAATTTACGCAAATTAGGCAAAAAACAAAAAAATTAATTCAATATGATATTATTTGGTTTTAAATAAATATATGTTTTAAATTAAATTAAATTATTATCAAATTAAATTCATTGCGATCAACAAACAAATTAAAAATGCAATGTAAAATAAATCAAAATTAAAATTAAGATTAAGATATCTGATGACATTATGTTTTGCCTGGTATTCAAATAATTTCTATTTTGTTTCTGCTTTTGATTTTATATTTTTGATAGTTTCTTATGAATTTGGCGATAATTTTCGCTGTCATTTTAGTTTTTATTAGCTGAACAGCTACGAAAACAAAAATAAGCGGCTGTCAAGCCCCATTAACAGTCGTCAGAGGCAGATGGACCGCCCTGATGTGCAGCAGCAGAAGAAGAAACAAGTTGAGGAAATATATATACAGATACAGATACAGATACAGATATATATGCTATATAGCTATATAGCGTATATATCCCTCTGCATCTGCTGGTCTTTGTGTAATTGTTTTAAATTAGGCGATGTCAATGCAGGTCTCTCGGTCGCACTCTCTCGCTTTCTCCTTCTCCCTCTCTATTTCTCTCTCTCTTTCTCTGTCTCTTTCTCGTCTCTCTGCATTTCCCATTTCCATTTCTCCCAGTTTGCTGCTCCCATTTGTGGCGCAAATTGTGCGTTAATTGAAGTGTAACGGTAAACGCAGTTGACGTCGCAGTCGGCGTAGACGTCGCCGCGGCAGAGGCAGCAACAACACTCATACGCACTGTTGCTGCTGATGAAGCCAAATGATAATTGCGCATGTTTTTGTGGAAAAACGTACATAAATAGTAACAATCTCATTAAAATCTCTGCCCAAGGGCCCCTAATGAGCGCACCCAGAACACAGAACTGGGAGTAAAGTCAACCGAAAGTAAACCGAAATGTAATTATATCGCATTATTTGTCATTGCGAGCAAATGAATTGAAACAAATTTAGTGTGACAAATGAATTGTTTATATGTGCGTACACACACACATGTGTGCACTGCGAGAAAAATCAAGAAATTTCGTAAATTAATCAAGAAATTTCGTAAATTAATCAAGAATTTCCACTGTCAAAAGTTGCCTGATCGCTTCAGATTCAGATTCTTTAGAATTAGTCACAAGATATTTTATTTGATATAAGATTGAAATAAGCTACGTTTCTTAATTTATTATTTTTATCTGTTACCTGTTAATTATTTAATTTTTGAATTTAAGTTCATACTTGTTTTAAATTTATATATAAATTTATGTTTACGACTGAATTTTTTTACATAAATGAATTCTTCAAATTCACTTTTAGTACAAAGATATTTGATTAATTTTCAAGTTTAAAATATGCTACAATTGGTACTTAATTTTTTAATCAATTAATTTCTTGTTTTATTCCCAATCTTTTATTATCAGTTAATAAAATTGTAATCTATCGTTTCATTTCATACTAAATTTCAATTTGTATTTTTATATTCTCAGTCGACTCATTTAAGACAAGATTAAATATATAAATATATAAATAAACAAATATATTAATAAATAAATATATAAATAAATAAATATATGAATAAATAAACATCTAAATAACTGAATTCAAAAATAATTTAATTAACATTAATTAATTTAATAAACATTAAATTACCATTAATTTAATCATGCTTTGCACTTAATTTAAAGTCAATTCCATTTTTTTATTTAATTAATTTGCATGCATTCACAATACTCTTTCAATTTGTGCTTGATTGATAAAACACAAGTTTAATTAAGCAACTTTACATTGTAGTATGAATCATAATTTTTTTCTCAGTGTAGTTCCACTCAATTTGCTTCTTTTTTGCTTTCTAGCCAATTTCATTTCATTTGCATTGCCTGCGTTCATAGAGAACTTTGTCTCTCCTTCTCTCTCCGTCTCTTCATCTCTCTGTCTCACTGTTTTTCTGCCTTTCGGTCTCTCTGTCGCTCTGTCTGCTTGGCAGCTATCTATCTTTTGGCCATCGACGCTGGCTTTTTGGCTTTAAGCTAATTCAGCTTTATGAGCCATGTCTAATTGCCAAATGAATTGTGCAATTATTTATTTTTGTTTATTAATTGGCTGCTGCGCTAATGAGGCCCAATGCACAAAATCCCATGACTCAGCCTTTTATTTGGCTAGATCTTTTGTGCCTGATTGACTGACTGACTGACTGACTGACTGACTGATTGACAGATTGACAGATTGACTGACTGCCAGCTGTGATAGACTACCTTGTGAACTGACTAACTGACTTGGCCTGACATAAATGTCATGAGTTATGACTGCTGATCTGCAGCTTGTGGTTGGAGTCAGAACTCAAACTGAATAGCGGCTACACTGACAAAAAAAACTATAGAATGTCAAATATTTAATTATACAATCCAATTAAGAATTGGGCTCATTACTTACATATATAAATGTAATATTTAGATATAGATTGATAATGATTGACAGGTTGACAAGGCTAGCTGACTAGAGTTGAACATTGAATATCTAATAAAATTAGGATTTAAAATGTAAATTTTGTATTAAATTAAGTTGAAAATATGTATAATATAAATTTAAATTAAATAAAAATTCTCTGATTAATAATGATTGATAGGTCGATAAATTAATAAACTTAATTAACTTTATACTGTTGTTTATTGAAGTGGGATTGACTGGTTGAAAATTAAGATTATAGATCCATGTTGAATTGAAATTAAAAAGGTTGTAAAAACTCTAATTAAGCAATGATTATGATTGATAGATTGATGCGACTAACGAATGCTTGGTGGAGATTTAAGTAAGAAAAAAGAGTTGAAATTGTAATTTTAAAAAATAATTTTGAAGATAAATACTTCAGATGAAAATGTTAGAAAATGTTTTTGGATATAAGCTATGAACATGATGAATTCTAAAGGTACTAGCTAATTTCTCGCAGTGCATTTGGGCTCTTTTGAGTGGGCTTTAAAAGCGTCGAAGTCGTCGCCAGTTGGTGCATCAGTCAATGCGTGTTACGAGCATTTGTGGTTTCTCTTTTATTGGCTGAGCATAACGAGCAGTTTGCTATTACAAAGTTGCCAAGTTGTAAGCGGAAGCAGCAACCGCGAAGTGCTGAAGACAGCGGGAAGCAGAGAGAAGAAGAGAGTGGAAGAGAGTGGGAAAGAGGAGCAAAGAACTGGAAGACAGAGGCCCATTTATGCAAAGTGCTGAAACATTTTAATGCTGGTGCCATGCTCTCTGGCTCATTGTGCAACTCATTAGCACTTATTAAAATTAAGTGCAGAGCGGGGCGGAAAGAGGAAGCAGGGTTTGGGTTTGGAGTTAGGGTTACGGTTTTTGGGGTCTGGGTAATGGGTAATAGTAATGGGTAAAGGCACCTAGGCGGAAATGGGCTTGGATTTGTGGTGCGGGCCTAGGGACCATGTGAATGCAGCAGTTGTAATCAACATTTCAACAATTGTCAGTCTGTAGTTAAAGTTGCAGTTGCAGTTGCAGTCGTACACTCGAAAAAATAAAGCCAGACTTGCTCCACAAAATAAAGAATTTTTGGTTATTTTTATGTTATAGAATTCAAGGTAAGTCCGCAAATTATCGTAAGTGAAAGCAGATTAATAAAATCAACAAGCGGCATTAGATTCAAATTACTTGTAAAAAATGATTAGACTCATTAATTAATTAATTATTTATTTATTTGTTTAATCAGTAAATAAATCTGGTTTTATATCCTAATTATTCTAAGTTCATTCATGATTGTGTTTCGATTTGTATCTGAACAGAAAAATTTAGAAGAAATAAGCTTCGTATAAAAGCTTTATTTTGCATAATGAACCATTCAATAATTATTGATAATTAATCAAATAATTAATCAAATGAAAATAAAATTTTTGGGAAACAATCGTAACTTATTTACTTTTACGAATTTTATAAAAATTTCTTCGAATTAAGTGCGAATTTTGAAAAATTTCTTTAATGAATAAGTTTTTTAAAAGGATGCAGAATTCATGGCTCAGAGGAAATCCTTGTTTAAGTACGTAAACTACAGATTTTTTTCCCAGTGCAGTTGCAATCGTAGCTGCAGTTGTTGTGGTTGCTAGTGGTTGTTTGGAGGGGTTCGGAAGGGGTTCCGGAGGGGTTCAAATCGCGTGCAGTGGCGCGTGTCATTTAAACAAAACGCAGAACAACTGCAAACGAAAATGGCGTCCAATTATCGTTAGCTGCCATATTTGTTTCGTCTGTTTCTTTTACTGTTTCTGTTTCTGTTTCTGTTATTGCTGCCTTTGCTGTCTGTTCTGTTGCTGGGCAATAAAACATTTCATTTATTAGCCAGAGCTAAAGTCACCACCAGACCAGCCAACTAAAGCAAGGCGTGTCCTCTGCACAGTGGTGCAAGTGTCACGAATTATGCACTTTTAATGCAGCTTAGACTAGAATTGCTGATAATAATTATTCAAAGATTAAACTACAAATATTTACCATATAATTTATGCCCAAAGTGCCAATAATATATACAAACAAAAAGCTAAATACTTATTTGACTTTTAATTGTAATTTTTATTTATTTATTTACAAAAAAATTAACAATAATACACAAATTAATATTAATGCTAATTATGAGCTCTAGCAATAATATTGTAATTTTATTTTTCTTAGTTGGCTTGGCTTAGTCGACATTTAAATGAATAAATAAATTTCAAATGAGTTTAACTGTAGGCTAAGGTTTTGAATCATATAAAAATATTTAATATCTAAATATGTATAATCAAATATTTAATTTAATATTTAAAAAAAAATTGAGTTATTGTTCTAGAATTTTTTTTGGAATCTAGGCATTTCCTTAAACATTCTATTTTTAATTATTTTTTTATAATTAAAATTAGACAATAATTTGAATTAATAATTTCAATATGAATTGTTACAAAAGTACGTAGAATCAAGCTGTACTTAAGATCGATTTGAAAGTAAAATAAATTAATGAAAACTGTTGCTCTTGAAATATTTTTGATATTTTGTTAACAATAAATAAATGTGACTAAATAATAATTTTTGTAGACTCGGAAACGGGGTTTTAATGACAAACTAACTATAAATACTATCATAGCACATATCTCTAGCACAAGAATTTTTCATTTAATTCTTTTATTTTATAAACTTTTTTTTAATTTAATTTTATTAATAATCTTAATTGTATACGTTACCTAAATTTGTATTTTAAATTTGATGTCGACTGTTCATAGTTGACATTAAATAAAGAAATAAATAAATTGAAATCTTATGTATTTGTTATAGTTTATCGTACTTTGTGCCACTGTGCGTGGATAAACTTTAGCAGCTTTTGCTGCACTGCAATCAGAGAACCGCGTTCTTTTCAGCCTTTTGCCGCAGTCGTAATTTGCTGACTGCAGTTGGTTATTTGGTTATTTGAGTTTGTTTTTGTTGCCATTGATTTTGAGCGTTTTCAATGCCGCTTGAGTTCCATTTGCATGGCGGACACAAAATGAGGTGATTGTGATTGTGATGGGGATGGAGATCGTGTCTGCTGGCAGTTAGGCATGAGGCATGCGGCATGGGGCATGAGCCATGGCAGCTGTGCCCCAGAATTGGGGCACGCCCTTCCAGGCTCTGCGGCACAGTTCACACTTTCACACAGCGCCAAAAAAAGGATGCGGCTAAGAGGCTAAAAAAAGGAACAAATTAAAACAAATTGGTCAACAGAATTTGATTATAGAAGCAATAGCCAAACACGCACACAGAGGCGCATTAAAGGCAGCTGCAGGCGCCGTCAAATCGATTAGCCCTTCCATCTTTTTTGGGGCAATCCTTTGCCAGATATATCTATAAACATGTATATACGTGCCGCACCTGTTGTCATGCGCATTTGCCACTTGCCACTTGCCACTCGGCTGCTTAATCGACATCGACAGCGATCGAGGCAGATCTTTATCCCTGCTATTAAGGCGATCATATCGCATCTCTAATGGCGTCCTGCCGCACTTGCCATGCCCTAAAAGGGGTTTCGGGCCATTTGCCTCATTTGAATTGGACACGGCAGCGGCTCGGACAGGATGTTGCAGGCTTACATACATGCCACAAAGTGCGACCTCTTCGCCTCTCTCTTTGCTAGGTGTGAAGTTTGACGACTCTGCGTTCCACTTGCTGCCCAGAAATTGGTATTATTCCTGTTGTTGTTCCCTGTTGCATAATTATATGCAATTTATACCGTAGAGTCCTTCCTGGAAGTGGCAGCAACGAGACCCGCTACCGTGTTACCTGCCTCAAAGAGCTCCGACTCAGCCTCTAGCCTCATTTCTCATTTATCTGAACCAACATTTGAGTTCGTGTTTAAATTTTGGGAATTTCGCTAGACAGTTTTGTCTATTTTTGGATATTGTGTGGGCGTTGTGAGTGGGCGTTGTGAGTGGGCGTGGCGGCCTTAGGGCGCATTGCCTAACGCACAGCTGCCGCTGTCGCTTACGCGCGTTTTAAAACGCTCAAAAAACGCGTGCAGGGCGTTTATAGCTTGTCTCTAAAAATTGTTAATAAATATACTAGCTAGAATATTGCGACTTAATAGTTGTTCTTTATAAGCATATTTTTATGTGCTTATTTTAAAATAATATAGAAACAATATACAATACAAAATAATGTGGAAATACAAACAATCTACAAATAAAGTCATCCACATTTCGTAATAAAATATTTAAAGTTTATTAACTATGCAACTAAAAACAATTTTTAATTGAAGTGTAGTATTCAAATTTCTTTATTTTTATATTAACTAATTAATGAATTTTATAACAAAGTTATAAAAATTAAATGGTTTGTTTATTATATTAATTGCCTAAATTTCGATTAGAGAAATATATTTTTTTAACAAAATAATTAAAAATTAAAAAATAACTAAGAAATAATGAATATTTCTATTTAATATATTAACTAATATTACATCCATATTAATATATTTTTAAATATATATAAATATTTATTTTATTGATGAAGATTATAAGTAATTTATATTTTATCGATGTCTTGAACTGTAAATTTCTCACTTTGATATACGAATTTTTAGAAAATATAAAATGCATTTTGTTTCAAACCCTTTGACTATTTGTTAGCTGCCATTAAATATTATTATATTAAATACTAAAATATTATACTTAATAATTAGCTAAAAGCCTAGCATAAATTGCATTCAGTTGGCCGTAATTAGTTATGCCAGTGTCTGAATGCATATCAGATAAGACTGAAATTATAGGGCATATCTGAGCAAATGCTGTAATTATCCACATATTACGATAATTAGCTGGCCGCATTAACTAGTTCGTAGCATAAAAAATTAAATACAAATTGGGAGAAAAAGGCGCAGAAATCATGCCACAAAGCCAACTTGGCCATAACTTGGCTTAATTAGCAGTCAATAGCACGCACTTCATATCGTCCAATTAATTTAGCATATTACTGCGACTAACTACGAGTTACTAGTTAGTATCTGTATTAGTCTGTTGCTTGTTGTTGTTGTTGCTGATGTTGTTGTTGTTGTTGTTGTTAGCTAGCAATTACCTGGCAGCCAAGTTGATGGCTGACGTTGACGGCTTCGTTTGTTTGCAGCCAACCAGGCCGATGGATGTCGATGCCAACATGCAAAACTAAAATCAGCATATTGCATGTTGTCATAGTCAGTCATACCCATGCATAGCTGCACAGGGTAGCAGGGAGTGGGCAGTAGGCAGTGTGAAGTATAGGGTATAGCGCAGAGTGTAGGCAACTGCCTGCGGGGCCTAATGATAGTTCCTCGTTTAAGTTGGCGCAGCAAAACGTCAAAACGTCAAGCAGTTATTAGCCTGATTTTTCACAAAATACCCTAGAGTTATGGCATTGCTCTGATTGGGATTTTATTCATTTTTCCACAGCTGTGCAAAAAATTCTGTAACTTAAATTTCAATTTAAATTCATATTTTATACAACATATTTAATTCCCAATTTTATGTATTTATTTATTTTATTTAAAATTTTTCTCAGTGCTAAAAGTACTAAAAGTAAGACTTATAATTTACAGCACAATTCACAATTGGATTTAAATTTTAAATTTTAAATTTGTTAATATATTTTATTTTAATTTGTATTTTCAATTTCTCTTTCCACATTTTACTATTAACAAATAAATAAATAAACAATTTCAAGTATTGTAATGGGAAATGTTAGAATTTATGCTCAAGATTGAAAAGTGTTTTTAATAATAAATAAAATTGTTAACATATTATAAATTTTACGGATTTATTAGTTTCTTCTTGAAGCATTAAGAAATATATATAAAATTGATAATTATGAAACATTTATTTTTGGCAGTTATCTTAAGTTTATTTCCTAAGTATGCCATATATCTATTAAAAAAGAGCTAAAACGGAGTTAATAAATTTGGAAGAATCATATGATATGATATTTTTAGTAGCCTTTTTGGAGCCTATTAAATCCCTTCCTAGCTGTTAACTTTAGTGTATTTTTCATTTAATTATATATCTGGTTAGTTTTTAGCTTCTCATTTTTCATGCTTAATTTAAATACCAGCGAATATAAATAAATAACAAAGAAAATATTGTGTGCACAGTGAAGCTAAGCCATAAAAAATACGTTAGAAAAAGACCTAAAAACACACTGCTCAAAAACCCAATTACTTTTGCAATAAATTTTAAATTTGTATAAAAAATCAAACACCAAAGTTACATGCTGCAGCTTAACGACTTGTCGTGCTATAGAGTGCCCACTGTACAATGAAATCGGCTCACAATGCCCATGGTCTCTGGGCTTTGTTTGTTCGTTAACTTGGCTCGATGTAAATGGCGTTTGCTGAGAGTGTTGCATGCAACCGCTGGCTGTAAAATATTTAGTAAATTTGCTTTTCGCCTGCACTGTGGAGTAGGCTGCACAGTGTGCACAGTGTGCACAGTGTGTGCACATGTCTCTCAAAATTCATGTCATGCGCCTGGGCAATTTAACGTTTAATGAGAAGGCGTTTGTTGGTCATTAAACTATCGCCTCACTCCGGCCATGCCTCTGCCCCTCCTCCAGCCCCTTCCCCCCGCCCCCCCTTTCTGCAGCTGCTCTTGACTGTTTTTTTATATAATATTGTGGCAATATATCTGGTATCGGGCCTCTTATTAGTTTGCCCTAAGCAGCCACTGAACAAGTTGCGTGTTAGTTTGTCGTGTTTGCAGTTTTCAGTTTTCAGTTTTTTCTGCTGCTCGTGGGTAATCAAGGGTTAAGAGCCGAGCTTAAGGAGGTGTGTGTCGTAATTACAATTTATTGTATATGCAATCTTTTCGAAAAACTGTACAAAATGCACTTTAAGTCGGGTCAAAGAGCTCATGTTGTGGCGCTGTTTATAAATTTGCACGGATTTGTTATAATAATGGACTCTGCTATGACTACTAACAAATTAATTACAGTGTACGGATAACTTTAAATTATAGTACAGATTTATAGTTGAAGTGTGCGGGAATTTGTAGGGGAAATCAAATTTAATGCGTAATTGGTAAGCAGCAATAGTATTTAAAAGGCTTGAAGTTTTTTTTATATTAAATATTTAATATATATTTATTTAATTTTATAGAAATATAAATACTGTATTTAGAATATGATTAAATATTTTTTAAGCTTTCCAATTTTGTTTTAACTATTTTATACCGGTTTTCTCTTAATTCAAATTTTACTGATTATTAATTGTGATATCTTATTTTATACAAATAGAATATCTCTACTAAGATCTCTTTTAGAATCTGTTCTTTAGCCTCTATCCCTATAAACCTAGTATTTAATTAACAGCTAGAATTAATTAAATTAATTAAATCATTTTATTGAACTGACAATCATTTGTTAGACTGCTCATTACACAAATAATTGCGATTCAAATAGTTGGCAATCAAGGCAAATTGTAATGCACATAAAATAATGTTGCAAACTGAAAAAAAGGCCACAAAAAATGTAGAAAATTATAGAGATAAAAGTGCAATTAATTTTCATGTTAAATATGAAAATGGCAGATGAAAAATGGCAATGCATGGGAAATGCAATTAATTCGAAGAGACTTAGCCCAGCACCCACAATGGCTATAAATTCAGCCAGATAAATATAATTGCAATATTGTCGCCATTTTTGAAACGGTGCCAATAATGCATTATTGTTGCATTGGTATTAATTATAATTACAAATTACAGTCGAGTGCAGCAGGTTGCATAAGTATCTCATTTGCCAAATTACAGATTACAGAGAGCGAGGCGAGTTGAGTTCGGTTCCAGCCAGTTTCAATTACAATTACAATTTCCATTTCCATTTGCATTACCATTTCAATTCCAACTGCAAAACTGGCATTTAGCTGAAATATTTTCTGTCTGTTTCTGCATTTAAATTGGCATATTAGTTGGCTAAAATGCAACTGCCCTTCCCCCTTACCGCTCTCCTCCCCTGCCACCATGTCTCCATATGCAGATGCCACGCCCTCAATCCCGTTCCCAACAGCATATCATGGCTTATTTGTAATTCATAAGCTGCAGACGGCGGCTTTTTGATGTTTTCCTCTCCCCCTTCCTCAGCTCTTCTCACACTCTCATTCGCTGCCCCTTCTGCTTTATCATTTTTGCCTTTTTGGCGCATGCATTTGTCATTTGTCGGCAAAAGTTTTCTTCCAATTACACGTTGCAACAATATAATGACATAATGTGGCAGTTGCAGGGGCGTAGGCAGCACAATTGTTAACCAAAGAGGGTTTTTTTTTAGTATTACATCCCTTTTCTAAGCTACCTCCTGAGCCTAGACAAGGAGTAAATTTAAATAGTAAACCGCATAGAGAGCGGTCGATATAGGCGAACCGGCTACCCGCTGCATTACTTGTAATGCAGGAGGTATGCTTGGAGAGCCAGCAAGGAGAACAGCTAAGCGCTGCCTCGGAGCTTATGCATAGAGAGCGCTCGATGTGTTCTTTATAGGCGAGCCGCCTACTCACTGTATTACTTGTAATGCAGGAGGTATGCTTGGAGAGCCAGCAAGGAGAACAGCCAAGCGCTGCCTCGGAGCTTATGCATAGAGAGCGGTCGACATGTTCTTTATAGGCGAGCCGGCTACCCGCTGCATTACTTGTAATGCAGGAGGTATGCTTGGAGAGCCAGCAAGGAGAGCGGCTAAGCGCTGCCTAGCAGCTTATGCATAGAGAGCGATCGATGTGTTCTCTCACCACTGCTGTAGATTAGTGGTTGAGTTTTCTTGGCTCTTTCTCTTTCTTATTCTCCAGAACTGATAAGAGACAGCCGCTGCAGTGCTGCTGATCACAGTGTCTGTGGTCAAGTGGGTAGGACGTGTCAAGGGCGCTTAAGTGGAGTGGCGAGTGTGATTATTATAATAAATATTTGTTTATTATAATTTCAAAGCCATTAGCTTGTAAATCTGGAGTGTGACAATAGCAAGAGATTGATGTAACGGTATTAAGCTGCCGCCAAATCTGGCACACATAAAAAAGTAAGAAGAATAAGTATTGCTTGTTTTTTTTTTAAATATAAAATTGTTTATTTTTAATTTTTTGTATGGTTTACTATTACTAATATTCTACAATTTCTACCATATTGATATATTATAATTTCATTACATGTATACAAGTGTTTATATTTCATCCCATTAAATATTGCTTCTACGCTTCCCCTTTCAGCTACGCCTCTGTTACAATGCTGCTCCTGCTGCAATTGCAATTGCAGCACATTGTGTTTATGCAAATGGCACAATGCTCAGACTCAGACTCTATATCTGTCTCTAGATCTGACTGTGAATATATCTCAGACTATAGCTCATAATTGACAGCTGACTGACTCAAATCCTGTTCAAGTTTAACCATCAAAACCACCACCAACACCATCAACACCACCGTCAAGTGCTGGACAGCTGAAACTGGAAACTGGATACTGGAAACTGGAAACTGGAACTGCCCGCTTTGATTGGCCAGATGCGAGCGAATCGCCATCGCCATTGCCATGAAGATGGAAAGATTTTCTGCTTCTCAATTTGTTTATAGCCTGGCAGTGGAGGCGAACGCCCCCCTTATGCCATATTGTGCATCATTAGCTTTGGCTCGGTTCAATTTGGCCGCAGCTCAGCTCAGCTCTTGGCCTTATTCGTCTTCGTTATGCGAATGACAGTCCTCAGACTAATTGCCTTAATTGCAGCTTGTAGTTGCCATGTGTAAGCTCTAAAGTGCTAATTTTGAACCTACAATAAAAGCAAAGCATAAATATCAAGTGGGTTTTAATTTGCACTACAAAATATAAATGTATTTAAATATATTAAGCAATATGTTTTTATTTGAATATAAAATTGAAACAATATTTCAGATACTTATTTCATTCTACTAGTCTTGAAATTCCAGCCTTGATTTATCATAAAAATCTTGATTTGATTTTATTCTATTCATTTGAAACATAATTTAAAGTTGTTTAAAAAAGGGGTTTATAACTTTGCGCTATTGTATAAATAGATTTATTTATTTATTTTATTATATATATAAAACAGGCAGAAGGAGGCGTGGTTCTGATATCGCTGTAATATCGAATACTATAAGAGATGATTTTCGGCTTATATATATAAGTATTTCATTCCAAAAAGATATTACACATGTGACTCGGATAACTCACGAGTTGATTCAGTCTCGTGTTTGTAGTCCAAACTAATCGATATGTTGGCGAAATCAATCGATGCGTCGATAGTTGGATCATCTTAATAGTTGCTAATGAAACACGTTAGAGATAAATAAATAAATTATCAGAGCCTCTGACAGACTAACTGACTTAATGGCTGACTAGACTAATTAGCGGCCATCGGATCAAAGTCTCTCCGACTATGGCTATTTTTCAACTCGAACTGCGTAAATTAATTAGTTTTCGGTTTCACCAATTAACACATTTTGTTTATGGTAATTTCGGTATCGCAAATGATAAAAATCTATTCGAGTATTTTCGTTGATTTTAATAGAGTGGAGCACAACAGTTTTATGGGTTTATATAAGTGATATATACATATAAATACTGATACGATATATATGATTTTAATTTGCACATTGCAAAAGTAACACCAAAAAACAGAAAATAATAAAAATCAGACACAAGCATCCATAACAAAAAAATGCCGCTAATTGAAATTAGTTAAAACCCACTTGAACCCATTTTAGTATTACGCAAATCACGTCTAAATTTTCAACTCTGTCTCTGGAACGGGGCCTGAGAGATCTCAAATCAATTAGTAGTATGTTTTTTTTTGATTATTTTGGACTTTTTTGGGGCCTGGCCCGTCTACAAACAAATGTTACGCTCGTGAGCAAGTAATTAATAAAATCAAATAACGAGTTAATTAATGAAACAAAAATAGCATAGAAAGCTCGATATATATAGTGTGTAATTAAAGACTAAATAGGACAGATTTCAAATTAATAGCATAGAAGTTTGACTTAAATAATAAATGGATTTTAGCCTATGGTCTTTGTAATACACATCAATTAAGATTTAATAATATTAATAATTATATTGATTAGGCATTGATTTTATTTAATTACTCAAATCTAATTTATAAAGAATTTGTAGTTTCTAATTTGTAGCCAGGTCAGCTGAGGTCAGCTGGTTTTATCAAAATTTATGAGAAAATATAGCTAAAGAATTTCTGTTTCTTTATAAGTACATTATTAATTTAAGTTATAGAGTTTCAGTCTCAATTAAATTTAAGTTACGAAATTTATGTTTATATATTTTAATATTTGAAATATTTAAGTTAAAAAATCTTTGATTAAAGAAAGTTAAAAAATTCAGTCTATTTAAATTACTCAATAAAATTTAAACTGAAAAATTTTAATATTTTAAAATTTAAGAAATTCGAAAAAGTGTACTTTTTTCAAAATAAGGAATTTTTGTTTCTGTAAAATTTTTGGGTAAAGAATTTATATTTCTTGAAAATATTTGAGAAAATTGTAGCTACAGAATTTCTACCCAATTTTAATTTTTATATACTTACTAATTTGTATATTTTGCCTTAAATTTGAAAATTTCATTATTGTGGGGTTTGTTAATGAATTTTTAATAACGATTCTAAACTCCTTAGCCTCCATAGCGTTCGATTCATTACACTAAGCTAATCAATTAGCTGGCAGCTAGTCAGGGTCTGGAACTGGGACTGAGACTGAGGTGGAGACTGGGAGGGAGACTGGGAGGGAGACTGGGAGGGAGACTGGGAGGGAGACTGGGCTGGGCATGAGTTTCATTAGCGATATGGCCCTAATTAAGCTAAACAATCAAAGTCAACAATTGTCATAATTTAGTCATGGCAACAGATCAGGCACAGACGTAGAACAGACATCAATTAACATCGATATCACATGTAGAGGTAACTAGCAGCTTTTTTATTGTTATTGACATCGCAGCTGATCGGATTGGCGCCAACTGTACCCCCGACACATTGAGAGTCATTTGCGTTTATTATTTATTCGACTTTTATTCAAAGCAATTGATGTCTGCTTAATAAAAGTTAACGTCTCGTATAATTCCTAAGAACTGCCAGCGATGCATGCCAAATGACAAGGGAATCTGCCTGGAAACGGGAATCGGGAATCGGGAACGGTAGGAGGCATACAGGCTTTATGCTTGGCTGGGGGCATGGGAATCGAAACTCTCTCCCCCTGACCCCGCCTTTCCCTACTCTTAGCTCTTACTCTTGTCACTCTGGCGTTGGCGGGCACTTAAAATTCATATATGCATTAGCCGAAGCGCTTCTTTTTTTTAGCTTTTTTTCTGTCTTTTTTTTTTTTTTTTGTTGCTCGTGCTCCATCACATCCGGCGTGGATATATACAGATATCTGCACATATATAGTGTGTGTCAGTCGGTGTGATTATTTCTGCTAATTGGACTGTCAGTTTGCCATATGAATATGACTCTGAATACCACTCTGAGTGTGACCGTGAGTGTGAGTGTGAATACCCGTCTTTGTGTTTCGTTAAATTTAACTGGCATAAATTTCACTTTAGTTGGTAACGCCCACTTTTTTTTCGAGTGTGTCTGCTAAATTTAATCGCATATTTATGCATAAAAGCAACACATCTATTCACATAAATATCATTTTAAGTTTGTATTTCCTCATAATTTCCAGCTAAAATTATTATTATATGCCCTTCAAGCCTTATTTATTGGTATACTTATGAAAATTACAAATTTCTGATGAAGCTAAGTTAAAAATGTAACCCTTTTGTATTCAGAAAAATTTTTTAGAAAAATTTTTTATATTTATTTTTACATTTTCTTGTTGGCTTTTACTTTAATGATCTAGAATTTAAACTGTTAACACAATCAAAAAACTAAAAAAATAAAACGCTAATTAAATAAATGCATTTTCTATTTATTTTTTTATTATTTAACTATTTTATTTTGTTACAAAAATTTGGGTTAACTTCATATAACCATTTATATAATTTATAAAGATTTTTATGACAACAATCTTTCAAAAGAGCTTACAAACAATAATTTATAAATAATGCAAACTAAATTCAAATTTTAAAAAATTTCTGTTAAACAAATTTTGTTTATAATTTATTAAAAAATCAAACAAAATAAATATAATAAATGTAATTTAGTTAAATTGTTTTTCAATAATATTATAATTGTTTAAATAATATGTAGTTCAGTTTTAAATAAATTTCCTCGTAATTTCCTCATAGTTTTTTTATTTAACTTATAAAACGAATAAAATCTTAACAAATTTCTCTTGTTTTCTTTATATATATAAAAAAAATTAAATATCTACAATGAATATAAATGTGGTATTTTATTTATTTTCAACAAAAATGTCGGGCTCTTCACATAAGTGAATATTTATGCATTTGATTTCAACTCTTGCGAAAACTTAGTATATATAAATAGTATATATGCATGTGGGCAATAAAATTTGGCAAATTACCTTGCTGTTGCTTAATTATAGTATGGCGTATAACTATACTATATATTTATAAATAAATTTTGATCTAGTCAGACTGTCAGTCATATCCGAAAAACGACAAAAACCGAAACCTAAAGATTCGAATGCATGGCTCAATGCCGCGGCACAGTTGTTAATTAAGTGCCATTAACTGAAGGATATAAACGCAATTAGCGCCGAGGAGATCTCAAGCAAATCGCCCAAAGATCGCCCCCCTACTCCCACCTCCCCCCCACCTCATATGACAGATACTACTATATAGATTCAGATGCAGATACAGATACAGATGCAGATGCAGATACTATATCTGCCCGGCGCTGTTGTAGATGTTGCGTAGCCGCGAGCAAAGTGCCGTCTGCTTAATTAGTCTGCATCAGCCAAAGACATGAATATATATCTATATATATTGAGAGAGAGAGAGAGCGAGGCAGAGAAAGAGAGCGAGAGAGAGAGAGAGGGAGGGAGGGAGTGCATATGTCCCCAGTCATTTAAGTCGCATTTAATAAAATCAAAATCCATTACGCTTAATTTTGATTAAAACATTGCAACAACAGCCACCACAGCGACTGCTCATTAAATTGTCACGCATGTTGTATGACACTCTAGGCCCCTCTCCCTGCCACACCCCCTTCACTCCCTGGGGCAACACTTTGAAGTTGCGTTCGGCTGTTTGTCAGGCAGGCCGCCAACGCTGACACTTGCTTGACATGCCGCTTGACAGTTTGCATGGCGGCATGACAAAACTCTTCACACATTCCCAGTTTTCCCTACTTTTTACTTTTTATACCCCGTACCCATTAAAAATATTCAAAACAGGGCTTACAATTTTGTGCAAATGTATATTAAAGGCAGAGGAAGGCGTGGCAGTTCCCAGAAGGTATACATTCTTGATCAGATCGACGAGCTGAGTCGATATCGCCATGTCTGTTTGGATGAACGCATCGATCTCGAAAACTATAAGAGCTAGAGCAATAAATTTTGGTATGTAGCTAGATGAATAACAAACGCAGATCAAATTAAATTCAAATATTTTATAACACGCCCCTTTTGCCCACAAACAACATAAATAAAATACAATGACTAATTTAAAAGCTACAAATCTATAAACATAAATTCTGTCTTTAGTAGTTGGTAGAGATTAATAACCTCTACCAATTCTGAAAATTTGATGCAAATCGGTTAATAATTAAGGGAGATATGATGAGTCAAAAATTTTAACAATTTCATGAATGAGCGAGATGGAAAATGCGCTGTTTCGCTGTATGTATTTCAATTATATTTAAAAAATATATTTTTTTAAATAGTACGGGATATTCTGCAGTCGGGCGCATCCGACTGATCTGCTCAGCCCTGCTTACTCATCCCATTTTGCATCTTGCCTGCTTCATCATAATATGCCCCTCGATACGCTACCTCCCTGCCGCCCTCCCGCTCTGATTGGCTGCTGTAAGTGTCACCTCGATCTCGACTATTTGCAACATCTGCCCGGCATGGAATTGGCCTGGGTTTGGGTCTGGGTTTGGATTTGGGCATTGGCTTTGGGGAGAGCTGAGCGGCATTCTTGTAAACGATTTAATTTAATTTTTATTGTTGACATAAACGTAATTGTCAGACCATTTATCCGCATTAAGTCTTGTGATGCGTAAGGATAACAACAGCAACAGCAACAGCAACACCAACAACTGACAACAGCAGACAACAATAACAGCCACAAAACAAATATGGCGACTACGGGCGCTGCACTATGGAGCAAACAGCATAGTTAGCAAGTAAATGATTTGACTGGATTTCAAATGTTTAATAAACCAAATACGAGATTGAAAAATTGGGCTGCTCTGAGCTAGAATTTGAATTAAAACATCTGGGATTTAAAAGAAATATGTATAAATATTATAAAAGTATTTCTTAAATTATCAAATACCAATATTTAAAATAGTATATTTTAGATAAAAGCGGGACGAAAAATATGCATTATTTTTTTAACTTAATTTGTATAATTTTACCAGACTAGTTTTATTGTGGTTTTTTTTTGTTTAATTATAGATTTACATTTTACATTATACATTATTATCAGTTGAGTTTTGGTAATAATATATTGTTAACAACAAACACGTAAATTAAAATACATATATTTAAAAAACTATTGGCAATTAAATTTTTCAGATATCTAAAATATATAATATGTATATATATTTTAAATATAATGGGTAGTTATTATGTAAAAACAAAACATTATTATATACCTATTGCCAATTCTGATAAATGATTGCTAAATTGTCAGCTTTGCATAGCTGCTGCAACCACTGTGCCTTACAGTGTAGCAAAACATAAATATTTACAATTTCGCACACCGTAAAATGAGTTTAACTTTATCTCCCTTTTGTGGTTGTTTACCAAACACGGGCTTACGCTGTTATCCTGAACTGAGGGCAAGGAGAGCCAACAGAAGCAGCAGCGAAATATCAGTTATTTTCGTTTGTTTCGTTGGTTATTTATATGCAAGTCAGGTTCTGTCAACAAAATGTTGTACATAATGGCGTCAAAATGTGCTGAAAGACAACAGCAGCGGGCAGAGGGGAGCAGGCTGGCAAGGGGGCAGGGTTAACGCGCATCATGCGCCTCACTGGACACTAATGGAAAAACACGACACCCCAGCAGCACCAGCAGCCTGACCAGCTGAAAGAGCAGCATTTGGTGTGGTGGTTGTTTCCACTTTCACGCCCAGGGCAAACACTGGTCTACATAACATGGCTTTAAAATGAAATTTATTTAGTCAACATTTAGTCAAGTCAGGGCTTCATAGAATTAACTGAATTTATGTGATGTATGTTTATACAGTGCATCCATTTTTAATGGGTATTGTTTAATTTTGATTGCGCTTAACTTTATCAAAATTAAACCGATTTTCAAGCGGAAAGACTTTTTCTCAATCATTTGATTGCGAAAATAAAATTTAAGTAATTAGTTAAAGAAAAAAATAAATTGAAATTTTTGCAAACATTTTAAGCCTACCCCCTTAAAAAAAAAACAATTTTCCGAAACCATTTTTGTTTTAAAAAAGTGAGGATTAATCCGTTAACAAATTGTTTTCCAAAATTATGCAGAAAAAAACAAACATGACAGCATTTGAACGAAAAATATTGATATTAGGCCCAATGTTGGTATTATGGGGTTATTTAAACTTATTTGACTTACAATTAAATTTAAAATAAAATTTATTTTCAATATTCAATCAAATTAATTAAACCTCTATTGAATTGGCCTAATTTACGTGAATTATTTACATATTTTATATATTCGCGAAATTTTATTTTGCTTGCAATTGAAGCCGCAAGTCTGGTGTTGGGTTTCCGCTGCGTGTGGCATGTGGCATGTGGAAGTTATCCTGTGTGGGCGGCATTTGCTGTGGAGTGAGGGCGTCTTGTATTACCTGGCTTAACTCTCACATATGAAGCATAGCCCGTCAGACTTTCCAATTGTTCTAATGATGTAATCTATCAGTATTGAGCATCAAGCGCAATTATTTTGATGCGAGTCAAGAAGTTTTTTGACGGCTTCGTTACATTAAAATCCAATTAATGAAACGACTTCCTAATGCGACTAGCGGGCGGAGTTTAGTGGGCGCCACATTCTATGTGGGTGCCCAGAAATTGCAATTAGCATTAACATAAAACCAAATAGCACTAAAGTCAGCCCTTCACTGCCTGCACAGTGGAGCAAAGCAACAAATTTGCCAACTAACATCTAATTTGTTAAGTAATTAATTTGTTCAGTTTGCAGCTCAAAAAAATCAAAATAGAAATGTTTTTAAAAATTAAATAAATATTTTTAAAATTCAAAAAAAAAATTTACAATTTTTATTAATTGCGTAAAATGTGCGTAGTATTTTCAATTTATAAAAAAAGTGTTTTTATTTGAAGTATGTATTTTATTTTATTATTTTTTATACTCAGTACCCACAGCCTAAATATTTTGGGCGTTGGCTCCGTTAGGGCACAACATGGCGTATAATTAATAAATTGTACACGCGCTGCAAATGCCCATTATTAAAGTTGATTGTTGTTGCTGCTAATGTTGTTATTGTTACTGTTACTGTTATTGTTATTGTTGCCAGGCGTTAATTGCATAAATTCGTTTTTGAACAGTCCATTTTGAAATTACTTAGGCCCTACTACCCACTCCCTACTCCTCCCTCCCTGCAACGAGCTACGCGCGCGCGTCAAAAGCGGAAATTTGTTTATAATCGTTGTTAGCGTGAGGTCTATATATATATAGATGGATATATATAACTGCAGCCATATCAATTCCCTTAAATGAACCCTAAGCGCACCAATCAAACCCAAAAAAAAAAACCTACCCAAAGAAGAGATGGGCATAAAAAACTAAACCAAACCACAAAAAGCAGCACTAAATTGATACATTAGTCCGCCTGGGTCTTACATTGGCCCTATGGCAGCGATATTTCAATTTACTGGGCTTGTTTCAGAGTTTTTGGGGTTCTCTGGATGCTTCTGGGTGTTCCTGCTTCCATATGATATGCTACTTTCTTTTAGACCATTGTCTCTCTCTCTCTCTCTGCTTCTCTTTCTTTCTTTACTAATTTGTTTCGTTTTGGGTAATTTTTTCAGCCTTTCCTTGATAAATTTCTTATTGTTTGTTTGCAACAGAGATAATTCCTAAGAGACGAAAGGGTGATGGCATCTAAAAAGATCTGAAGGGCATATTAAAGTTGTTTTTAATAAATTGTTAATATTGTTAATATTAGGAAGCTGCCGCTTCTTTGGTTTCCTCTTGGAATATTTGATTGACAATACTAGACAAAAGTATGTCATACAGATCATTGTCCTTGATATCTCCTAGATGAAGCTTATTTAAACCGGTTAGGAAATGAGGTGCTTCATCTATCAATAGGATATGCCCATGAAAACCCAAATTTTCCAACTTTCATAGCATCAGCATTATCTGCTTTCTTAGCTTCCTCGAACTCTTGAAAGAAGAAGATTGCGATTTTGGGATATACAGATATTTTCTAGGAATATGTTAATGTATGCTGAAATGTACATTAAGATCGGTTGAGGAACACAGAAAGCAGCTGAAGAAACTATATAAAATAATATAATTATACCCTGTTTTTTTTAACGACTTTTGTAATAATTTAACGACTTTTGTAATAATATAACTATACACCGAGAGAAAAATCAAGAGCGATCGTACTTAAACCTAGAATTTGCGGTGTCAAAACCCAGCCAAGCTCGAAATTTCTTGATTAAAGACTGAAACTCTACATTTAAGAGCGTTCTTACAATTCTTGCTTTTAGGAACGTTTTGGATATATAGAACGATTTTAGACCTGTCTTTAAGAGCGATTTACGCTTAATTTAATCCTGTATCAGGCTTAATGAGGTCCCATTTCCACTTAGATTTAGTACGAAATGTTCTTATTTTATGAACTTTTTGGATAAAAATAAGAGCGAATCACTCTTAAATTAATCCTTGTTTGTACTAACTTTTAGCCCGAATAGTTCTTTGAACAATCTCGTTTTAAGCTTCAATTAATCTTGATTCATTCTTGAATCTGTACCGATTTATACTTAAATTAAGAATTGCTACTCCTAAAACAAGCGCAATATGTTCTTCAATTAAGACAATATTAGTCTGAAAGTAAGCGCAATTTGTCTGATTAAAAAAATCTTTTTTATTTTTTGTATATTTTATTAACTAAATGTATTTTAATCTTAAAAAAATTAAACCACTGGGATTGATGCGATGACGAATGCTAGGAAGATTCGAGCCAGGCGTCTACTTTTGTGTTAACCGTCAATGTATCACTTCCATACTGAAAAAACAGCCAAAAACACAAAAACACAAAATCAGAAATTAAATTCAATATTTTTGTATAGATTAATTACCTTTATTTTGCTCCAAGCAAATAACTTCTCGCGAAATTCAGCTCTCGGACCCAAAAAAGGAATATTTTCCTTAATGTCATCACCGATTGAAAGTGACCTTGGCAGCTATTTCAAAATAAAAGCGAATTTATGACAAAATTAAAATAAATTTAATTAAATAATTTAAATAATAAATTAAATTTAAATAAATATTTTTTATTTACGCACAAGAAAGAAAAAACGCTTACAACAAAAAATTTTTGTAGCGGGAAAAGCAAAACAAAAAGCAACTTACAACTAAAAAAACAAACAAGAAAAAAGCTAAATTATTTTTAAATGTGTGCGTTAAATAAAAGGTGATATTGCCAAATATTAATTAAAATAATGAGAAAAGTTTCTTATTTTAGTAAAAACTTTGTAAAATTAAAAACAAAAGGTAGCGGGAAAAAAGCTGACTTGGCAACTGCACACCAACACTGATACACCAACACCAATACAAAGAAACACACTTCGCACATGCACCTATGTATATATGTATGTATACATGCACTATAAAATAAAATATTAAATATAAACATAAGCATACGCATAAATATCGTGAAATTATGAAATTCGGCGCGCAATATGTACATACATATATATATATGTATACATGTGCATAAATTTTTTGTCGGTATATGTACATACAAAGTGCAATATGTATGTACATATTACACGTTGTATGTATTCTGACCGAAAATGTATGTATGTACATACATATATATGCATATGTGTATGTGCACACACATACATAATGCGCGTCACTTTTTATAATTTCACAATATTCATATGTATGTATTTACATACATGTACACACATTGCACAGGACAAACACGTATGCATATACATACATATTTATGGACATAGTACATACATACATACATAATGCGCGTCACTTTTTATAATTTCACAATTAATAACTTACCTTGTAAATAAGGCAAAGCTTCTATTAAATTTATTTCATTAAGAAAATTCACTAAATCATTGTCACTGTCCTCTTCGTTGGCACTGATTTTATCATTGTTTTATTATTTCACAATATTTTTTAATTAAATTCACTTGCGCTTCCTTCACTCACGGCCTCGCAAAATCAAGTGATCAGCAGCGGAGACGAACTTCGTTTCGCAGCGTTGCCTCACACACACAAGCGCAGAATTCTAGGTACAGACAAATTTCAAGAAATACACAAAAATCAATAATGTTCCGTTATCCGTCAAGAACGATTTTTACTAAAAGTAAGAATGAATATTCTTGATCACGATTTTTTGACTTCAGGATTTGAGCATGTCTGCCACAAGAACGAAACGTTCTTGATTTAATCCCTCGTTTTCTTAATTCAAGAATTTTGTTATTACTTTTAAATTTTTAACGGTCATTTTTGAGATTTAGAACGAAATGCTCTAAGAGTAAGAAATTTGAAGAACGAAGAGTTCATTTGAAATTCTAGTACGAAAAAGGATTAATTTTAGAACTTCAATTCTTAGAACGGCCCGTTCTTCTTTTTTCTGAGTGTATAATTTACAGTATATACATATATTCTTCGTAGAAATCAATCTGATTTGTTCTTATTCAATGGATACGCTACATAAAAAGCAGCACTAAATTGATACATTAGTCTGCCTGAGTCTTTTTGACGGCGATATTTCAATTTACTGGGCTTGTTCTAGGTTTTTTAGGTTCTCCAACTACTTCTGGGGGTTCCTGCTGCCATATGACATGCTACTTTCTTTTGGCCCATTGTGTATCTCTCGCTCTATCGTTTCTTTACTAATTTGTTTCGTTTTGTGTAATTTTTCCAGCCTTTCTTTAATAAATTTTTTATTGTTTGTTTGAAACAACACCGGGGCGAGAGAAAACCGAAAACCGAAAACCTCAAGAGTCGAAATATTTGATGGCTTCTGAGCACGCGGCGTTGTTCCGAGGGCATTGTAAAATGTATCTATTAGGCATTTGCCATTGTAGTATCTATTAGCGTGCCCTTTCTCTGGCTGAGACCTCGAATACCCTTTGTTGTGGCTATTATTTTGATAAAGGATTTCTTTATTTTCTAATTGCCTCGCTGCCCGTCTGCTGGTATTTTTTGTTTCCAACCTCTCTTAGTTTTTTTTTTTAGTAATTTACCGCCTTGAAAACCGCAACGAAAATGCACAACATATGAGCGTCATTAGAAAATTGTTTTGCCAAATGGTTTTTAAATTGTTTTTGTTTATATGCCCATCTTCCGCTAGTTTCCCCTCGCCTCGACCGACGAAGCGTCTCTAAACGCTTTCAACTATTTTTGCCCTGACAACTGACAGTTGCCAACTGCCAAACAACCGCTAAAAATGAGTTAATCTCCCCCCATCTCTCTCTATCTCTCTCTCTATCTCCATATACTATATGCCTCCTTCTCTATCATTGTCGGTCTGTGGTTTGCTCACGAGCATTTAGCAATTTCAGGCCAAGCTATCCAACAACTGTTGTTGTATCTGGCTCAAGCGTCACCAGCAAATTGTTATTAATTAGCCAGAGACAGAGCTACGGAGCTACGGAGCTACGGAGTCTGGGAGTCTGAAGATTGGCAATTATATCAACTGGTACCAGTTGAAGGATCTGCTAATTGAAGACGTTGCTAAACCTATTTGCAACGCTTTAAATAAACAGAAACCGTTCGCTTTAGTTGCTAATCCAATTTCCCGGGAATTTCGTGCTATATATAAGCCACATTAACAAATATTTGCCCATAATTGTCGAAAACAACAGCTGACTTCAACTGACTCATGATCTAGACATTTTAGCAGTTGTTTGACGAATTTCGAATGAATTTATAGGGGATTATCGTATAGCTACAGATCGGCATTACTTTCTTACTGAATAAATTGGAATCTTCTAAACTATGCGGATTCAAACTTCACTAAAAATGGATTTTTTCCTTAATGAAGCGATAATTCTGCCATAATACCAAACTTGGCCTTAAAATCTATAATAAAATAAAAAAAATCCAAAAATAAATAAATTTTTCCCAAAAACTTCATATTTATAAAATTTTTTTTTAAATTTTCGAAAAAATCAAAAAAATTTGTTCTTGGATTTATTACTCAAATTTAAATTTCCAACTTAAATGATAAGGAAAAAACACGCTAAGAAAACTGTTGAGTTTTGGCAAAGCTATGCTCATTAAAAGTTTAACAAAAATGGCTATTTTCGTTTGGTGAGTGATAATTGCCCCAATATTGACTAAATTTTTAAATTAAATGCATCAATAAACAGGACAATATTGATTTCTGCACAATTTTGCAATACATTTCCTTGGAGAATCAGTTATTTCAATTTGAAAATAAAAATTGTTTCCCCAAAAATTTTATAAAATTTCAATTTATAAAACTATCTACTGAACAAGCTAGAATCGAAACCAAAGCCAAATGTTAGAAATTAGAAAAAATTGGTTCAGCAGTCCTGGAATTTATTTTAAAATATCGTTATACAGAAAAAATTTTAATATATAATTTAAACATTCTATGGAGCTTCCTTTCAACTCCTTCTTTCTGCCTATTAGGCTTCTTCTGCGCCTGCTCCTTAGCAGCTGCCATTTATAATAGTACATGCCACATGCAACATCATCAGTTTGTTGCAGCCCTTTCGAACATAATTAAGCCGTTGTGTCAGTCTCTCTCTCTCTCTCTTTCTGTTTCTCTCTTTGATGCTCTTTCTTCATCTTTCTCACTTTTAGTCATACGCTTGCATGTTGTGATTTTGAGGCGTGAAATAAATTGATAATTTTTGGCTTTATTGGACTCTACCGCCTGGCATGCCATACGCTGCGCTGCTGTAGGTCTGCCCCCGCCTACTGCCCCTGCCGCCTACCTCTACCCCTGCTTCTCCACTCACCGTCTGGCGTCGGAGCAATTAATCTGAGGCAAGCGTGCGTCTCTGAATTCCATACTCTGCGCTCTGAAGTTCGACTTGCAACGAGTTGGGGCAGGATTAAATCGATTTTATGTCGGTTTCTGTTTCAGTTTCTGTTTCAAATTATGAACATCGTGTTGTGCTCTTTAGATTTTGTGGTTACCAAAATTACAACGCTTGGGGCTGCCCCCACACGGCAGAAAACGGTAGCATCCGCAGCAACCATCAGAGCCAGAGTTGCCCCAAGCGGTGGCAACAGTTTAGCGCTTCTTGCTGTTGTTTTATGATGTTGGGCAACTCTCTCAAATATTGTTTATTGACGGGCTAAGCGGATCTACTACACGAACATACATATATAAGTATAATATGTATATACATAAATTGACTTAAGACTCTGACATGGGCTTTGAGCTGCCGCTTTGCGACTCTTAAAAATCAATAAATTTTCAGTCAAATTTTTCGGAGCTCAGGTTAAAATGTCATAAACAACTTTGTCATAATTTTGGTAATTAAAATTGCCCGCCCGCAAGCGTTCTACATAAATGTTAATATCGTATACACTCAGAAAAAAGCAAACAGAAAAGTTCTTAAATTTTCAAAATTAAATCGATTCAGAAATTTACCTCAAAAATGCAATATTAATTTAAGAATAAACAGTATTGCTGTTAAAACCAATTAAGAAAAATTAAAGTTAAAATTTAATTTAATTTAAAACAATAAAACTTAAAAGAATAATCTTAGAATATAAAACGTATTTAAGAAATTCTAGATATTGTGGATTTAATAAAGATTACTTAAATTAGTTATTAGCTATCTGCCTTGAATTGTGAAAATAGTGAAAATGTTTCAGTTTTTTCTGAGTGTATAATATGCATATGTGAATGTATTGGTATATATAGTAGATCGGTCAGATCAACGCTGGCTGATTTATCGCACCGCTTTTGAGGTGTGACTTTGTTGTGTGATTTTATGATGCCGACGTTGAGGTCTTCTACTTGTTGCTCTTAGTAGCTGAAAGCAATTCCTCTTACCCCCCTCCCTCACCTGGTGATTGGGGTACATTAACAGGCCTTAATGGTGGCTTTTACAGTTAATTGAATTAAGCATTGTTGAAACTCTTCCGATGAGTCTTTTGAAATCTTAACTGTTTTTTCCGGGCAGTTATTTCATACAATTTGCCATCAACGCTTCATAAATGACTGCAGAAAGCAGATTAGGAGAGTTATGGTATTTAAAATATATGAGGACTACGTTGTTAAATACTTGAAAAAAATAATTTAGGAGCTTTCTATTAGTTTTTCTTAGAAGAAAGTATATTCGTTTAAGAAGAGAAAGTTTAGTTATCCCTAATATAAATATACAATGAAAATCATTTTTTTTACATGGAGAAAATATTGTAAATCAATATAAGTTAATAATTAAATTATATTTCAATTAGTATTGAATATTCTTTATACGAAAAAATATTAAATACGTTAAAAAACAAAACAAATTTTAATTTAGCTTAGAATATGATCCACATAGAATGAAAAACAAGTTAAGTTATTTAAATAAAAATTGCGCCAATCGATTGCAATCTGTATAACAAGTATATAGAAAATGTTTTTTTTATAAAGCACAAAATTATAATATAATCTAAATTAAATCGTGATGAAATTATTGACATTTTTTAAATTATTCCAAATCTTAATCTGATTAGTGAACAATTTCAATTCGATTTTCCAAATAAATACGCCATGCACGGATTTTATTAAATGCCAGCCGTCTTAATTCAAAGATTTCCAATTGAACAACCTCAGCTGAATCAACTTCTGATCTTTCTCTTTCTTCTCTTCTTGGCGTAATTCTGGAAATATCGTCTTTCATTTCATGTTGGCCGCAAACACAAACAAACTTATTGGTAGGCGTTAAGAAGGTGTTATCCTTTAGCGCCTTTGCTCAATAGCTGCAAAAAAACAAAAAAAAAACAAAGTACACAAATCGGCACACGTAATTGCAGACTCGATATCGATCCTGATGCCCGCCAGGACACCAGGGCGAAGGGCAAGAATAAAAGGCAAGACGAGCCCCTTTGGGCCCATTGTTGGCTTGCCAATTTCTCTTCTCTTCTGCTCTTCTTCCCTTTTCATTCTTCTTTGCTTTATGTGGTCAAATCGAGCTGAGACCACCGCCTGCTGTCCGTAATGTGAATGAATTCCATTAAAGATTTATGCCAGTTTGATGATGCCGCAACAGGATCGAGGATCGGGGATTGAGGATCGAGAATCGAGGCTCGAGCGATTGTCTTGATTGAAGGTTGATTTGTTGCGTTTAGTTGGCTAGAGTTTTGTGCCTCTATCCCTCTGTCCCTCCATTCCTCTGTCCCTCTCTCTGTCGGTTTGTTTTGATGAGATTAGCACACGTGTTGAACACGCACACTACGGAGTGGGAGCTGAGGATCAGGTTTAGCATCCGATGTAGGCGTTGCATGCGGCAGCTTGAAAGGCGCATTTCACAAATTTTATTTTGACAAATGACATTTCAATTGCAATTGTTCACACAGTTCCCTCTCCCCCTCTAGCCTTCTTCCTCTCCCTCTCACTGCGCATAATTCAAATTGAAACTGCGCAATTCATTTTGGGGCAGATCAAACAAATCGTAAACGCCAAACACCAAACACCAAAGAAACGTGATCGGAGCCACCTCAAGCCAACGCCAGACGCCGACCAGGTTGCAAGCCAACTTAGCCGGTTCAACTACTCCTCTCTTCCCCTCTCTCTCAATCCTTCTCTTTCTCTCTCTTTTTCTCTCACTCCTTCTCTCTCTACCTACAGCATTGATGCACAGAAAAACACCAAGTAGGCCGAAGCAAAAATTTATGCTGCCAAACTGCGCTTTGTATTTTGATTAATAAAATGCACAAAATAGATTTGGCATTCAAAATTTCTTAAATTCAATTCAGTTCATAAAAATAATAATTTGGAAAATTAAACACCTTGTATTATTTAATATTAATAGAAAGTTAATTAATTAAATTAAGTCGTGTAGTTATTTTTAATTAAATTGTTACACATTTATGTAATAAATTATATTATAAATATTAGCTACAAATTTGAAAGTTGAAATCAAATTATTATTAAACAAAGAATGGATTTGTTTTAAATTCGAACAATGTAAAAAATTTTCACAAATATGTTTTTAACTTTTTTAAAAATTATTTATATTAAGTAATATATATTTCTTATTTTTCAGAATTTTATTATAATTTTCAGAATATCTGAATTTGTAATTTTATAAAAAAATTTAAATTTTGTATTAAATATATTTAAAGTTAGTAAAAATGTTTTAATTTTTCTACAACAATGTTTAAATTAAATTCAGAAATTTTGTATGATGATAATTATGATTTTCAAACTGTTAATATTTTCTGATCGCATAAGACACATAGGCTTAAGCAAATTTAAAGACTAAGAAAGCTCTTTTTAAAACCAGCTGAAAATAAGTCTAATTATAAAATAAATATACGAAAATCACATTTGTAAACTAATAAAAAATTAAAAATAAAATTCTTTCATTAATTGATATACGCCTTGCCTGCTTTATAAATATTGTACAAAAATATGCCTACTTTTATTTGCAAAAATTTTCTCTGAGTGTAGAGCAAAGTGATTTGATCTTTGCACCAAAGTGGTAATCCGCATCTAATAATGTGAAGCATTCGCAGCATTCGGCGCACGATCTCCAAACGTTGCAGCCAAGAGCCCCTGGGCCGAGACCTCCCAGTACGAGCTGCCCCCGTGCCCCTTGTGCCCCTCAGTCTTCCAGTCTCTCTCTCTCTCTCTCTCTCTTTGTATGTGTGGGGCTGGCAACTGTGCAGCGGACTGCCCCAAAGTTGATTGGAGTCAACGATGGAGTTATTTGTACGATTGCCAGGCGAGATTCAGGTTGGAACAGCTGCTCTCTGGTTTGTTGATCTGTATAAAGCCGAGACTGAGACTGGGAATGAGACTGTGGCTGATCGGAGATTGTGGCGCGTATAACAACAAATTATATGCGTCCCGCTGTAATTGAGAAATATTGAGACATTATGTAGAGACAGCCAACGAATGAGAGAGAGGCAGCTATATACCACTATATGGTCTCATGTTTTGGGTGTGTCGAGCAATTACAAGTTGCCCCATTTCCATTTCCATTTCCAGAGTCAGTTCCAATTCCAATTTGCTGCCTCTAATTACAAATAGTTCAAAATGAAACGTGTGCTCTGACAAAAATCTTTTACTGCTGCGTCATTCCCCGTAGATTTCCCATGGCCTCACTCTCGTATCCCCCCTGCCATCCAACAATCGCTCTCATTGGGGGCGCCGAACGTAACAAAATCGAAACGGTGATTTTATTTCATAGATAATTCGCTTAAATTATGGCGCAGCGGCGTCGACTTAATGCCCCAAAGCGACCTACAGCAGCGTCTGATTGGATCGCACCGCACTCTCTGTGCGATCGATATCGATATTATCGATCTTCGATCGAGAGTAGCGTCAATCATGGGCCGAATTGAGCACACAATGACTCCTAGCAGCGTTCAAAATTTAATGAACAAAATGGCCGCGTTGTAAGCATAAGTAATATGCCAATATGGCTGAAGTTGAGAAGTCTGATAGCATCAGCAGATACCCTGTAAAATGTAGTAAAATTATATAGATATTTAAAATATTTGGTACTTAATTATAATAAATACACTACGATTAAATATACTACCAATGTGTCTAAAGTTGAGTAAGGCATGACTAACAGATACCCTATAACAGATTTACTATAAAAATTAAAGTTATTATCTATAAATATATGTTTTGTAATTTATTTCACATTTTATATAGTGCTATATATTACAACGCCAATATATTTGAAGTTAAATGGTATGAGACTAAGAGCTTTCCTGTAAAAGATACGTTATTGTCTACAATATTATTAAAATATTAAATACTTAATATTGATGATACGATTCTATAAATAAATTTAATATTTGTATATCAATTGAAAAATTTTAGTTATTTAAACTAATCGATTATTTCTAATAATATTAAAAAAATATTTATAAATCTGTTTAAAAAAACTATACGAAAAATCAATAGCAATTCTCTACTCTTTACCCCCGGTTCCCTTCAATTTCCTCCAATTTTCATACCTGCCCCATAGCTTACAGGGTATAAGCAATATCTAAGTATGCCACATTATGATTGGCATAAAATAACAGTTTATTGTCTGTGCTGGCAATTGAGAAAAAGCTGTCATGCATATTTTATACAGGTTCAAACACATGTCCGACAATACGCCATTTAACAGAATTGAACACGCCCCGAGAGAGCGAAATCTACCCACCCGAACTACGCCCAGAATGCGGGTGCTGCTGCTCTGTGTTAAGGCAGTTTGACAAATTGACAAATTGAAGCGAATGTGCGCGTTCACTTGGAAATGTTCATTAAAATGTACTGGCCTCTGTGACATCATAAAAGCACATGGATATTATGACAATACAGAAAATACAGAAAATACACCTCAAAACGGCAGTCTAACAGGCTAGGGCACAATTGTCGAGCTCATGAAATTGAAAATTCTTCATAGTCATCAGCAGTGACACAAGTGCACTGAGAGAAATTAACGCTCATCGGATGGTATTCAATTAGGTTTTATTTGTCTATATGATTTAAAATTATTTTAAATTAGAATGAAAAGGAAACAAGAAAAACTTATTAATAAATTTTATTTGAACCAAAACATAAACATATTTCGCTTATTGGAAAGTTAAAATTTAAATAAAACTACAAGAGTAAGAGCAACCATTTTTGGAATAGAAGTAATTCTTTAATAATCAAGTTTATTTCTAATGATGATTAACACGCCTTTTTCACAGCTTAATCGATAATAGTCGAATAACTATTGAACAAAGAATATTGTAATTCGGAATATATACAATCTGAAATTTTATTTATCTATCCTGATAAGCGCATTAAAATCGGTTAATAAATACGGAACTTATTAAAGAAACAATATTGGAGGCATTACATCACTCTCTATCAATCCTTATTGGTCGGATTAGCATTATACCGATAAAAAAAGTAAGAAGAAGCATCGCTACTTTGTTTCGTATAGTATGTTGTACATATTTTAAAATTATATTGAATATTTAATTAATAAAATAAAAACAAATTGAACAAATTGATAATAAATCTCTCTAGTAAACTTTTTAAAATTCTTAGGCTGTTAATTTTATTAATTTTTAAGTTATAGAAAATTATTCTTAGTGTGGCTGTAGATTGTCAGGCAAGTTTATGGTCACCCTGAACCACCCTGTGCGCCCTCTGGCGCACCCTGCAGAAGCGTGACGTATTTCCGCTTCCCATTTGCACCTGCATTCATTATCCTGTGCGGTACTTCAGACTGGTTCTTCCTGCTCTTGTTGCTGTTGTTGGCATGCGTAACTAAGTTGGAGCTGTCAGTTTTTATGTCTGGCCGCATAATGAAGCCAGGGCAGTAGGAATAGGATAGGCAGGGACGGAGACAGAGGCAGAGGCAGAGGCAGAGGCAGTTTTATGGGGTTAGGACTGAGTTTTGGGCATTGGATATTCTAGATTTGCGGATTTTGGGTGAGAAGTTACAAGTGCGCGTGTCCAATGCGATTTGCTTCCGTCAAGTGACTTTATTTTTATTAGCAAAACTTAATGAACTTGAAATTTAACAACATTTATTACAGCCTTCTAGCGTTTTTTGTTGACTGCGTGTGGTGAAATTTTCGAAATTAGAAAGTCAAGTGATTTATGAACTGAAGTTGGAGTAAGGCAACGATTTTACGATAGTAAAATTAGAGTTAGTTTTGATGATGAAGTGGCTGAACGGGTCGAGATAATTATTAATTAATATCTTAAAATTGTTTGATTAAGTGAGTTGCAAAAAAAATATTGATTGAAATATTTATAATAATGTAATAATTATATAAAATTTAAAACGAAATATGTCTGAGTAGGTCAACTCAAGAGCTAGATCTCAAAGTGTGAATAGTAATTGGTTCAGCTGGAACTGGAACCGGAACTAAAACTAGAACCTGTGCAACCTTTAAATTCAAAATATTTAAAAGTACGATTAGAATTTCAAGATTAAAATATTAAATTGTAATATATAAAATAATATTATGCCAGTGCAGTCAAAGCGTGAATAGTAATTTGTGCAACTGAAACATGAACCTGAACCGGAACCAGTGTAACCTGTAAAATCCAAATATGAAAATATATTTAAAGTGCTGATTAAAAGTAATTTACCGATTAAATTGTAATATGAAATAACCATATGACTGACAGATGGACTCAGCAGCTAGATCTCAAAGCGTGGTTGGTAATTTATTCAGCTGGAACTCGAACTGGAACTGGAACTGGAACCGGAACCGGTGTGAGCTGTAACCGCCCAAGTGGCTCATTAATGAGCGCAAACGATGCATTTGATGGCAATGCAATCAGCAGATAACTGACACAAAAAATAATAAAGAGCGCGAAAGCTTAATTGCAGCTTTTTAGCTCAAAATGTACGCCGTAATTATACAGCTATGCAGCTGAGGAGGGAAGGAGGGAGGGAGAGATAGAGAAATGTAGGAAGAGGGAGGGACGGGAAGAGGGGAGGGTGACGCATGCGCGTAATTGCAGTACACCAAATATTGTTGGGAAAAGCAAATGAACTGACAACAGCGCGACAAAAAGAGAGGGTAGAGTGAGGGGAAGGGGTGCAGGAGGGGAAGGGAAAGGGCAGAGGAAGCGGGCGAGGGGTTAAAGAGCAGCTCTATTAATGTCAGCGCTCGCGTTAAAAATCGATAGTTAGTTTGAGCATCTATAACTTCTATAACAATAACAACTTCAGGCTGCAAGCTGATCTCTCTCGCTCTCTCTCTCTCTCTCTCTCTCTCTCTCTCTATCTCTTGCTGTCTCGCTCTCTGTCGCTCGTTGTGGCGGCACAGATCAAAGCACGCGAAAAACCACCATCATCTTCTTAAAGGTGGTAATTATGTCTCGCGTCTTCGCATCGCATCGCCACGTCTCTGAGCTGGCAGCAAGCTCTGCCGCAGTCGCAGTCGCTGCCTCTGCCTCTGCCGCTGCCACTGAGCAGCATCAGCTTGCTGCAACAGTTCTGACTGCGTCTCATATACCCTGTAGTTATGACAACTTATGACAGTTTTAACATCAAATAAGCCAAATAAATTCCAAGTAAATTCAAATAAGTTTCAGCTGACAGTTGTTTATTATCAATATCTTAACGGTTTACTTTTTTGATTAATTTACTATAAATAATAAACATATAGATCTTAAATACATTTTTTTCACTTTTATATCTTACGATTATATATTATTTTGAACTACAAATAATTATATCTAATGCCAAGTCTTTTCGCTATTTTAGTGTATATAATATTATTCTAAAGTGTACAATTTCTTAATTTATATTTAATTAATATGTAGAAAAAATAGTTGTATATAATGAAAGTAATCTCCTTTATTGAAATGAAATATTCCATTTAATTATCTTATTAAAATCTTTGTTTTGACTTGTGTTATATTAAGATTTCTATTTTAGTTTCTATTAATTTGTAATTATAATAAAAAATAATTAATGAGTGTAGTCTGCTTTATTTAAATATAGTATACAATTTAATTCTTCAATTTATTCAATGAAACTATTTGTTCTGACTGACTGACTGACTGACTTGAATTATTTAATTTAAATTAATTTTATTTCTTGCTAGTTGAAAGCGACCTTGCTTATATTATTATTATTGCATTTTTTACTAACGATCTATAAAGTTTCTTGTTCAAAATAATTGCACTTATGGAATTATGTGTCTTCTATTAAAATCTAAATTAAAATCTATCTTCTTTAAACTAAATAAATATTTATTAAATTTAATCTTTAATCTTAATATATTACTTAATTTATGCGCAGTAAATTTCTGCGTTTCTTTTGAGATCTTATCGATTATTACCGCTTGAAAGTATAGATACAATTTATATTTTATAAAGTCTGATGCTTGAAAGGCTTGATAAATTCCATAGCATATTTTATTCCTAACGCAGAGCCTGCACACTCGACTGCAGCTTGCTCGCTGGCACCGAAAAGCTGCTGATAAAGAACCGTAGAACCATCGAACTGCTGCCAGAGTTGCCAGAGTTTGGCAGTGAAAGCTTCACAGCAAATTTGTGCACAATATTTGGGGCTTAAAATGGCCGCCGGCTGCATGCGGATGCATAACCTAAAATTTAGCATTTAAGTAGCCCTCCGATAAAGACTACATTGTTGTTTGTGGAAGGAGATAGGGATGGGGGAAGGGAAAGAGGGAATGGGGATGGAGGATCCATGGCACCGTCATCATAACTCAGCTGTCAGCTGCATGTCACTTTTGTGGCTACCGTTGCTGATCGAAATTGTAGAAGCAATTAGTCTGAAATATTATTATCGACACGTACTCTCGCAGTTGCCCCTCCCCGCGCCCCTCTCTCGTACTCGCTTTTGGCTTGTGGTCTGCACCACAATTAGCCTCAATTGAAGGGAATTTTCATTCGTGTTAAACTCTTTGACCACATCTCGCACTTGCCACAGAGCTGATTTCACTTGGCCCATACATTTATTGAAATATGTCCAGATGTAACCTCACAACTTACAGTCCCAATCCCCTTCCCATTCCCCTTCCCCATACCCTGCCGAGGTACTTGTAGGGTCGCTCGTTGCTTCAATTGAAAAGCTGAAAAGCTGCTGACAAAAGTTGTCATTGATGATGAGACGGCGGGGCTCGGGCTGCGGCAACGAACCGCTATTTTAAAAAATCAAATTGCGCCATTAAGTGGTGGCAATTAGAGAACACAGACATAAATGCTATTGTGCTTGTGGTTTTACACTAGAAAAAATCATACCCAAAGTATTGACAAATTTATTTCATAATTAGAGTTGAATTTCTTAAGTTGAGTTTCATAGAAGAGTTGAATGAGTAAAAGAGATTCGTGGATTCCTAAATGAATAAATGTAAAAGGCATTCAATATATAAGGTATTTATTTTAAATTTTAGGCTTAGAATTTTGAAAGATTTTTCTTATTAATTGTTTTTAAATTATAGTAAAATTTATTTTGATACCATTACCATTTTGATAACATTTAAATTTTATTATTATTTTTTTTCATACTATTAAAATCAGGTAAGTGGTGTACCATTTATTTACTTTTCGTTTTAACAGAACAAGAACAAAAAGAATCTAATCATAAATATTTTTCCTAAATTTTAAGGTTACAATTTGTTGACTTTGTTTCTTAAAACTAATTGAATTTCAATATTTGGCATATTTACTTGTCATTATAAAAGATATTTTAGGATTTGACAGATTTTTTTTTAATTTTATTTTAAATTATTAAAATCTATATTAAACTAGTCCAAAATATTAAACCTATTTATTATTTCTTTATAAAGATATTTAAAAAAAAAACTCATTATTTTTATTCTTAACAATTTTTTATCTAACATTTTTGTATACTAAAAATAGATTGTTAAATTCCAAAACGTGTAATTAAATACTAGGAAAGAGACGTAAAAAATATCTTTTATTTATAGTGCTTAATGAATAAAATTGTTTTATTTTTCAGTTTTCATTTCTAATTTTATATAGCTAAGAATTTATTAAATTCGATTTTCATTTTGATAGAATGTTTCATAGATAATAATTATATGGATAATTTAATGGCATATACATACACATTTATAATTTATTTTAAACATTCTTAAATCTGTTGTCAATTTATTTTTACCTTATAGATTTTTTTTGTATCGAAAGTTTATTGGTAACTGCCAAAGCTTTTGAAGCAGTGTACTAATTGTGGACATAACCCGGGCCTGCCAAACGGTAGTGGAACGTTACTTTTTCAATTATGAATAGAGAATGATTGTTTCGTGCCGTGCTGAATGATGGATGCGATTCAAGACCCAAAACATAGACAATGCCAAGCGGAAAAATGAATGCTAGTATTTTTTTTTATTTTTTTTCTTCCTCCAAAGCTGCAGTCATCAGGCCTAATGGCTGGCAATAGTTATAGTTGTATATAGTTGTAGTCAAAGTCGAGTGCTCGTGTCTCAGTTGAAGGCGGCGTTAATTAATTTGTGGTTGACAAACAGACAGACAAACTCACATACAGACAGACAGACAGACAGACAAAGCAAGCTTATTAATTAAACAATAAGCAACATAGGGGCAGAGTATTCAAAGCGAACATTCGTCGTCCTAATGCGAGACGGCGAGTGTAATAAATTGTTGAAAGCTAAAAGCGCAATTATCAATAATAATACGAAACGAAATACGAATGCGGGAATATGATATTATAATTTACGCAAATGTACGGCTGGCTCTGGGACTTCAATTATAGTATACATTCGTATACAAGTTGCCACAGAGGAGTGTGCCTACCTTCCTTGAGTCTGAGAATACACTCTGCTACAGAGAATTCAAATTTAAATTCACAATTATTTTATTTGAATTCTATATCAGTTGAAATAACATTTTTACAGTCAATGAGAAGTAGATTTAAGACATTCATTTTTTAAGGGAGATTAATTAAATTTTTAAAGGTAGGTCTTGGTGAAAAAAATTTAAGTTTTCAGTACAAACTTTTTTGACCCGTGAGTAACAAAAAATATAAAAAATAAAAATATAACAATTTGTTTTACATATTAAATATATTTATATCCATCCTGAATAGAAAATGGAAACTGTGCTATAAACCCAGAAGTAAAGAAGAAGTTGAAAACAATATTACAGGTTTTGAGTTGTTATTTATAGACTAGTTTGCTTTTAAAACAGGTTAAAACAAAATTAAATTTTCAAATACAATTTTTAAATTGGCAATATTCAAGAAATAAAGCCTCGGAAAAGACTCTCATTTAATTATAATATTAATATCAATTAAACAGATGATGCTATTACCATTAGGGTTAATTTTCCTTTGTGGCTTTATTTTGTAGCTTAGTGTAGATACATTTGCAATAATATGTTGATATTGAAGTGCATCCAACGACTGAAATGTCACAACGCTGCCATGACGATGACGAGGTCCGCCATGTGAATGTTAATTCATTTCATTAATTTATTTTTGAATTACGAGGCCAAAAAGGAAACAAAAAACAAAACAAAATGAATGTCTATGTGTGTGTGCGAGTGTGTGTGTGTGTGTGTGTGTGTTGTCAGCAACGACAGCTAACAGAAAATTACACTGAAATTATAGCAACAATTATTTTCAAATTGAATTACATCCAATTACAAATAAAATGAAATGCAGATGGCATGAAGATAGCGTCGCCTCTCTCATTCGGCATAATGGCGTCGCTGCCAAGCAAGGGGAGTGCAATGGCAGAGGGGGTGGCAGGGGGAGGGGCGGAGGTTCTGAGGGTGTGGGTGAGTTTTTTGTCGCCTCCAACGGCAAAGGCAAAAGGCCGCAACATTACAAAAAAATAAAAATAAAAATAAAACCAATTAGAGTCTTGGCCTGTGCTGCCTGCGGCTGTCGCAGCTGAGCAGCGCGCGGGCGGGGGCGGGTGGAGGCTGGCCCGGGGGGGCGTGGCGGTGTGGCAGATCATAAGTTATTATCCTGCAATTAATTTGGCTAAATGTTTCGCTGCTTTCCGTCCGTTTTTTCGGCTCTGCGCCGACGCGCAGCGCAAGCGCCTGAATGCCGCACGCTGATTGGCTGAATGACTGCAGCGCTTGATGACGTCACTGTTGCAGCTTGCCACACAAGACACGCCTGCAACACGAGCTCAGCTTGCCGCTGCTGCGTGCCAAAAGAGCGCGCACAACAAGAGTCCGAATAGAAAGAGATAGCAACAACAGAGCAGTTTGGTTTGAAGTGTTTGCTTGCAACAACTGTTTAATGTTCGATGCTCGATGCACATTGTTCGATGTTGGATGTTACAAGTTCGATGTTCGATACAGTATGTTCGATGTTAGGTGTTGCAGCCAGAGCGCGCTTTGAATTTTTAGCAGAGTTTATTTGTTATTTCTATTTATTTTTATAGATATGTAATAAAATCAGAATATTTACAGATTCACTATTATTATTTATAATTTATTTATTTGTGTGTATATTTATTTATATTATTTTATTTTATAACAGAATGCAAATAAATATTATTTCTAAAATAATATTTCTATAAGCTATAAATTTGTAAATAAACCTACAAGGTGATTTAAAAATAATTTATTTTAGGAATCGACGGAAAAAGATTTAAATAATATGAATAAATAATTATAAATTTTTAAAGCAGGTTGATAATATGAATAAATAAAGTAGCAGAAGTTTAATTTCCAATTCTTATATCTCAAAATATTAAAAAAAAAACTCTTAGAATATTTAAAATAAAATATTTTATTCACCTTGATAAAAAGAAGACAAAAGCTAATAAAATGAAAATAAAGATAAAGATAAAGTAATTAGCATTCGATAATGCTCTACCAGATGTCAGCTCAACTGCTACCCACTTGACTTAAAGCCCACGCTCTAAACCTAACTTTAATTCGAGTTGAATTCAAACACACGGAGATACAAATGAAGTTGGAGATAAAACTGGTGGAACCAATGGTTAATTTTTCAGCTTGTCTCGCGCTTATCGGGGAAAATGGTGGAAACCTTTTAGGGCAGCAATTATGGCCATGTGGGGAGGGGAACCGACGACTTGTGTGGCAAATTAAAATTCAATTTTTCAAAATATCAAATCAAATCGAAATCGTAACGCAACAAAGCGAGGCCAGAACAATTTGTTAATGCAACAACAAATGCAGTTTATGCCCCAGAGAGCAAACTGAATCGAAAACTGAGTCGAGTCCACTTAATTCGATTTAGTCTAATCCACACTTTGTTGCCTCTTATTGATGTTATATCCCAGTGCTAATGACGCCTCACAAATGCAACAAAATCCCGCTTTGTGCCCAGGATGCGTGGCCAATGTGGCAGGAGAATGGAAATGGAAATAGAAATGAAAATGGGAATTGGCACAGGTTGAAACTCATTACAAAGCGTGTGATAATCCACAGCAAAAAGAAAAGCAACAAAAGCAGACAAAAGGACACATTCGCCACACATAGTTAGCAAGGACCTCATAGATCTCCCTGCATCTTCCTAGATCTCCCTAGATCCCTAAACTCCGTGTAGGTGGCTAATGGAACGCAGAGTTCCAAACACTTTAGTTTTGGTCAATGCCTTTCACACCTACGTACAACTCTCGAGCGTGAAGAATCCTAGAAACCAAAAACTGAAATAGAAAGAGAGAAAGATAGAGAAAGAGAGAGCGAGAGCCAGATCCTTTAGGCCTGGCTTTGATCTATGCCGACTCGGACAGGTGCCAGACTCTTCTTGGCCAATTGCTGTTGCCGCAATTAGGCCTTAATACACTGCAACCGAGATTCATAAATGTGTTAAAAAAAAACTTTTCATGAGAATCTTTCAAATGCTGCTTTCAAAACCGATCTAATCTGATCTCTATAATTCCTACAACTCTATAGCTGTTGAAATATTTAAGCTAATTTACACCAAGCAACAAAAATTTGTGGCGTCACAGCGTTAATTGTTGCACAGTCATTGCGGCTGCACTGGGCGAAACATTTGTGTTTAAATTAAATTCAATTATCATTATTATTATTTACAAGTTAGGACTTAAAAATTCTATTATTCAAGTTAATTAAATTGATTGAAATCTTATTTATTATATTCTATATTTTATTTTATATTTTTGTATACAATATCAAATATAATTTAACTAAATTGGTTGAAAAAAAAGGTTTAAAAAATTATGTTGTATTTCTTTAATATAAAATCTAATAAATTAAAAAAATTTGCATTAAGAAAGAGTTTTAAAAATATAAATTTATGGTCTATTTTATTTTAAAAATTTTCATTTATTAGCTAGTATTTGTAGCAGTGCACCTTTCAACCACTAATCTAAATATTATCATCTGCAGCTGTCTGGGCTTCACGCCTCAGATTAATCTCCATTATTTGGCGCTACCCCCAAACGGAGAGAGATAGAGCAGAGAACAAAGAAATCTCTCAGCAGAAATCTCTTTCAACGCGGAAGCAATAAAAACTCAAATTACTTTTCGTTAACATCCTGAATTTGACTTTTCATGCCCCCTGCATCATCCTCTCCTAATGCTCATGTTAATGATAGCAATTAATTTTGCTCTACGCCCACACTGAAGCTATATCGCCTATATCCCCCATGTCTGATGACCCCAAAAGTCAAAGTCAAACAAATCGAGTTACATATTTTTATTTGTCGGAGCGCAAAAATACCGCTGGGAGCTATTAAATACTCAAAATGCACTCTCTCTCTCCCTCTCTTTATCTTTCTCTCTCTCTCTCTCTCTCTCTCTCTCCATCTTTCTCTTTCTAAAGCCCAATTCCTCTGGACAATCTCCAAGTTTGTTTGTCTGGCGTGGCAAATTCTTATCCCTTTTCAATTTCAGCAAAACTTGTTCTATCCTCCATTTCTCTCTTCTCTCCTCTCTCCACTCCATTTCCATTCCCGTTTCCCGTTTCTCCTGCGCTCTGCTCCCACGCAACAAACTGTCGCCTGTCGCCTGTCCTGCGCCCTGATTTATGGCCTTTCTAGCCCCACAATAAATTTCAGCACTCCAGGTGCTAAAGCACATAAATCAATCCATTAGTTTTTCGCACTCACATGTATTTCGATTTGTTGACTTGTGTCTTTTGTTCTTTGTTTGCTCCAGGGGGTTTGTTTGGCTGTTCGCGTTTGCTGAGAGTCCAAGGGGATGTGCTCGGAGAGCAGTGGCGTAGAGCAAGGGGGAGTGATTAGTGAAGGTATTATAATTAGCAAGTTAGCTTCGAGAAGCTCCAACTTGCAAAAAATAAATGAGTATTTATATTTTTTGAGATACTAATTTATATTTAATATGAGCTTCAACGTATTGAAATTCTATTCTGGTTTAAATATGGCCAAAATTTCATTTAAATATTGTGTAGAGCCTTTTTATATAGACACAATTTTATGTTAATATTCTTTTAGAACAATTTTGAACAAAATTAAAATTTTTTTAAAAACTTAATCATCAAAATTTAGAATCAAAATATATATAAGACGAACCTATTAACAATATTTAGTAGGGCCCAAAATCGTTTTTAATATACACTAAAACTATTAATACAATTTTAAACTTATATAAAAAAAATTTAAAAAATATTGAAATTAAAATTAATTTTCATTAACAGTAAAATATGGAAAAAGATACTGCATTAGCTCAAATTTATCTAAAAGTTGTTCAGCAATACAATTCTCAATCCACCCCCTTATTTTACGCTTGCCTCCCCTACGTCCCTGCGCTTCCTGCCCCGCAGGGGGGCAAATGTTTCAATTGAGTTGACCAATTCGTTGCAGAGTTTTTCGGGCTTTTTGCTTGGCTTTGAGTGACAATAAATTATGGCAATGATTAGTCTAAATTTGCCAGAAAAGCGTTATACAATGCGGAAATTCGAATCGCTGCTAATTTTTCTCACAGTCTTGCAGTTTGTGGGGGGAAAAAACTCAGCGCGATTTCCACAGCTTAACCGAAAAACTTTTCTCACGCCACGAAAAACACACAACAAAAAAGTTGCGACAAAAATTGAATAAGACAAAAGTTAAGTAAATCATTAGCAAACATCGATAATAAACGACAAAATCTGTCCGAATGACAGAATGCAGAAAAGAAGGCAGGAAAAGCCAAAACGCCGCAAGGTATGCAGCAAATGAGACGCAAATTATGCGTGTGTGTGTGTGTGTGTGTGAGAGAGTGTGAAAGTGTGTGTGAGAGCAATACAAGTGGCAATGTGGCCATTATGGCTAATGGGCAATGGGCAAGGGGCAAGGGATAAGAGGCAAGAGCTGAGGCCTCCCGGCTGCAAATGAGTTAAGAGCCAACAAGAAGCAGCGTCTGTGGAAAAGTAAGCGTTAAAGTAAGCCATAAAAAAGACAAAGCCGTCATTTTTCTAATGAAGCAGCGAGATGATATACCCGCTCTCTAGCTCTGCCTAAAGAGCAACAACAACAGCAACAACAACGGCAACAACAACGACAAAAAATGCTGCCCAAGTAGAAGCCAGTTAAAGACTTTAGTTGCGCCTCAGCCAAAGCCTCGGCCAAAGCAAAGAATTTGTAGTTGCAGCCAATCACGCAGCTGCGCCGAACTTCAAAGCGCCCAAAAGCATCAAGACGGACGGACAGAGAGACGGACGGACGGACGGACGGACGGACAGACGCACGGAGTGGAATGAGCCGCTTAACGCACTCGCACAGATACAAAGATACATAAGCTACACTGGCAAAAATAAATTAAACTTAATACAAGTAAGTTAGGAAAGCCCTGTTATTTTTTTCAACTACAAAAAAATAATAATAAATTCTATATAAAAATCTTATTTGAAAATTAATATTATTTGTTGATTGTTGTTTTACCCCATTGTACTCAATTGATGTAATTTATAAATATTATTAGCAGAATACTATTAAATGTTGAATGGGTGAATCAATAATCGCAGAATATATTATTATTATTTTTATTATTTAATATTTTATTTATTTAATTTCAAATAAATAAATTCAATAAGATTGTGACAGAGCCACAAAATAATAAAAAAAAATCAAATTTTGAATATTAAATGAAAAGTTTTAATTTGAATTTATAGATAATTTTTATTATGAAAATTGGAAAATAATTTTTATTTGCAATGTTTTTGTTTTATAAATATTGAAAAATAACACTTATAAATTATTTTTAAATCAAAATTGTTAATAAGAGTTTTGATTTAATTATTTTTATAAAATTAACAAATAACTTTTATTTGACAATTTTTCCGGGTTTTTTTTTAGCAGTGTATAGATACAGCTACAGCTACAGATACAACGTATCTCAGAGATACGCAGCGCTGCAGCTTTTGATAAATGAGCAGACAGGCGTACAAAGTGGAGAATAACGAGCGAAAAAAACAGGCTGAGTCTCTGTGGGTAACGAGAGAAGATTCTCGCGCTCTCGCTGCGCTCTCTCTCTCTCCCGCTCTCTCTCTTTTTCTCTCTCCCTCTCTCTGTGAGTAAAGCAGGCTTAATCACATTGCTTGGCCATTGGCCAGGCGGCAAAGATCAAAGCTGCGCTTTGGCTGTTAGATGTGGCTTCTTGGTGGTCGTCGCCTGGGCCTAGAATGATGGCTAGGTAATTGGCAGGTAGCTGACGCTGACTGCAAATGACATGCCAATGCAGCAGCAATAAAGCCACACACACACACAGATACTCAATACAGATGCAGATAAAGATACAGAGATAATACAAAAAGCTCTTCCTCTTGATCTGCGGATTCCATGGCAGTCACCAAATGTTTGCTCTTTTCACATTCCCATGACAACTCTGGCAGCGGAAGTGGCCAAAGCCGCCGATGTCGACAGTTCGATCAATGCCTCCCTTCCTCCCTCCCTTCCCCCTGCCTCCTTTGCGCTCCCCTCCTTCCGTTTTGGGCGCCTGCGAAATGTGACAAAATGACAGTGCAGAAATTCTGTCAAATTAAAGTCAGTCACAAGCGAAACGCCTCGAAAGCCACACCAAAAACTCATGATATCATTAGCATAACTGTCAAAGGGGCGCATCAAAATACTACAAAAAATACAAATAAAAAACACCAAAAAATAAAAAATAAATACAAACAAAAAACATTCAAAAGAGGCGTCTCAGTGGCGTCTGCAGCGCCTGACACGCATCGCTGCCAAGCAGACAAATTTTTGAAATGAATAACGATCAAAATGGGAATTCGCGGTAGACATTAAAGCCACGACGAATTCACTCGAGTGATGAGTGTGAATATGATTTCAGATTTCAGCTTTTAGGCGAAAAATAAAGAACCTAATAATACTTATAATACTCGAAAAGGAAGCGATCGTTAAGTTGGAAATCATGAGACTTATAGCACATTCTTTGATTTAACAAAACCTTAGTAACTTAGCACGATCAGTTTCAAAGAAATATAAATTGCTAAAAAATAAAACAAAATTTCATAGAAATTACTTTAAGCAATAGAATTAAATTTTCTTGAAAATGGCTTACAATAAATTAAATTTTTAGGCTTCCGAATCTACTAAAATGATTCCTAAAGAGCAGCCAACAGCTGTCAATATCTACAGCTATTCCTCTCATAATTTCTTTGACTTCCTCAAGTGATCATGATAGTTGCCACTGAGGAGCTCAAAATGAGGCATATCCTGAGGGAAATGCGGCAGGAGACGCACTTCCCAGGCACTTGGAGGCACTTGCCACCAAAGAAGCGCACAAAATTTGAAACTAATTGCAGTAAAAAACAATAAAAATCCACAAAAAAGGAAGAGCACAAGAATAACAACAACAGGCAGACAATCATAATCAAAACACACTTGCAACGCCCTCTCGAGTGGACCGAGTGTCAGCCTAAAACAACAAATAAAGCAATCAAACTGCAGAGCAGCAGGAGGAGCGGAGAGGAGAGGGAGTCGGAGAGGGAGAGGGGAGGAGCAGGAATACACTGAGCGACATATGTTCTCACACAGATGCGGCACCTTTGTCCATCAACATTGCGTCAGTAAGAAAAACAAATTGTGGCTTATTTATAAACGTCAAAATAGTCTAGCGAAAGAGATGGCAAGAGGGAGTTAAAGAGAGATGCATAGAGGCCTAGGCACATCCTAGATTTTGGGAATAAAAAAGAAACACCAGAACCGGCAGTAGAAGACGCTGCTCTTTTTGTTTCCATAATCACAACTAAATTCTATAATATTTTCCAACCGTCAAATTAGCTTCCAAGTAAAATTGTCTGTTGCATATCTTTGCTGTTTCTTATCCGGTCGAAATGCAATTCACATTATCAATGGGGAATGCCAAAATCTACATAAATGTTTAAAGTTTGTAGCATTTCAAATATAACCAATCGAGCAAAATTGTCTTTTACATATCTTTGCTGTTTCTTATCCGATCGTAATGCAATTCACAGCATCGGTGTGAAATGCCAACAGCCAAATGTTTCATGTTTGTAACATTACATATACAATCAATCGATAAAATTGTTTCTTGCATATCTTCGCTGTTTCACTTCCTTCTGCGTGTTACACAAATTTCCAATTTGCACTAACTTGACAGATCCTTTTGTATTTCTTCCAGTACAGGGTTTCAAAAGTAACTCTGGAATTGACATTGGCATTGGGCCTAGATACTGTGTGAATAGAAACATCAAACACCAACTTGGCTAAGGGGCAAGGAGGCATGGCAAGCATCAAAGGGGCAGCCACAAAAACATCATAAAACCCACACACACTCTGATTATTTCACACTCCTCTTTTATATTTTTTGTGGTGTTTTTTGTTGCTGATCGTAATAAAAATTAAACGGTAGCTAGTTAGGATCAATTCCTCAATTCTTTCGTGGAGTTTCGATGCTGTTTTGTTTGCATTCTGCATAGTCGGCATTTGTGTTCTTATTTTTTGGTCTTTGGCGGGATTTTTCATTAACAAATGAAATTTTCGTGGAAATATGAAGTTGACGGCGCGTTTGAAGCGGACTTTGGGACTTCTACGAATATGCGAGGGGAATCTTTTGCACTAGGCCAAAAGTATTAACCGATTGCTGCTAATTAAGGCTGATTTCATTCTAAAGCTAATGAAATTGTTAATTTATGAATTTGTTACGGTAAGAAAAGCGATAAAAAAACATATCAGTTTAACGCTTGATTCAGGTCTGGCAATCACTTGGATATTTTATTTAAGTTTCTATAGATACATATATCTTAAATAGTTAATAAAATCTAATTTTTTTTTTCATATTTAGCGATTACTTAGATATTATCTCTACTTCCTTCCTATTTATTTCTAATGATCAATTTATTTGTATTATTTAATAGATGTCGAGCAATTACATTTTTTATTTATTTTTAGTGGTTTATTTAATATTTATTTAATCTTTATATTTATTAAATTAAATTATTAATAGCTTATTAAGCACTTCCTAAGACATTTTATTTTTGATGCATTTTATTTAATTAAATATAATTTTATACCATACCTACCAATTACTTGATTATTTAATTTATTTTCCAATTTATTTATATCTCAAATTAATATTTATATAATTCCAATTTGTGATGTTTATAAATCTGTGCGCAAGCGGGCCAAATAAATTATCAACTAATCGTCGTTGAAAATGAATTTCTTCTGGGCTGTTAATTAAAATGTTTACGCAAAATGAATAATGCGTTAGATCCGTTCGATTGGCCCATGAATATGCATGAATCAATCGCGCACGTTTAAAATCAATTCAATTAAAATAAATTTAAATTTAAATCAAAGGTTTTCAGCTTGAAATGCCACCGACTGCGCTTCACTAAATAAAATTAATTAATTATTTACTACAAAAACAACGAAAAACTAAAGAGAGAAAAACAAGACAAAGTCAAAGAAGCCGCTTCAACGGTAGCTCACGCACACAAGCTCACACACATATATATTATATTATATGTATACATATATATATACATATTAAGTTGGCCATAATAAATTCCAAATAACGATCGAAATTAGTGGCAACAACTACAACCAAGAGCCGAGGGCAACGGACCAATCGCAGTTCGTCCGCTTGCAACTAATCATAGTTTATTAACATTTCAGTGTTGCGATTGCTCATATTATAACATTATTGTTGTATATATCTTGTTGTTGTTGTTGTTTTTGTTGCTGTCACCTGTCACAACACCAACAACAACACCAACAACACCAACGAAAATGATTGCCATCAAATATCGTAAATAAGTCATCAACTTTAGGCGAAAATTCCATTCGCTGTGCGTTAACTCAAATTTGTTGTGAATGGATATAGCTACAGTGAAGCTTGCTGCTAAATAATCCAACCAAAATTTACATAATTTTTCACATTAATATTTATTTATAAAATTAATACTTTTACTATTTTTAATAATTATGCGCATAACTCCTAAGTATTCTTCAACAAACACCTCAACACAAAATTAAATGCAAATAGCGTTCTATAATTGATTTAAATTTAAAAAGTTATATAATAAAAATTAGCTAACTAATTAAATTTATTTATTGAAAATTGCATTATTTATTAAATTAATTTTATGCATATTATCGATTCTATTAAAGATTCTGTTCCAGAGCATAAGAATAAAATCTGGAGCAAATGAAGCTTGATTGTTATTATAAGTGAATACAAGTAATTAATTTATTTATTTTTAGAATTGTATGACACTTTATATCTTTAAAATTTTTTTAAAAAACTGCTCTCACAACTCCTTACAATTATTATTTATTAATAATTATTTATCAATTATTTTTAGTCAGTGTCGACTGTAGTAGGTCAACATTTTGCTGGTGTCGTTGAGCATTTAATTTTGCACAGATTTAATTGACTGAACGCCACTAAATAAAAAATAAATAAAAAATGAAGATGAGATTTATGCTGCAATTTGCACGAAAATTATGTTAATTGCTGCTATGAAAGAGAGGGAAGAGGGAAGGAAGAGAGAGGGAAGCGAGAGGGAGCTAGAGACGAGTTTATATGCACTTGAGCGAAAAATGGTATAAAAATATAATGATATATGTGTGTATATCATTGATTTAAATTAATGGACATGTCAGGCAATTAATAAATGCAAAAACCATGGCAGCTCAGCAAAAGCAAGAGGCGTAGAGCCGCAGTAAAACCGAAAGGGGCGACGAGGGGATCAATCATAGAGTGTTATGTATGCCACCGAGCAATCAAATCTGTGTGCTCTGGGGAATATCAAATCTGCACATCACTTTGGGGATCATGTCAGTGGCGTGGTTAAAAAGGGGATAGAATTATGGACTTGCTATAAAACTTATGGCATAATATTTGATATAATTAGGTATATAGTATAAGAGACCAATCAAATCTGTGAAGTATTAAATGATTATATCAGTTTGAAGATCATGCCAGAGGCGTGGTTAGAAAGGTGATAGAATTATAATATAAATTCATAAACTTGCAATAAAAATTATAGCAATATTTGATATATTCAGCTGTATATGAGGAAGAAATAAAATCTGTGGAATATTAAATTTATCACATCACTTTAAAGATCAGTCCAGTGGCGTTGTGATAGAAGGGATGAAATTTTAATTAAATTCCTGGACTTGCTATAAAAGACATTCCAATAATGTTTGATACATTTAGCAGTATATGTATAAAAAACCTATTGAATCTATGGAATATTAAATTTAATAGGGTTTGATTTAATGGCGTTGGATTTATAGTGATTATTATTATTACTATGGAGAACAATTTTACTCCGACTTCAAAGGTCAATTGTACTTCCTGATGAACCTAAAGAAAGTTCATTAGTCCAATATTTCGGATGAACTCCAGTATCTACATCGGACTAAGTATTATGATATATGTAAATATAAATAATTGTAATTGAAATATTTTTGCATACATAATTATATATATATTGTATCATAATCATTCCAAAGAAAACTATCTATATTATTTAATAGTATTGTCAGTAATAAAATTTTTTATAGCGGCATCCCCTCTGTAACTCAGCCCCTGGCTATTCTAGCCATGCTGGTGCTGCAATTAAGGGACAGTCCTGCCTCATAAATAAATGATGCATGCCACGGCCATTGGTTGCGCTGTCAATCAACACAACGCGCTGGCAACCCTGAAAACGTTCGGGGCGCGCAGCGACAACTCTGCTCTTGACTTTAATAGAGTCATAAATGCATTTATAGAGCGCAAATTTTGCTCATTCTCTGCCCAGCTGCCCAGCTGCATGGGTTTTTGCCAATCGAATTGTAACTATTGTCCTGACTGAGGGCAACCCTAATGAGTTTTCAATTAAGTGTGACACAGTTAATCGAGTGGCATATTGTTTGCCTCTCATTGTCTCTCTCTCTCTCGCTCGCACACTCTCGCTCTGTCTCTTTCTTTGGCTTTTTTTGTGAGATTTGTCACGCGCACTTGTTGGGCGCGAGGGCAACCCTGGTTCGTTTTATTTTTCCGCTCGAGTGCAAAGATTTAATTTGTTTACATTAAAATGTCATAAATTCAAGTACAGTTGAGTGCGCAGAAAGCACAGAAAGGGGTTTTCGAAGAGAAAGCGGCAGGGGCAGGGGTTAAGGGGGGTTTTAGCCCGAAAATGTGTTTAGTCATGTCGCATGCGCCAAGCGCAAGAAGAAGAAGACGCACAAGTCTTGCCTTCATTTCCGGTCGGTAGTTCTTTTACTTGTCTGACATTCTGCTCGGCACTCGCCATTTTCACACTCATGCAGCTAATGAGCAATAAAGCTAAATGGAAAATGCCGCTAAAAGCGCACAAGCAACAACAACGACAACAACAATAAAAAAACGGCTAGAAAAAGCCGCAGCGACTAGGCATAGAGAAGCTGCAAGAAGCGAAGGCAACAAATCGATTTGGTCAATTTGTTATTGTTGCAGTTGCACACTGAGAGTTCTGTGCCCCTCTCCCACCTCTCTCCCCTCCCTACCTCCCCCCTCCCTCCCTCACACACACACACACATAGACTTCGAGCTGCTTTTTGCCAGCGTGCAAATCTTGAGCTTGCCTCCTTTTCTCGCTCTCGGACTTTCGCCATCTCCCTCTCCCTCTCTGGTCTCGCCGGCAAACTTGAAACGCGTCGGCATCCTTTGATCAGTTCATATTATAAAATACTATGGTCACGCCTTAAAGGCATTAAACGAGATGGCGCTCAGCTTTACACACACTCACACACACACAGCCTCACACACACACATGCACACCGAGCGTCTGTGTGGAGCAATAGATTCCAGCTTGCAAAAGTTCTTTGGCTTCCACAAGACGCAGCCTCCAACACAGCCCGAGCAGCTGCACTGAGAAAAATTTGTGCGCATTAAATACAATTACAATAATTGCAAAATTTTGATTAACGTTATTACATTTGTTAATTTAGTGGTATTTACATTATGCAAAGCTAATATTAATTTATGAATTTTATTAAAATTAAAATTAATATTTTGGAATTATTTGTAAATATAATAAATAATAGGTTAATGTTATAAATTTAAATTAATTAAACAATTTTATAAAAATCAATATTATATACAATAAAAATTTCAATTTATTGCAAATTTAAATTTACAGTTTTATGTACGAATTCAAATAATTTTCATTAGGAATACTGCAAAAAAAATTGTTCATATTAATATTATTATCATTATACATTAATATGTATAGTAAAAATTGCCTATTTGTTGTTTATATGAAATTCATATTTATTAAATGATTTTATATAGATAAGTTTAGTTCTTCAGGTCTAGAAAGATAGCAAATACTTTTGCTTAATACGATTTATTTCTATTCATGTAAATTATTCATTTTCTTAATTATTCACTTTTATTTATTTTGATTTTAAGGTGAGAATTCGGGCACAACGTCTAGCAATGGGAGATTTTTTAATGGAAAAATTTTGGCTGTGGTCAGATGGTACTATTTCGAATGTCGCCAACATTCTCATCAGTGACCTTAGAAACGAAAATTGTAAAACATGTCTGTATATGTGAGTCGTAGGCTGGGTTCGAACTAGATTATTTTGCGCAGTGCAGCCGCTGAATGGATGCTTGGCTGATTCTAGAGGCCAGCTCATCATCATGTGGCAAGCCAGTTTGGTTTTGCAACAGGAATTGTTATTTCCACATATGGACAACAATATTTGCGCTCCCCGCTCCATCTCTCGCTCTCTTTCTCTCTCTCTTTCTCTCTCTTATTCTCTCTTTCTCTCTCGAGGTAGCGAAATGCAACGTCATCTGCAGGCGACGGCGCGCGGCAATCAAGCGCTGTTTGTGTGCTCGCAGTTCTGTGTAGGTCCAAAGTCAGGGTCTCTGGGTCCAGCTCCGACTGCGACTTCAACTGCAACTCCGACCCCGTCTCCGACTCCGACTGAGGTTGGGGAAGCTCTTAATGCTTACTCGAGGCGTTTGTGGACCACCAAACGAGCAACTGTCGACTGCAGTCTGCAGAATACAGATGGTGCACTCCTCGGGTCTTCGAGGTGTTTGAAATGCGCTTTTTAACTGCATTGTAGTTGATTTTGATATTCATACGCGCCCTTTTAGCTCTTGTGCCTCTTTGATTGTCTGCCAGGTTTATGATTACAGCTGAGAGTATGTAATAATGCCCCAGCATGACACAGGCTGCTTGCTACGACACTGCATATTTAGTAATCGCTTCAGACTGAACTTGTTTCTGGCATTACTTTCCGATTTACTCTTCAATTGTGTTGAAATTTTGTACATAAACAAATAAATAATCATATTTTAAGTGTGCAGTAGCTTAGAGCGAAGGCGTATGAAATTGTTGGAAAAATTGAAATCTATGGTAAGTACATGGGTGGTTTTTAAGTTCCATGTTTTTGCGGAACTTTGAAAGCGCATAACTTTATCAAAAATCAAACACTTTCCAAACGGAATGGATTTTTCTTAATCATTTGAGTGCAAAAGTTAAATTTAAGTAGTAAATGAAAAAAAATTTCAAATTTTTGCAAACATTTTCAGCCTTCTTAAAAAAAATTTAAAAATTTCGAAAAAAAAATTTTTTTTTTTAATCGTAAGAATTGTTACGTAAACGAATTGAGGTCCAAAATAATGCAGAAAAAACCAAACATGACAAGATTTGGTCGAAAAATTTAGATCTTAGAGCCAATATTGGCATCATGGTGCGACTTCATTTTAAACGGTGCCCACAGCTCGCGCTGCGAGCTTTGATACTCTGCTTAGCAATTATTTACTCTATTTTGTAAATCTTATGGACTGGCAAGCTAGTAAAAATTTCTCTCCAGCCGTAATTAAGTGTGTACAACAATGTTGCAATGCTACAATTAGTTGCAGCGTATTTTGCATGCATAAGTAAATAAATGTTGATTGCATTGTCTAGAAAAAGCAGCGCGGCAGGCATTATTTATCTAGCTGCGAGTGGCTACTGTAATTGCCACTTGCATTAATTATGTTAAACACAAGTCTCAATATTTAAACAAGCGGCAGCTACCAAAAACAAAAACAACAAAAAAAAGGAACAGAAAAATAAATGGAGGTGAAATAAAAGAAGTGAACCATTTGTTTGCGCACGGCCAACGCAAACTTTGGCCTGAAGAGCAAAGAAATGCCGCAGAACCACAAGAATTCTTATGCTTCTGCTGCCAACTTCATCGTCTTCTTCACCTGCCTCTGATCATCAAAGCCACCGGCAGCATCGATATTGAGCGTAATTATCACACATCGGTCAAAAAGACCACGCGCAACGCTTCCAATTCTTCCGACTTCTCCGACTCTTTCGGGGTCTCAACTCAATTAAGCATTCCCGTGTCCACAAATATTTGTATGCGGCATTCAGTCGAAAAAGTATCTAAACAAACCTCACGGAAAATGGGAAATGGAAATGGGAAATGTGAAATGTTAATCTCGTGTTTTCTGCCCCCGCGTGCACAGTGGAGCGTGTGAGTAGCTGGATCATCGGTCAATATTGATACAGTGCCCACGGTGCAACCTGAACTGAGATTTAAGACTTGACTTCATGTAACACGTTCATCGCTTGGCCCAAACTGCAATCTTGGCTCATACTAGAGCTCGCTCCGAACTTTTGTGGATAGAGCCGCTTTACACCGCTGCTAAAATCCACTTAGAACTGATCGTAAGTATGAATGATTTTGTTCTAACATTACGCAGACTGTCGTCTAAGATACCCTGGAAAAAATGAGACAACTGCATTTATTTATAACTAAATTACATTTATTAAATTAAATTTGATTAGAAAATTTTTGAATAGAAGAAATTCGTGCATATCTTTATTTATTTTATTTAATTGAAAAATTGTAAGCCCTAAAGATCTCTTTATAAAAATATTTATTTATTTATTTAGCATTGGTAGACTTGGGTTTACGAAACTTAAACCCACTTGGGGGCTATGCCATCAGAGAACCTTGGCAGAATAAATAATAGTCAAAATTTGTCTTATTTTGTAAAATATATATTTTCTCTATGATCAAGAAGAAATTCGTGCATATTTATTTAATTAATATTAATTAATTTATTTTATTTAATTGAAAAATTGTGAACCGTAAAGATCTCTTTACAATTCAAAGCATTTCAGACAAAGTTTGTAGTTTAAGTAGTAAGAATACAGTTATGGCAGCTCTAGGAAAATCAGATATTATAGGTTTTGATATTTAAAAAAAATTTCGTATTAAAAAATTGGTCTCAAGAAATACATTTATTGAGTATACATTTTTTAGATTTATCCTTTAATTGAAATTTAACTAATGACGAAATCTAAACAAAGTTTCATTAAAGAACAAAAATTTTGTTTATGATATACATTTATTTTTTATAAAAATTTACAAAATATTTGTATTATTATATGAAAATAATTAAATTTTTTAAAAATTTGGCTTCTCGGATTGCAGTTGTATTAGCTTTAAAGAAATTCCCATTTTAAACAATTTATAAAAGCTTCAAAAATTATTTGTAGCGAATGCTACATTTGCGATACGCCTGCCTTAAATTTTCTTTTGGTACAGGGTATTAGCAACTCCGAAAAAAAAAAAAACTCTGAAAAGTTTAACATTTCAATTTGAGCATCGCTTTAATTAGCATTCGTTTGTTCATTGTTTTCCCCGGTATTTTTTTCCGGTGCTTTCCATTTGCAGGCAGCGTTTGATTGTTGTTTCTCGCTTTTAGTTTTTTTCGTCTTTCTTCGTTTTTTAGTGAGCTTTTAGTATTTAGTTTTTTTTATTTGTATTTTTTGTTTCATTGTGAAGCGTTTGATTAGCGTGGCCGAGTGCGATGCTACCAATTTCTGACCTGAAAGCTGAAAAATGTTGATTTTCCTTGGTCTGGGCTCGCTTTGACTTCAGCTTCAACTGCAGCCACTTTTCGCTCAATGTGGGTGGCCCTAAAGAGGCTTAGTTCGATTTGCTACTTCTGGCGGCATTGTTTTGGCCTTTTGTTTGTTTTGGGCCAAGCGACTGCTGATTACTGTGAAATTGGCAATGTTTAATGGTCACCTGGTGCCAGAGTATCGCAGACTTTTGTGCTTTTGTGCTTTTGGCTCGCTGCTCTAACTACTTCTTTTTTAATGAGTTTTCTTCAACTGCAAACACACAACACACAGAAACTTTGCCACTTTTTAGTTGAAAACTTTCTCCCTAGTTATTATCTTTCTAGGTCTGCAGGCAAAAATTACAAAACAAATAGAAATTGTTCAAAAAAAAGCTTTGGTAATTTGTGTAATCTGATGTATTCTGGTATTTTGGATGGTATCAAAATCATTTTGTTATTTTCCTAGTCGAAAGTTTAGTCATTAGTCATCAAGAGAGCCACTATTATGTTGATAAGATTTTAAATTTTTTTTGGGTTATATATAGATTTATTTATTAGGAATTTCTTGATAAAAAAATATATAAATAAATATTACTAAATATAAAGTAAAACTAACAATCTATTAGGAACACATTAAAGTGGTACTAATAATATTATTTTCTAATCTAGAAAATGTTTAATGTTATTTCGATTTAATTAAGTAAAATTTTTTAAGACTAATAAAACCAGATTTTCCGAGATTTGTGCTCTAAATTAAAATAATAAAAAATAATTTTTATACAATATTTAAAATATAATATTTCATTTATATATTTATCATTATATATGTTATAAACTATTTCTAAACAACTGTTTAAGCTCATTATATTTTTCAAATATATTTTTTTCAAATATATTTAACATATATTAATTCTCCAAATTCATTCCGCAATTATTAATACAAAATCTGATTGAAAACTCAGCTGAAATTGTCTATAACTCAAGCCCACAAGTCGCGCAAATTAATCAAATTAAATCGGTAGAAGCGTATAAATTTCATAATTACTAGATAAATTCATAATTATGTCTATATGTAGACAGATAATATTCGATGTGCTACCAAATGGCAGCCGAAGTGGCAACAATAACAGCAACAACAACAACAACGAGGGGCATGTGTCAATGCTGTGTGGGTTGTCATGCCTATCGAGCTGTCGAGCTGTGCAGAGTTGTCGAGTTTTCGAGTTGTCGGGCTGCGAGTCAAGGCAACGCTGTGGCATATGCAAATCTGTGTGGCAAGCAGCTGCTCCCACTGCCAACCGTGCACTACGAGAAAATATGCCAAAAAGGTGGCATTTTAAAAATGTGTATTAAAATTTTTTAAATTTATTTTCTTACAATAAAAATTAAAAAAAATTAAAAAAATTGAACAATTAACAGAAATTCAAAAAAAAATGTGATTTTTATTTTATTGCTGTAAAATTTTCAAATTAAATTGTAAGAACAGCTCAATAAATTTTTATATATTTTATTTAAATTTAATTGAAAATTTACAAATATTTAATATATTTTCTCAAAATTTAAATTTTAAATAAAATTATTGCAAAAGTGCACTGCAAGCCAAATACACTGTAAAAACTAAGATAAAATGGTAAGAAAGACAAAAATATATTTATTATGTCATTGATATATTTTTTTATTTTTCTCTCCCTGTAAAAATTCCAAATAAAATTGTAGCTGCTGTTGAAAGCTTGCTAATTGACAATTAGAGACAAGTCAAGTCGAGTTTAGTTTGTTATGGCCATGGAGCAGCGCCTGAGGCCCTAAAAAATCTACAAAAAATAGAAAATATTTAGAATGTGGGCGTGGGTCGCGTTACCGCTGCATAATTTTCAAATAGAGGTGGAAATCATTTTTGGTAGCGATAAAATCGAGCAGCTAAAATTATGGAAAATTTGTGGCGCATTTCCGTAGATGCCACGCAGCTGCAAGTTGATGTTGCAGCTGCCACCGCAGATAAATCAATGGCGATCGCAGCCACATTTGAATATTAATGAACCCTTTGGCGCTTTCACCGCAGGAGCCAATCGTATTTATCAGCGTGTGAATGAAACCACACACAGGTGGAAAAGGTGTAAATTGACTTTCGTTTCCTTTCCTTTTTTCCTGTATTTTATTAGATCCTGAACTTAAAATAAGTATTAGAGGGTCTATTAGTTTAGTGCAAAAGAGAAATGTCTTAGCACCTAGCAGGTACAAAGTACATTAATATATTCTGATTCAGAACGATTAGCTTAGTTGATATAGCAATGTTCGTCTGTCCGTATGAAATTCTAGTTCTCGCAAGTAAGAGCTAGAGATACTATTTAAGGCTCTCCGATGTTGCGTTCAGATCCAGTTTACTTAGGATTTTTAATAGCTTGCCCCTTCTCAAGATAACCCCTAAAACCCCTAGTAGCCTATTCGTCTGTCCGTATAAAAATTTTCTCAATTCACAATTTAGCATTCAGTTTATTGCATTCTCCATTGATGCTGTAAACAACATTAAAATTGGATAAGAAACAGCGCAGATATGCAACAGACAATTTGCTTGAAAGCATATGTAATATGAAAACGCAAAAAGTAGGGTCTTCTACTGTCGGTTACATCCGACTGCAGCCTACTGCTTCATCCTTTCTGGTTCTTATATAATTTCCTTTAGAGGGATTTCTCAAGGACCTCTGCAACTGCGCATAATTAACACCGCAGGTTTTCCCACGCCAGCAGCGCGCGTATCTAACAGATACACTAATAGCTAAATAAGAAGAAAGCCGAAATGAGAAATAAGAAATTAGAATTATAAAAAACACATCGGCGCAACTAGTGGAAAATACAGAAGCGCTAAACGCGCATATCAAACGCGCCGACCTTTGTTCTCTCCTCTCAGTTCTCAGTTCTCTGTTCTCAGTTCCCAGTGTGTGCCCCCAGAAGGGCAATCAAAGAGCATCGAATGCTCAAATATTTGTGTGATTAGTCCTTATCAACAGCAGCCAGGTAGTCGGTGGATATAGTAGATATATTGTGTATGCAACACGGGATTCCTACACTCAAAGAAAAGTAGCCAGAATCTTTATTGGTTTTCATGCATTAAATTAATCCGAAAAATGTCTTGAAAAATTTAAGAAAGTTTCTTTCTTGATATATTTTATGTAATTAAGAATTACTTGCATTAAAGAAAAAAATCAATCCTAAATATGTCTAGCTATCCGAAACTTTTAGATTACATTGGGCTTACTTGAATTAAGTGAGTTCCTACTCAAAACAAGTAATTTCTTGGTTTTCATGCATTAAATCAATCCGAATGATTTTCATGGATTAAATCAATCCGACTAAATAAATCCGAAAAATGTCTTGAAAAATTCTAGATTATTTCTTATTTGATATTTCTTGATTTAAATTAGAATCTTACTTTAATTCGAAAACAAGAAAACTATTTCTAGAGAAGGATTGAGCCAATCCTGAATATTTCTAACTATCTGAAACTTACATTAAATCAAGAAATTTTGGATTACTAACTTCTTACTTGAATTAAATAAGTTCTTACTCAGATCAAGTAATTTCTGAATAACACACACATTTTTTTTTTTTTTTTGTAAATTTTTCTTCGAGTGTAGGACCTACTGCGGCTAAAGTCGAGCGACCTTTGACGGCTGGTGGTCGGCAAATTCCTTTTTCATTTAGCATCCTGCAGCGTGGGCAATTGGTTTAGGTTTAGGTTTAGGTTTGGGATTTCGATTTTATTTTGGATTTCGATTTGTGTTTGTGTTGGAATTGTATTTGTATTTATTGCTGACTTTGAAGAGCGTTTAAGCTAATAGACAGCGCACCTTTTGACCCTTGGCCTCATTGTTCTTCAGACGCCTTGACGCCTTTTGTTCTCGGCCCTGTTTGACTATCCAGTTGCTCTTGGCCATTGTTCGCCTTCTGTCTGTTGCAGTAATGCGCATTTGTTTCAATTAAAAGCATTAACTACAGACTGTGTTTATGGTTTTTAAGCACGAGCATCATGTGTCGACAATTGCACAAAGAAGTGCAGACTGCCGATAAATAAATATTTTCCTTTCTTTTAAATAATCGGCAGGGCTCCTGTTTAGTTATGAATTATTGAAGTTTCCTGAATTTTCATTTAAAGATGTTTTTAAGAATATTTAAAATAATACTAGGTACTATGATTTCAATTAATAAATGCATTTTATATGTTTGATTTTTGCACTTTAGCTGCCGTCAGAAAATGTTTAAAGTTTGTTTTGCCGTAAGAAAATAAATTTGTATTATTATTCCAATTAAATTCCCAATAATAATATCCAATGATAATAAGAATTATAATTTTTTATATTACAAAAACAAAATGTTTTACTTTTATTAAATTATTTCATAAATGCACAATTTAAAAATTAATTTTGTATATTTTTTTATTGTAAAATATAATAAAAATAGTTGATTATTGCATTATTATAATAAATATTTTAAATAATATATATTTAAAAGAAAATTTAATACAATTTTAAAGAGAAATGTAACAGAATATACATTTTAATGCAAAAAAAAAAACATTTTAATTTAAAATAGTTGAATGTTAATTTAAATAGTTAAACGTGTGAATAAAAACAAATTTATTAATTATAATTATTCCTAAGCCGGTTTTATTTGTAGTAATTGCATTTATATATTTATGAATTGTTCATTATTTTTGTTTATTTTCATTTCAAATAATAAAATTAAATTGTTATAATGCATTAAAAATATTAGACAGTAAATAGAAACCTGTTTTTGTTATTTTGCTATTTATAATTCTATTATAATAATTTGTGTCATGTTTGGGGTTAATAAATCATATTCTGCTCAGCGAAAATTTGCCATTTAAAATTGAAGTATTAATTCTTATTATAATTTGCGTGGCAAACAAATTAATGAAAACGTTTTGCTTGCAACAAATTAAATGCAAACGTTTGACAATTAAGCCTGACAGAGAGCAATACTTACCGACAAATATATAAATATATATGTATGTATATATAGCTATATAGCAGTCGTCGCTATGCGTCATTAAAGGCAAGTGGAGGGGGGAGCAGAGGAAGCCTCTGTCGCGTCGCTGCCGAAGCTGTGAAAACTTTAGCAGACTCTCAAATACTAAATACAGTCTCGTTACAAGCTGAGGAGCGTCGCGTTCTCTGCTGCTTGCGCGCTCTCTGTCGCACACTCGCGCCGTCTCGCTTGCACGCGTGGCTGGCTGATGAACGCCATAATTACCGTTACGTATACGCCACCATTGCTATTTTTTGTTGGCATCGCTGTGCCGACTGCTGATTGGCCAGCGAGCGGCAGAGAGAGCGCAAGCTGCCTGCTCGCTCTAACAGCGGGCGCAAACTGGTTGTGAGAGCAACGACGAGAGAGAGAGATAGCGAGTGAGTGAGAGAGTGAGAGAGAGCGCGCGCAGAGAGCGAGAGAGAGCGAGCGAGCGAGAGCTGTTGTTGTTGCTGTGCAGTTATGATTTGATTGCCGAGTTTAACCACCGACAAACGAGACACGAGAGAGCGCAAACGATGTTAAAGAGACTTCACACGCACACGCACACACACACACACACACGCGCGCACACTTAACGAGCGAGCAGCGGAGAGCGCAGCGCAGAGAGAGAAGAGAGGGCAAAAGAACTGAAGAAATATCGACGTGTCTAGTTAGCAAACCAATCTTCAATCTAGTTTCGAACAGTTGACTGTGAAACGTCGAGTTGAGAGGTCCTACTATTGGATCAGCGTCGCTGTCGTTTATCGTTTATCGTTAATCGCCCAATCGCAATATCGTAAGCGTTATAACGCAGACGCCTAACTGAAATACAATACTTGATAAAATACCAATAAAATCCAATAAATTATAAGCAAATAAATTTTTGCTAAATAAAGCTGACTGTGAAAAGCAATAACTAGCGACAGTTTTCGCACAGTGCATGTTAAGTTAATCGATAAATTTACGCAAAATTTAGATGCTCTGTCCGCCCACAATGCGTCCGGCCAGTCCTGCCGAATCCGAGATCTCCGTTGGCGGCGCCCCCAGCCCCCTGCCGCCCACGCATCATCATCCGCATCCGCATCAGCTGCCCCCGCATCCGCAATCGCATCCGCAACTGTTGCAGCAACAGCAGCTGCTGATGCAACAACATGTGGCAGCTGCGGCTGCCGCTGCCGCCGCCGTCGGCGCTCTGCCGGAGGATTATTTCCAGCCGCTGAAGCGCCTACGCATGAGCTCCAGCAGCTCGGAGGCCAGGGAACAGACGCCCAGTCCGCCCGCTGCCACGCCCAACTCCAACACAAAGTCCGCCATCGAGGGCGTCAAGAGCTTCTCCATTGCGGATATCTTGGGCCACTCGGAGAAGCAGCGCAGCGCCTCCGCCTCGCCGCCGCCCAGCGCCACGCTGCTGGCGCCTCCTGCCGCACGACCAGTCGGAGGCACCGGACTGCTGCAGCCACGCACCGAACCCCTGGAGCTGCATCCGGCAGCAGCCGCCGCCATGTTGCTGCCTGGCGCCCAGATTGTGCGTCCCTGGGATCATCTGCTCGGTCCGATGCCCGTGCGCCCCTTCATTCCCTCCGCCCTGCTGCACTACGAGCAGCGTCTGGCCCTCGACTACCATCGCCAGCTGCAGGAGCACTTCAACGCCCAGGCGCAGCTCCTGCGCCACATGGGCATGGACATCATTCCCTCCGAGAGCGGCTCCGATCGTTCCAGCTCCGCCAGCGATTGCTGCTCTCCGGAAATCGTCAGGGATTCGGCTGCAGCTGCTGCCGCTGCCGCCTCCGCTGCCGCCAACGCTGCCACGCCCCAATCCGCCGGCCATGCGGAGCGGGAGCGTCATTCATCCAGCAACTCCGGCAACGCCGCCAGTCCCGCCCAGGCATCCGGCAACGCCGCCGCCGTCGCTGCCGCGGAGGCCAAGGCGAAGGCCAATGGAACGCCTCTGGATGCGCTCTTCCAGATGACCACCAAGGACTTTGACGAATCGCAAGGTAAGCAGCGTTACACTGACAGAAATTATGCAAAGGAAAATATACTAATTGCAGAATATTTAGAAAAATGCTTAGTATATCTCAAATATTTTTTATCAGTTAAAGTTATATACCTCGTTTCTTTTAATAATACGTATGTTGATATAAATTTTCTATATTTCTATATCGAAATAATAATAGTATAATTAAGGTTAGAAACAGGAAATTTTAAATATATATCCATATATAATATATGTATATTAGTCCAATTAACGAAAGGTTTTTCTTTTATATCATTCCTAAAACAATATGTTAAAATCGTATTATGGGATATTTTCCTATGCCTATATCTCTATATCGAAAGAATACAATGATATAGCCTAAATTAGCTTAAAAACAGATAATCCTAAATATATCATATTAGTTTATTAAACAAAAGTTTTTTCATTCACTTCGTTAATTTTTTCACATTAAAATAACTATTTTTTTATTTTTTATATTTCAAATTGGGATAATATTTTGATATGTTATAGAATATTAGTTGCATGTTTTATTTAAGATTAATACCTTTTAAATTGGCCAACTTTTTTTCTATTACTCCATTTAATTATATTAAGATTATGAAATCAGAAATATTTCATATCAGTTCTCCAATTTTCTTCTCTTACTTTGATTGATATCATGATAATTGATATTTTCCTATTAATATCAATATGATTTGTCTATATAGCTATAACCAAATAATATTTTGATACAATTTTTTTTAAATATTATTTGAATATTTAATAACTGATCAACAAATCATATATATACTATAATATGCTAAAGATTTTTCTCTTACTTCTGTTCATTTATTTACTTTGTCATATCAGTATTAATTTCGATTTGCAATATTTTTTGTTTCACTTCATTAATGTTTTTTGGTAGAGTATAAAGTTCTTTGGCATATAATTGGAAGCTTTTTCAAATCAATTTGTTTCCCACTTAACTTGCACATAAATTACTCAAATTACGAGCATGAATTTTTGTTGTTATCGACAATCGATCGACCGATTGATTTGCATATAAATGTTTCATTGACAAATGTCTCAATTTTTTGTGTGTGTATTTCGCTTAAAGAGTATTTGTTAATTAAAATAAAAGAATAACAGCATAACAGCATAACAGAGCTACCCCCATTAATTTTGTAGCAATTTTGTATATCGATATTGTTGAATTTTAGCTTAATTGAAATGAACGATCATTCAGTATCGGATCCATTCGTATACCATTCCCATTTCCGTTGCTTGTATTTCGATCGTTCGCATTTCGATTCTCTTTTTTTTTTCATTTTTGTTGTCGATTTGATCCACTAATTGGCGGCATGTGCCAAAAACCAAAACAAATTACAGCTAAATGAGTCTATAATATATACGAGCTTTATAAATAGAACGCGTTTATCATTCGTTTTGGGATTGGGGAATACTTTAAAACGATATTGGGGCTTTTATAAATTTAGTTTTAGCAGTATTCAAAATACTTTTGGCATATATTTTAGATTAAATTATCATGCAGAAAGCAAAGCTTTTTATAAGCATAGAATTTTATAGAATATATTTTTGAATAAATTGGGTTTTTTAGGAGTTTACTAAAAAGTTTTTAAAAAAGTCTTATTTTGATAATTTAGAGGACTGTGGTTTGTTTTTCTCTTGGCTTAAGTTGTTTTAGTTAATGGATTTTTTTTTTATAATTAAAGATTAAGATGGCTATAGTCCTAGAAATATTTCCAAAATTTTTATAATATTTTTATTTATATGTCTAGGTCTATTAATTAACAGTTAATATTTTTGATGGCTTAGCATCGGAAGATTTAGTTATAAACTAGTTGTAAATATATTTTCTATATTGGTTTTTTTTTGTTTTGTTTTTTTTTTTTTTTGTCAAATTTGAACTTTGGTTGCTACACTTAAATATTTATGGCTTTCTTAACACCAGCTTTGGCCCTCGTTAATAACTTTAAATCGCCGTAACATTGACAATACACCCGAGCACGCTTTAGACCCAATCAGAGTCTGCGTATCCGTCTCAGTCGCAGTCACAGTGACAGTACCAGTCACAGTTATAGTTACAGTTACAGGTACAGTCGCAGTCACAGTCGCAGTCACAGTCACATTCACAGTTCAGGCTTACACTCATTTAAAGCATTAAGTGGGCGTTTTAGTGCCTGTTATTGGGTAGAGAGTCCCCTTCTGCCACCTGCACTTTATGTGTTTGTCATGGTAATTATTGTTTAATGGCTATAACTACAACTAAATATACAGATATACACTCAGAAAAACAAGGCATGATTCATCATACAAGTTTAAACTCGTGAATAGATTTTGTTTTGTTCTAGAATTCAAGTCAAAGTCGAAATAGCATCGTAAATAAATTCTGATTAATGAAGGCTACAAGTTTAGATCAAGTTAAAATTAAAGTGCAAAGCAGTATTAAATTAATATGAATCGTGACTTATTTTAATCTTAAACGTCCATGTGACTAGAAATAGGAATAATTTTCAGAACTCGTCTAAATCAAAAATATAATTCTTGTATATAGAATTTTGTAACTACTTAAACTTTTGTCAGCAGAGATTTTTCATGCAAGCATGATATCGCCCAATTTTTTTCTCTCAGTGTATATGCATATATCTGACTGATATTTTTGTGCATATTCGTGTCGATTCTGCAACGATTAGCAACAATTAGCCAGCGGCCAACTTAACTCATGTTCATTACCTAATCGAGTTTTCATTTTTTTTCCTTTTTTATTTTTTCTTTTTTTCACAATTAACATGCCGTTTGCATTTGCTGAAATTACTCTTGTTGTTGCACATAAAATGCAAATAAAAAACAAAATAAAAACAGCAACTAATAGTCGCTGGCGCTGCTGATACGACTGGTTCGTATGCATATTAGACGCACTGTGGCCGTAAATACACAACCATGATATAAGGCTATTTATCATAATAGAGACGAAATATTTACGACCTCGACTCCCCCGACATGGGGCTCCTCATCGTTAGTCAATCAGCGAGCAGTAGTATTACCGATAAAACTTGCTGCCTTATGAAGTGTTACATGTCCGCATACGTTTGGCAGGCACTGTCACTGCGCACTGGGAGCCTCATTAATATCATTGACACTTGAGGCGGCTGAAGTTGCTGCGAGTTCACGTAATACTTTCAGTTAGAATACGATAAAAACTAGAATAAATATTAAACTAAGAGTTTTTTAAAATATAAAAAAATTAGAAATAATTTTGCTTAGTAAATCGAATTTCCCAAAATTATCACAAGCTATCAGAACATTTGCAAATGAAGCAACAGAAGCTGGTTTAAGTTAAAATAATACTTGTGGTAAAATTTAATATGAAACCAGAGCAAATATTAGATTTAGAGTTTATTAAATATTTTAAATTATATTCAAAAAACTAAGAATTTTAATATCAACTAACAATCATCCACTTTACTTAAGGTAGGGGAATGTCAGAAATAATATATATAATTTTAATCAAATTTAAGCCGATATTATTTAGGATCTTTTAGTTCTTATTGTCCGTTGTTCTATTAATTCCGTTAATCAGTCAGGACAATCCTTTAACAACACGCATAGTACAAATAACTTAAAATATTGGAAATTATAAATATAAATAAAATCGGATTTGCAAAAATTGCTTTATACCACAGTTATAAATATATTAAATAATATATAAAACATTTTGGAATTATTCATATTAAATTATATCCCGATTGTCAACAACTATCTATCAACAATACTTTTCTACGAGATTTTTTTGGTCCGTCAATTGTAATTATTAATACTATTATTAAGTAATATTACTATGTTTAGCGACTACTGCTAGACTTGTTCTACATTTTATGAATCAATGTGAGACAGTCTGTCTGGCTGGCTCGTTAAACTCTAGCAGATAGTTCCCAGTATTTCCACAAGCTGCCTGCAACTGTTGCAACAGGTCAAAAGGTCAGCAGGGATAGGTTGCAGGTTGCAGGTTCCAGGGAAAAGCAACTGATCAGCCGTGTGGGCAGCACTCGAATTTCAAACATATTTGAACATATTGTAGGGGTTTCTTTTTTACCAAATGCCTGACAAATGCAGCCAAAACAAACCTCCCCTTGACAAATAAATACAGGGTCTGCGGAGTCAAAAAAAAGGGCGCATTTGAAGTGGACACCTGAGACAGAAGGGGCAAGGGAAAGGGAAAGCAGGACCTTCCACTCAGATAACTCATGGAAATTACTTAATGAGTCGCTGATAAAACAAGCAGAGAAATGAAAGAAATTATATACAAGAGTCTGGTATGGTTTGTACCCAAAATTGTTATGAGGTCGCTCAAGTGCCTAATGGAGGTTTCGGGTTACAAAACATGCTCGAGATAACGAATGGGCGAAATGAATGCGTTTTGCATTCGAAATTCCAAATTCGAAATACGAAATACGAAATAGACAAATATACAAATTAAGTCGACGCTCGAAGCGTTTAATTAGTTTTTAATGCCGGGCTAGTTTGTCCGACAAGCAATCGGAATGGGGCGTGAAACTGGAGACCGTAGTGCCAACCGGTTCCTCTATATGGAGAGAGATAGTGTGGCTAAATGTATCTATAATATTTGTATTTGTATCTATGCATATTAATGCTAATCAGAGCAGCTGAACGTTAACGATTTAATAATAATATTCCCCATTACGGAAGAGCGGAATGTGCATTTAAGTGTAGGTATTATCAATTAGAATTATGCTACAACTCATTAATCAGACTTGTAATAATCGTAAGCACGATTTGTGGGTGTCAATAAATGTTATAAATTATAAATCAAATGACAAACGAGACAAATTGCCTTCAAGCAAAGTCCAGACTCGTTTCGCCAACGTCTCGGGCTATTAATCACAACTAAATTATACTGTGGAATAACGTTGAAAGAAAAGCGTTTGCAATTAAATAAATGCAGTGCAGAGGCGTAGCCAAACGGGGTTACAAAATGTTCTAGTTTTTAGTTTATTTATCCAAATATTAAGATTTTATTTATTTTTCCAAAATTATTAGGCTTAAGTAAGTTATACTGTGTTGAAAGAAAGCTAAAAAAAAAGGTTAGAAAATGTTCTAGTTTTTAATTCAAAATATAATTTTAATTTAGTTTTTCTAGTTTTCTTCAATTTTTCTCCATTAAATGCGCCCCCCTTAGCAACTTGTGCTGCCTACGCCGCTGTCTAGAAGTGCATAAATCAATGCATTTTAATTAACTCTTGACAAACGCAATTAAATGTTGTTTCTAATACGATTTACAAATCGCTTGTTAGCGCTCGTGTTCCACTCTAAGTAGGGGTCTGATTGCAACCGGTTTTCCTACCAAACTAACCAAATCTCCCTCTCTTTATTTCTCTTGCAGATAAGTCGCATTTGGATATATTCTCGAATCGGCCGCAGCCGAAGAAGAAGCGCAAATCCCGCACCGCGTTCACCAATCATCAGATCTTCGAGCTGGAGAAGCGTTTCCTCTACCAGAAGTATCTCTCGCCTGCGGATCGGGATGAGATCGCCGCCTCCTTGGGCCTGTCCAATGCACAGGTGATCACCTGGTTCCAGAATCGCAGGGCCAAGCAGAAGCGGGACATCGAGGAGCTGAAGAAGGACTTTGATAGCGTCAAGGTCTTCTCCGCCCATAAATCCTTTCTGGAGAACGTCAACGATCTGAGCATACTGAAGAAGAAGCCCATGCATGAAGCTGATATGGTGGGTTTGGCAGCTGCCGCTGCTGCTGCCGGCATGGTGGGTGTTCCGGTTCAGGTTCCGGTTCAGGTTCAGGTGCCGGTTCCGGTGTCGGCAGCCCAAACCCTAGGCACGCCCCCCAAATGAGTGGGCAACGGCAGGCGTGTGGCAACTGATGAATGGTACAGAACATGAAGGCAAACGTATTGAGGACGACATTTAGAGAGATTTTGTTTAATTTTGTTAGCCGGGTGCAAGGAGGAGCTCCTTCGGCACCCATCAGATCGCAACAATCTCGACAATTCGCACACGGATCTGACACATCTGGCTAAAGGCATCAAAGGGCATACGAACTAATTGCCAGCCAAGCCAACGGAGGCATGCAACATCCCGTTGCAACTAGCACACGGACTAAGGACTAAGGCCGCTTTCTGGCCCCAGCAGACAAAATCCTACCAGCTATGACACTTGTAGACGCACTACAAAATCAAACTACCCGACGAGCACAAGAAGCTGAGAAAGAGCAGAGCAAGCGCACAACAACTACTGAGTATTCCAAAAAGGCTCTTTTCAGAGCCACCAACCAGAGTTCACAAGGAGTTTTAGATATTTTTAATAAAAAAAACCTCAAAAAACATGAAACCCCATCCTTCCAAGTTAACAACCTTTTTCTATTTTTAATGGGTGCACGGTATAACGAGGCAAGACGTTCAATATTGCTTCGTTAATATCTTCTGTGTTTGTTGACTGATTTCAATGCGCTTCTCAGCATTGTTTAATATTATAGTAAAGAGTGTATATTCTAAATAATATCTTTCCAGGTTTAATGTTAAGCTAGTTATTCGGTTTTAAAAAGTCCTTAAAAATTAGGGCGTAAAGAAGGAGTGATATCTATTATTTGAAATGAACTTGATCTGCGGATGATATAAAGCTACTTGCGTCCCTAAAATGGCTGCTCTATCTCTTATAGATTACGAGATCTCATCCTGACGGACATGGGCATAGGCTATAAAAATACCATAAACAATATCAATTAAAATATTTCACATTAAATTTTAACATTATTTGTGCTTTTATGGTCAAAATTATTTGTGCTTTTATGGTCAGTCTAACTTGAAAATTTTTACAAAATCTGTGTTCTAAATTCTGCTTCCATAAACTGCAAACTTAAATTGATATTAACCATATTTTCTGCCACGAAATTAAAATGTAAATTCAAATTTATGAGCAAAAAAAATATGTTTATATAGATTTCAGCAGCAAATTCAAATATAACTTCTAATAAGGAAACTCTTTGAGTAAAAACTTCCTCAATTTGTCTACAAATACATATGTTTAACCTTATAAGGTCGTCTGTAGCGGCTACTGTAGAGCCTTTTATAAAATGTTGTTCAGATTTTGAGTTAGTTTATGGTTAATACTCGCACAAATATTTAAATTGTTGCCAATAAATTTGAACATATTTAAGCAAACAACGCAGAAGTCGCGGCTCATTTAAGAAACGAGTTAAAAGATCCAACATTTCTCCATTCCCCTCTTTCTTTCTTTCTAAGTATGTCCCCATCTCATTTGTATTCGATTCAAATTTGTATTTTGTACATATTTATAAGATTCTGTCCAGACATCGAAGCTGCGCTGCGTATTTCGGTTTGTGTCTGTTTCGTGTTCGGGAGCTCTTAAAATAAAAGAAATCTTTTTTAATTTTTATTAATGATTATTTACAACCGTTATTCAAAATTTAAACTAATTAATTATTAATTTAATCACTTGCCAAAAACAAAGAGAAACACAACAACTAGAAGACAGAAACGAGTTGCTTCCAAAAAAAAATATAAATAAAAAACGAAATATATGTTTAAGCGCTCCAAGTGTTTAAAGCCGAGCGCGTTTTGCAGCTCGCAACCAGCTGAACGCCGCCAATTTGCATATGAAATTTACTTAAATTATTTCAATATTTATTAATTTACAAGCAATCAGTATACCCTGTAAAAATGCAGCACAAATAATAGAGTGATAGGGTAGCAAGAAAGGAAGAAAAAATTAAACCAGCCAGATGTAAATGGAATATTTATTAAACATTTGTACGAGAAAAAAATCTTTAATTATTTCAATATTTGTTGTTTTTCAAGCAATCAGTATTTAAAAAGTATTTTAAAATAAATTTTCGACATATTATAGGGTATAATGAGTACAGGTTTTATGTTGAAACTCAGTGGTTAGCTCTACAAGATGATTTTCTTAACAATTTAGTTTTAGAGTTTTGAAACAAAAAAATTAATAGAATATATTTAAATAAAACAAATTTATTAGCAAGGAAAAACCTACATACAGTGGGGAGCAAAAGTGATTCCATGATCAACATTCATTATATACCGAAAAGGGATTCCGTAGCTCATATTTGGAGTTCGAAAGATCTACATATGTAGGTAGACGGAGAGATACTTCTGTACTTTTTTAATGAAAATATTTAAAAAAAAATAATTTAAAAACAATAGAGCAAAATTTTACAGGGTATATTTCTACATGGCATATGCTAAACCTCATCTGTTGACTGTACCAAAAGTTCAACTACATTTGTAGAGTTGCACTTGGCGTTCCAGGCAGCTTATCTATCGCTTACAGGGTATTTGTCAGTTGCGCATGCCAGCTGAGGCTGCTCTGACTTGTTTTCTGAGATTTCCAAGTGAAATGGACGGACGCTGCTCGTCGCTGGCTACCGTTTGCGGTAGAGTTCAAAGGCATCGAACGCCGCCGCTGGCGCACACATTTTTCACTCTCAAAACACAAGCTCAACTCTGACTCTGACTCTGACTCTGATTTTGACTCTTGGTACGCTTGGCAGGGAGTTCAATGCAGAGTTCGACAGAGCTAGTTTGGATGTACGTCCGACTGTCCGAGCGTCCGATCCGTCTCTGACCTGCACCTGAGCACTTTCCGAAACTGAAGCGCGCCATCAATCGTCTCAGGAGCTGGAGAGAGGGGGGAAGAGCGATCGTTTGTTAATAATTTGAATAATCAAGCTATCAATTCCGTTGCTAATGATGCCGATCGATTGGAAGAAGCAACAGCAGCATCGATAGCTTCGGCTTTTTGCTTTTGGTTCGCTTTAATTTGGCGCTTATCAGCGACGCCAACAAAAACGTTTCGATTGTCTCTCACAGTTCGTAAACTAGGCGGAAAACCCTATTAAATATGCATGAGCTGAATGGAGGGAACTGCAGGGAGCACCAGGGAACTAGAGGGAGCTCGGCTCTTCTAATCGACAAGAGCTAACTTTTAGTTAAAAGCAATTTATTTTCATTTTCAAATGTGTGACAATGCAACGCATGCCCCAAGATAAAGAAAAGTTTTAGAGTCTGACCATCTCTCTCTTTTTACACCCTGTACTCTAAAAAGATTCAAAAGGGTGTATAATGTTAGTAGAAATAGGTAGGTAGTACACCTTACAAAGTTAATACTATATTCATGATCAGAACGACGAGTTGAGTCCGTCTGTCTGTATGAACACTTAGATTTCGAATAGTTGTAGGTGGAAGGATAACCGTTTTTGGTAATTGGGTTCTCCTTATTAACAAGCAGATCAATTTTGTGTAGGTTTTTGAAATTTTATAGCTAGAGAGTTGTTATTTGGTATATCTGTAGCCTATGGCATTCTCCACTGATGCTGTAAATTGCTTTACGATTGAATAGAAAACAGCAAAGATATGTAACAGATAATTGTCATTTTTGAAAACTACAGGGTCTTCTTCTTTCGGTTACGTCCGACTGTAGCCGTCTGTCCGACTGGTCTACTTCTTCCTAACTGGCTCTCCTTCTCTTTTGCTCCCACTCCATTTCTCCCTATTTCTCTCCACTTTTCGCTCTCTCGCTGGCCAGCTCTGTTTGTCTCTTCAGGCCGGGAGCTGGGCGTGATTAATGCGTTTTGAAAGTGCTTGGGCGAAAGTTGCACTGAAAACAGTTTAATTGAAATCAAAGCCATTGGCTCTAGCTCTAGACAGGGACAGAGATAGACATAGAGACAGAGACAGAGATAGAGCGAGTGGGATTTCAGGGGAGTTGGAGCGGGGAGCCTCCAAATTACTACCCATTACCGGTAGCATTTAGTTTTAGTAGCTGAGAAATTTTTGCTGCTGCAAATTGAGGCCTGAAAACAGTTTTGTTTTCTTCATCTTCTGCTTCTGGTGCTGCTCGTAGCTCTAATTATGGGAAAATCTCTTAGCACTTCCGTGAAAACAAATAGAAAACCAGACGCTTGGCATGATAATGTCCGTACTAAACACACTATCATACTCCGTAGAAATGTCGAAACCCATTCATCGAATCAGCTGAAATGACAAATGAGCTCAGCTCACGACAGAAGTTGAGGCTTGAGATTTGAGATTGCTGCAATAAACGATTTTACTGGAAGAGCTTATCCAGTTAAGTGAAAAGCTAGAGTAAAAGCAGAAGAGACTGACAGAAAGTAAGTAATATATTTAATTGGCATAATTATGGAAAGCAACATGCAGATTTTCTGTTTTGAAGAACTTAAACATGCCGCTTACTATCTCCATATTTTATTTCTAAATAAATTTGCATCTATAAATATATGTTTTCACTAAATAAACCCCGGATTTTCACTTAATCGGAGCTCATTAGGCGAGTACCCACTGTACTTAATTAATGTGGCCAGCGGAAGCAGCAATTGCCCCAACTTGTGGGCAATGTGCGTACTTACAGTCCTTAGATCATGCCTTAATAACATTTAAATGTCCAGCCAAAGCAGCAAAAGTCTCTTTAGCTCTTCCCCTGTCCCCGTCTCTCTCCCCCTGCCCCTCACTTGCTCGGTTTCCTTTTTAGTGCCATTGTTAAAGACGCTTTTTTTGCGTATTTCCTGCTCAGTCGGATTGTCAGCAATTATTCTGCTCACACGATCAAGTGCTGCCCCTCAGACGACCTACATCATTTCGTAGCAACAACATCAGCAAATGCAACTCTGCAGCGAAGAAGAAGAGACAATGAGAGTCTGAGGCCGCAACGCCCGTTTAACTGGCGCCGTTGCCAAAAAGAAGGCAAAGTCTGCAGCCTCGATGCCTGATTATGATAAATGTAAACAATTCAGGGCTTGAATACACACAAATGCAATCAAAGGACTGCAATTACAACAAAGTGCAAACCAGTTAAGAGAGCGAGATAGCCAGAGAGAGGGAGAAAGAGAAGAGTTTAGTGTCCCTCTCTCTCTCTCTCTTTCTCTATCTGACCCTTCAGCTGTTGCACTACCAAAGCTCAAATGAGCGCAGGCGCAACGCTGCTTAGAGTACACTGCAAGAAAAACAGAATCTTTGAAATTAAGACAAATATTTATAATGAATATATGAAATAGTTTTGTAAAATAAATATGTTTATAAGATTAAAATTATGATGGGTTTATAGGAGATCTAAACATTGCAAAAAACATATATGTACTATAACTATTATATGAACTAAACATATTTATTTAGAGAACAATATTTATTATTTATTTTGTAGAAAAAATTGTCTCGACGAAGTCGTTCGAAATATTAATTTCTCAAGATTTATTTAAACACAAATGTAAATAATTTTTAATTGACTATTTTAAAGTCACCGATGAGAATATTGACAACATTCGAAATAGTACTGTCTAACCAGCCAACATTTTACCATCAATTTTCGAGCCTGAAGTCACCTATTTCTATTTATTTGAGCTAAGAAATTCGAATTTAAATACAAGATATTTTAAAATATAATGATATATTTTAAAATAATAAAATTTAATTAAAGATTTCAAAAATTTGTGTTATGATTTCTTTAACTTAGTAGGCGATAGAAATTCCCATTGTACTTGCAGCTCTTGGCCTGGCTTAGAACAAGTCCATTCTGCATTTCAGTCTCTCTGCAATCTCTCTCTCTCTCTCTCTCTCTCTCTCTCTGTTTTCTGTCTGTCTCTGCGGCAGTTCCTTCTGGTATCTGTGTGTGTGCTATAGAGATATAAAAGCTAAATTGGTAACTCATACTTAATTTGGTGGCGGTGCCTTTGAACATGCTTCCAATTAGCTTACAGCCGACACCTTTGGGCCCTCTTTAATACGGCCAAAAGGCCGCAAGTATCTGGCCGTCTGTGCGGCCTAAAAACGAACAGAAACAAAATAAAATAAAATAAAAGGATAATACGTGAAACAAGAGACAAAATGGTAATGGAAATGGAAATGATACAGCAGAAAATGGCAAGCTAAGCGCACTGAAAGCAATTTGTTTCATTCATGCATTCATCCAGAGTCTTTCGGTTCCTTCTTGTGATTTCTATAGTTTCATCAGTTGATGATGCGGCGCATTTCTCAGCATTTCTGATCGAATATTTGAATTCATGAATGAAATCTCATGATTCGTCTCGATCTTAGCAGATTGTTAATGAAGTTGTAAATTATGAAAAGCGCCATTAAATACTGTTAAATCTGTATCTCTTTTGGGATTAAATGAGCTGCAGACAAGTTGAGTCAAGGCTGAAACAAGGGAAGACAACTAATGAGTCAGAGTTGCCAGGCCAAGTTCATTTAGTAATAGTAATTGGGCATAACCTAGAGATTAGACATAGATATGGTTTGGAATATTCTCAAGAGATAACTATTGAAGAGCAATTAGCTAGGGTTTCAAGGCAACAACTTAACTAAATAAACTACGCCAAAACCTAAGGAATTTTACGGAAGATTCGAAATATCACTTAGAACCACGTTTTAAAAAAGGTTCTATACGAATATTCGTGGTTTATACCCCATTTACACCCTAATAACAAAAAAAAACCTCATAACAGGCGTGATAGTGAACACAGAAGATTGATATATTCACAACCATTAACTTATCAACGACCGTTTACTTAAAAGAAGTATCGGATAAGAAACAGCAAAGATATGCAACAGACAATTTGCAGCTTTAGGCAGAATCAACGCTACCCGCGTAGCTTCGTGTGTATACCTCTGATTAAACAAAGTAATGGATCTCAGTAAGTTACGTCCGACTGATCTGCACCGATCTGCACCGTCCATATATTCGTAATTTAATTTAGAGAATTTTCAAACCCGTTTACAGAAAAAATATAACTCTTATACTGACCCTTATACTGGCTACCAAAATAAGTGCTGTTCAATCAGAAGCACCGCCATGACCACGAGTGGAAATTTAACTCCCAGTTCCAGCATTCCAATTAAGGTTCGTGCAGAACACACACGTCGAGGGCCTGAGGCTACCAGCTATATATGAATATACATTATGAAAAGATACATACAAAGACATACTTATGTACAGATACATAATAAATTTGGATGGCCTGTTGTGTGGATTTGTGGAATTCGATGACGAGAGCAGCGTCGTTATGGCCACTTAATTCATTTGATGTCAATGAATTGAGTTGACGTTGACGCCATACCGCTATATCATCGATAAGAAGCAGAGGAGAGGCATCCGAATAGTGAAAATCAAAAGTTTCACAGCTCTCCAACTACAAAAGTGTTAATGTCTGTCACTTAAGTAAGTCCCGCTCTCCGTCCCACCGTCTTCTCCGAAGCCCCGATCTGTCTGTGATTAGCTCCCACCTTGGCTCGCTGACATTAAGCTTCATCAGAGATTCAAGTCGAAACTTCAATTTGCATACAAATTAAAGACGAAGCACTCAAAAGATGTTTTGTTAAGTTTCTCAGTTTTCGTTTTGACCACAACAAAGAGCCGAATAAAGTCTACCTCAAATGATCCCAAGGGGCAAACAGCTACCGATTTTATTATTGATAATGTTTTGATTTATCACAATGATATATAAATTGTTCTTGCCCCCAGGTGTGGCATATTCATATCTCTCTGTCCCTCTCTTTTCTCTGCTTGATGGGGACTTTGTTGTCATTTAAGTGTTATTATTCTTGCGGCTTTGTTGCTCCACTTTGATATCGGTTTGTATCGTGTCCCACGTTTAACTCAGCCGCATGACAATCAGATACAAATGCAATATGTCTATAGACATGTTCCCTGCTCTGACAAAATAAATGTTCCTTCGGTTTGTGGTCGAAATTTGCAATCATTTTGTAACTGCTGCAGGTGCAGATCTTACAAATGCGGTGACTGTGAATCAATTTTTACTCCTGACGACTGTTCTTAATTGAGGTTAGGATAATGTATATAGTCTGCAGACTGTGCTGGATATAGCTGCATGAATAAATGCAGATAAAGTATTACTTTAGCCCAATTTGAAGATCACAATTGTAGATCAAAAAGCAAGATCTCACTTGAAGATCTTATTTGATGATGATAACTGAAGAAAGTAAAGCTAGATAACAATTGTAGATCACAAAGCAAAATCTCACTTGAAGATCTTATTTGATGATGATAACTGAAAAAAGTAATGGATGATCACATTTAAAGATCTCATTTTGCGTTGAACCTTCAGCTGATCATGCAGCTTAAGGGAAGATCTCACTTAAAGATCTTTTTGGACGATGACAACTAAAGAGAGTAATGCAAGATCTCATTTGAAAATCTCATTCGAATATCATTTTTGCATTGAATCTTCAGCAGATCAGATACCTTATTCTCTTGGTCTTAACTCGAAATGATCTTCAACCCTTCATCGTATTACTTAGATGATACGTAAAGCTATTTGTTCAGTTATTGTTGATATGTTAAGCCAATTGCTTAGCTTTAAGTTTAAATATTTTGGATGTCCCAAGATAGTACAGATATCAAACTGCAGATCGTTTCCAATTCTTTTCATCTTCATCAGATCAGCTAGCTTAAAGCTCTTGCATCAACTCTAATCTATCTCCTTATCTATCTCCCTTAATGAACCATCATACTCTTGCAATCTTTGTTAAGATCGTCTAGTTTCTTCATAGCGTCTATACTTTGTACTGATTGATCTCTACCTACTTTTTCACAATTCAGTTTTACACTTAACTCTTGATTTTACTACTGAGAGAACTCCGTTTTTTGGGCAAGCTGGAACCAACTCATAAGCGCATTCGACACAGTTTTTGTGGGGCACAGCTGAGGTAGCTGTGAGGATCGCTGTGAGCTGTCATTAATTGGCATGCATTTCGAGTACCCGTTTTGCACTCACTTGTGATTTGTGAGTGCCGCTGATTGTTGTATGTTGACAACTACAACACTGGGAATGGCACAACTTCATCAAGGACCGCAGGCGCATAACCAAAATACAGAGAATGCCACAGAGAGAGATAGTGAGAATCAGAGAGAGATAGAGAAAGAGAGACAGAGAGAGAGAGAGAGGGAGATCCGTGGCTAAACAAAAGGCGACATTAATGCATCGCCGGCAGCCGAGCCCGCCGAAGGGGCGTGACAAATTTGACAACAACGACAATGCCAATGACTTTATTACCAAGTGACACTCGTGGCTGCTGCTCCCTATGCCCGTAAACCCATAATATTCACACTCAGAACTACACTCGAAAAAAATTTATTAAAGCAGAGCAAAATTTAGAATAACATTTTGTACTCAGTTAATCGAATTATATATACAGTAGAATCCGGTTATAGCGACATTCAAGGGACCGACGATTTTACGTCGTTATATCCGGAAGACAAAATCCATGATTTTGTTTCTTTTTCGTATTGAAAAAACACAAAATCCATGATTTTGTTTGCTTCTTTTAGCATTGTTAAAGAAATCAAATTTTCCTCTTTAAAGTTTTTTTTTTGTTCGGCACGTCGCAATATCCGGTTGAATTGAAATGAAAAATTGAATTGAAATTGAAAAATCTCGTCGTTATAAGCGGTTTGTCGCTAAAAGCGGAGTCGTTATAAGCGGAGGCCGTTTCATATAAGTTTGTATGGGGACCAACCAAACCATCGAGATTTCGTCGCAATAACCGGACGGACGCTATAAACGGCGTCGTTATAACCGGATTCTACTGTATATCATATCTGTGGCACATGAAGCTCAGCAAATCTAATACAAACTCTAATAGACTATCGATTGAAATGTAAAATGCACCTGAAGAAATTTTGAATAGATATTTTACATCAATCTCAATAAAACTTTATCTCAATATTTATGCCTAATTCAAGAAGAAATCGAAAGAAAATAATTTTATTTTGTTTACTCATATATAAAAGCACAAATTAAAATTGTATGCAGAATTTATGATATAATATATTTTTCAGTGTGCCCTCAGTATACCCTACCCCTGTGCATAACCTTATAAACCATACAAATGCTCACCAAAACCAAATGATATTGTATACAAATATGTGCCTCAACAATCGGCTGAAGAGCCCTCTCAGGAGTACCCCTGTTTGCCCCTAGGGAATTTGGGTTTGCCAGCTGTAAGTGTCACTGTGTGTGTGAGTGTGTGTGTGTGTGTGTGTGTGTGAGTGTGTGTATGTATATAAATATATCTGTGTGCGACAATAAACACTTTAGCTATTTATGAGGTTTTAATGAAGAGAGACTGCCATCTTGTGCTGACTAATGAAAAGGATACCGATACTGTGAGTGCTGTTGAATACATTGTGAATACACTCATGCATGTGGCTTATGAATTTGCAGAATTTCGAGGCGCAACGAATGCGCCGGTCGAGTGCGCTCTGCCTTTGGCTGCGAAAGGGGCGTGCACGCTAATTATGATTGACAGGGCGTGTCGCGTCTATTGAGGCGCCCAATTAAGTGGCATTTTGTAATTGATTTTGAATACACTCACACTCGCACTCACACTCAGTAAATTTGAACAGCTGATGGCTGGCGTTGCTATGCGCCAAATTCGCATAGAATAAAAAGCGAACAAGCAAAAAAGTCGACAGCAAAACAACAACAAAAACATTTAAGTCAGTCAAGTGCAGGCATTAATCAAGCCACACGGCCATCTTTTTCGATTCCAAAACAACTGCGAAAACTAACTGTAAACTGCCAGGCAACGGCATTGAAAGACAACCCAAAAAAAAGGCAGGAAAATCCAATTGCACGGAATGACAGTTCGTGTATACCCTCGGGGAAAATTAAAAAAGATTTACCATATTAATGGAACAAAGATATTTATTTGAAAATTATTTTAATCACATTTTGATAATTTATTTGAAACGTGTAAATTAAATTAGTAAAATAATAATGTAATATCTAACATTTAGGAATACATTAATGCATGCAAATAAAAATATTTGTTTTACAAATATGGTAGAAAAAGAAAATTATTAAAGGTCTAAAATTCAATATCTATAATATGAGCCAATCAGTTAAAAATTAATTCAATCAAATAACGTAGAAAAATAAAGCGATTTCATTCTACAATTAAACATCTTCAATATACACAAATCAGTTAAAAACATAAATATAGTAATTAATACATTCAAAAACTATTTTAATCACGAAAATTATCTTAATCATTTAAATACATTTTTCTTACAAATTTTAAATGATATTAATGAAAACAATATGTAAAATCGACGTAAAAAATAGATAAATTCACAAAAATCGAAATATTTCTTTACAAATATTATTAGAAAACAAATTTAATACATTCTAAAATAAAAATTAAATTTATGAAAGAAAGAATATTTTATTTATTCGTTTTTAATATAATGAAATTAGTTAAAGGAGTTTACTAGCTATATTTAACATATTTGAAGATTAAACATGATTAAAGAAACTAGTAATATTTTTATTCCATTTTTTCAAAGGAGTATAAAACTGATATATGCATAATGAGAAATTATTTAAAATACTATTAAATTCAAGTTGCTTAATATTAATCGTATTTCCTAGCAGGCATACCCCTAACGAGGGTGCAAAAAGTGTATTATCGATTCCGGTTCAACAGTTGCATCATTTCACTTAGCCGGATCCGTGAGGGGCGCAATGCAGTTAAATAGACATTTGCATGCAAAAGATATGTCGAAAGAAACGACAAGAAACTACACAGCAAATGGAAATAAAACAAAACGAGAAAAACCAGGACAAACAATGAAGTTGAAATTGAATAAAAACACACACACATACACACAGAATAAACTCTCACACACAGGCACATGGGGCGTATACGTAACGCAAAGCAGAGCAAAAGAGTTGAGCAAATGGCAAAATGTGATTTACTGCAATCAATTTAAATGCAATGCAACAATGGTCTAGGCCGAGGGGCAGAGTGGAAATACTGAAGAGTGGGGGGAGGGGAGAGGGAAGTGGAGAGAGATAGAGCTGAAGTGACACAGGCAGCTGGTGTCTTGAGTAAAGCCAAAAACAAGCGATTGTGTGCCAATCCAAAGCCAACTTAAGCAAGTTCTGTACAAGAAAATAAAGAAAAAAATTAAAAAATAAAAATTATATTTAAATAAAATTAAAGCAAAGCAATTAAAACAATAACAATTGTTATTTATTTGTGCTTATAGAAATCTGTTATCTGCAAAAACATATAAATGCAGTGTTGTCGCCTTCCAAAAATAACCTTCCATTTAAAACAACTTAAATTAAGCAAATTTGTGAGAGATTTTAGGCCATAGCACAACACTGAGAGAAAATAAATTCACTGTTATGATTTTTAGCAATTAACATATCTCCGATCTCCTATATATCTCCGTAGAGGGCTAGCGAATATTCTACAAAGCTGAAATTTTTTACTACTGTAAAGGGAGAGTTTTATTAAATCAAAATATTTTGCTAAACAAATAAATTGTGATAATTTTAATTTTTATAATATTAATAAAAAAAAATAAGTATGTATAGGTATAATAGGTTTAAGAATTAAGCAGAAAATAAATAAATAAAAGAATTCTGAATAATTTTAAAAGATTGTTTTATTTAAATAAACAAAGATAATTAGATTAACGAATTTAAGTAAACTTAAAATTACAAAGTTTATTTAAGTTATAAGATAAGCCAATTGTATCGATATTTTATAAGCAAAAACATCAATTAATCGAAGGTGCCTAACATCAATTAATCGACTACACTGCTACAAAATCTTGTTAAGCAGCTGCCCACGACATAAACATGGAGTCTTGACACCGTCAAACGACAGCGACAACCCTGGCAGGCAGAGTTCAAAGCGAATTTCATACATCAGCGGCGAAAATAGACGCGGCACAAAGGCGAAAAGGCGAAAAAAATAAAAATAAAATAAAATAAAACAAAGGCGAAGAATCAAACGGTACAAGAAGCGTCTGAAAACTAGACATCATTATTGATGACAATTGACTGCGTCTTCTGGAGCGGGGGAGGGGGTGAGAGAGAGGGGGGCAGAGCAGCGCACACACTCTGCAAAGGGCGAGCAAGCGAGAGCGCAGTGGAGAGAGCGCGTGGTGTGCCCAGGTGGAGAGTGAAGAGCGCCAAAAGAGGACAGCAGCTGAGGCAGCAATTACGATAATTAACACAGCGAGCAGAGAGAGGGAGAGAGTGAGCAGCAGAGACAGAGAGACAGAGAGAGAGCGCGCGATTCGCATGTCAAATTGTAGAAATTAATGACGTTCGCCGCGTTGACAGCCCCCTTGACTCTGAGGGTGGGTTGAGGTGGAGAGAGCGCGCGCGTGAGTTGGAGAGAGAGCATGCTGCCTGCTGATTGGCCAGACGTCGAAAGCACGCCTCAAACTTTGCCGAGACTGCGCGCGCTCTCACTGACGTCATCGCAGCGCCGCGCTCCAAACCGGTCGAGAGCGGGAGAGCGGCAGCGCGTGCGAGAGCGAGAGAGAGAGGCGTGCTCGCGCGTGGAGCCCAAAAGGCATGAAGACAGGCAAACAGCAGTCGTTGTTGTGTTGCATCTGAAACGTTGCACGTACGTCGCTCTCGCCGTCGCTGTCGCTTTCGCTGCCGCTATCGCTGTCGCAGTCGCCGTTAAAGTACGCGCTTTTTGCGTATTTGCCGACGCGAAAATCGTGCTTAAAAAATTTAAAAAAATTTAAATTTAAAAAATTTTAAAATTTGTTTAATCAAATAAATAAAATAAAATAAACAACAGAAATTTAAAAAATGTTAATAATTTAAATAGAATTTGTCCAAAAAAAATTCTAAAAAAAGGAACTAAAAGTTGCAAAATATTAATTTAACTGTTTATTCTAATATTAAATTAATAGAGCTTGGAGATTCCGGAGAAAAACTAAAAGTTATTTAAGCAACAAAATTCAAAACTTCAAATATAGATGTTACTTAATTGTATTACAAATAAAACAAACTTGCTAAGAAAAATAAAAAACAATAGTTCACTATGAATTTATTATTTAATTAAAACAAGCTGCATTGTTACAAATTGAACTGGAATAAAATGCAACTTAATTACAAAACATTTCTAAAATAAAGCCTATAAAATGCATAGTCAATAATTTAACAAATTGTTGAAAACAAGAATTGAAAGCTGAACGCGATGCCGCAGCGCACGCCCAGTCCGCTGCATGCCCCACGCAGCTGCGGCAGCCCCGCCGTCTCCGAGATCTCCGTGGGCTCCCCCAGCCCCCCGCCCCGCCCACTCAACATCAAACGCCTGCGTCTGCTGCGCAGTCCGGCAACCATACAGAATGGTCGCAAGTGCAAAAGCTTCTCTATTGCCGACATCTTGGGGCGTGGGGAGGAACGCAAGGCAGCTGCCACGCCCGCAGCTGTGGCGCCTCAGCAGCTGCTGTTGCAGGAGCGTTTGCAGGTTCCATTGGCCGCTCCAACGCTTCCAACAGTTCAAGTGCCAGTTCCAGTTGCAGTTGCAGTTGCAGCTCCTGTTGCAGCTGCTCCATTGCTGCATCCGTTTCTGCCCCCCGCCCTGCTGCACAGCTATGAGCAGCGTCTGGCCTGGGACTATCAGCGGCAGCTGCAGGAACATTTCCAAGCGCAGCTGCTGCGCCAGATGAGCATGGATCCCGCCATCATTCCCATTCCCTCCGATGATGGCAGCTCCGAGCGATCGCAGCGCTCCAGCAGCAGCAATGGCAGCACCGATTGCTGCTCACCCACACAAGCAAACGCCAGCAACACCAACAACAGCAGCAGCAGCAGCAGAGGGCCAGCTGATAAGCTCAAAAGCTCCCAGAAAGCTTCTGCTGATGCCAGTCAAAAGTCAGCGGGCGGAGACACGCCCCTCGATGCGCTCTTTCAGCTGTCTACCAAAAATTTCGATGAGGAGCAGGGTGAGTACAACCATAAAAGCTTTTATGTAAAGCTTTAAAGCTGCAGCTGAGCTTTTGCAAATTAAAGCTTTTGCTAAATATAGACTTGTTTTTATTAAAGCTCAATTAAAGTTATATATTATAAAATCTTCAAAGCTACAACTGAGCTTTTGTAAATTAAAGCTTGCACTAGATATAGACTTGTTTTGATTAAATCGCAAATAAAGCTTAACTGAGCCATTAATAAACATGATTAGTATCAATCAGAAAGCTTAAAAGCTATGAAGCAGCTATTTGAATTTAAAGCTTGCAAATATAGCAAAAGTATGTTTAAAGTTCAAATAAAGTTAAGCTGAATTATCAAGAAAAACTCATAAAAGCTGCTAGAACAACAATAGGAAAGCTCTAAAGCTCTGACTCAGCTTTTAAAAGTTAAAACTTGAAATATATATACCGCAAACGTATTTGAAGTTCAAATGAAGTGCAATTAAACTATACATAAAATTTAATGAGAGCTAATGCATGAACGATTGTTTAGTTTACTATAGCTTATTAGCCGCAAATTTAACAAATATGGATTACTTTTAATATAGCTATAGTAAAATCTATATTTACAGCGCAGTAAATGAATAAATTCATACATAAATCTACCAAAGCAAAAGCACATTTTAATTTAAAGCTTAAGGTCGTTCAAGCTCTCTCACGAAGTGCTCATAATAAAAACCAAAAGCTTTGCCTATAAGCAAAGCTGTTAAACACTGAAAGCTCTTCTTTTTATTAGCTTTTCCTAAAGCTGCTCTTTTAATTTGTAATTTTATATGATTCAAACATTAGCTTGCCGTAAAGCTTTTAGACAACTGCGATAAATTTCAAAAAATATATTTTGTTGAATTTAACACAACTTAAGCTTAGGCTATCGGTTAGAGGCATCATCTTCATCAATCTTTGAGCTCAGCTGTTGGGCAAGCGCAGAGCAAGTAAATTATATTTTAATATAAACCAATTCGATATTGAGCAATCCACTTACAATCGAATCGAGTGCTCATCGCCATTAAGAGCAACATCACGATCATTAGCATGATTATGATGATGATGATGATCATAAGCATAAACATGAGCATAAAGCATAAACATGATCATAAGCATAGGCCATTAATCGAGCCTCAGCTGTGGGTTTGTGAGTTGTGGCTATTGATCAATTGTTGTCATTACGTCTTGATGAGATTCTGCTTAAAGCGTAAAAACAGTAGTAAGGTCGGTCAGCCCCGAGGTGGCTAAATCAATTTTAGCCATTACCCAGACACGGTCTACGCTTTTCAGTCTTTCAGCTCTTTCAGTTTCAGTTTTCAGTTTTCGGTCTACACTTTGATTGTCTCCGGCTCAGTTACAGTCTCAGTTTGAGTCTCAGTCTCACCAAAATCACTGAAAGAAAAATTAATAACTTTACTGCTTAAATTAAGAATTTATGAATTTATTTATGGATTTGTTTAATGTCAATTAAGTTCACTCGACAATAAAAATTTAAATTTTAAAGTCAGGCAATGAATTTAAAGATTCAAGTATCTGATATGGTAATAAAAATAAAAACAAATAAAATTGGAAAGAAAATTTACAATTAATCAAAAGCTCAAATCGTAAAATAATAATTTTTCAAGAACGACAATTCCTTTTTTAAAACGTTTTTGGATTTTTCTAATTTCTATTATATGTAGTTCTCGTTATGTTTAGATTTAGAACGAATAATTTATATTTTATTAACGTTTGGGATCAAAATAAAATACAATTCTGCTCCATCTTCTGCCTTAATTAATCTGTTTGAAAGTTTTGGAGTAGAATCGTAAATAAACTCAGATTATAATTTTTATTTATTTTATTGTATTAAAGAATTAAATTCTAAATTAGCATTGGCCCTTAGGCTGGAATTGAGCTTAATATTCTTTCACGACTCTAGCTTATTTGGGGAGCTTTATTAATTTTTCTGAGTGTATCTAGCCTTTTGCCTTAGCCGCTGCTGATCAGCGTTCAACTCGCGCTGATGGCTCTGGCGCATGCGTATCGTTCGAGCATAATTTGCTTAGCGGCGTTGATTTCTCGTTAAGACCCGGACACGGACTCATAACCAGTCCGAGAGCAATCCATCAGCTCATCTGCAGGCCCCTGCAATTGTGATTCGTGTGAGTTTCATATAAAACAACAGCAGAAAACAATAAAAAAAATACAAAAAAAAAAACAAGAAAAAAAACATTCAGAGCTACTGAAATTGAATTTACGCTCGGCACGTACGGCAACAAATTGTTGCAAGCTGATCAAGACTCATCAGTTACCCAGACAGCTACTGGCATTAACTCCGAAATCTGATTATATTTTTCTGATATTTAAGCGCCACGTTTTCAACCAAATAAAAAAAAAACACAAAACAAGTAATAAAACACAGAATATATGCATATTTATTCTCTGCTTTTCCCAAGGCATCCGCTGCCCAGACAATTGTTGCAATTTATTTATGTTGCACTTAGTTAATTAGAAGTTGATCAAAAGCGCACTTTGCCGACAAGCTCTAGGGTAACAGAGGGGGGAGGGGACTGAGGGATGGGGGGGAAGAGTGCGTTTCGCGCGTCTTGCACTTCCGGCTGGGGTAATTAGGAGCTGGGTTGGCTGAGGGTTTGTTTATAAAGCTTAATAACCCCGCATCGCAACGCATCGCATCATAAACTACAGTGAAGACTCGCTTTGGCGTAATTATGCCGCAATGGAAATGAAAATGGCTGAAAAGTTGTAGCGATTTGAACAATGAAATTGTCGTTAAGGCCTAGTCAATTATGAGACGCAACTTCATCAAATAAAAGCAAATGAGAACGCTTTGCGCAGAAATGCGCAAGTGATTGACGCATAGATACGCTGTAAATTTAGATACATCAATTATAGTCTGCATATTTGATGCTAACACCTGCAAAATAAGTTGATGGAAAATTACTTACAGTAAAGGAATTTAAAGTAAAAATAAAAAATAATATTTATAGACATAAAAAATTATATATAAATAATAATAATACTCACATATACAGACAATTGTGACAATTAACGTTTCTTAGGTCACTTATGAGAATGTTGTTGGCGACATTCGAAATAGTACCATCTGACCAAACAAAATTTTTCCATTAAAAACCTCCCATTGCTAGACGTAGAGCCCAAATTTCTCACCTTCATTATATTATATAATAAATATAAATATTTTAGAGTCAGATAATTTTCAAAAGCTTAAGTTCCTTTATCCACTAACCGTATTGCCTTGCATGCAAAATTAGACTTTATAATTATGTCAAGCACAAGTTATAAATATCATTGCTATAAACGATAGCCAAGTCATCAAATAAAAGGTTATCGATAGTAGTATTTGTCTATACTTTATAATCTATTTTTGCTTTTGTTTTAACTGAAATAATATTTTCAATCAAAAGGCTGTATCTTCAGCTGTAAACAATAGTGCCTATTATAATTGTCATGCAAAATTACAGGGTATGTGTATGTTAAACATGGAAAAAGAGAGAAGCGAAGACGTTGGCACGGGCAAGGGGCACGGGGCATGGGGCATGGTCGGTTGTTATTTGTTGCCGCCCAAGACAATTGGCACAGACAGTTAATTTATTGAAAGCACAAAGAGGCAGAGAGGGAGCGAGAGGGGTGCACAGAGAGAGAGAGAGAGAGAAAGAGAGGCAAGCTTGCCACAATGGGCAAGTGTGTTGAGGAAGCAAACGGATGCAACCCTAATTACAATTTAATTACTCGCACTGAACAACTTTTCCCACTTGACAAAAAGGCAGTCGCAATGGCAGCCCAAAGACTTTCCGACCAGCAGAGCGTGAACCACAAAACGCACACAAACAAATATATATATATATACATATTTATATATAGAGAGAGAGACTGTACGATCTGACGATCTGTACGATGGCAGTTTGGGCCAAGTTGACAGTTGATTTGACAGATAACAGTTTAAACATGCGGGTAGTCAAAACAAATTAGTTCAACTAGACGTATGCTTAATCTCGCCTCTCTTCTTTCGCCTCTCGCCTTTCGCCTCTCGTCTTTCGAGAGGGTGCCAAGTAGCGCATTATATTTAGCATAAATTTGTGTAATTATTGCACATACTATAGCTATATAGCATATTTAGATATAGAAGAAATCGTGTCCCGTTTGCTAACGACCATGTAAACTGTGCTTTAACCAACATCGTTAGAATGCAATTTTCAGTCACGTCAGCAGCTCTGCCTGTCCATCAAGTCTGAGCAGGAATATCCATTATCTATCGACAGCAATGGCACACATATAACCTGCAAATTGTTCTAGTTTTACACTGAGACAAATTCCGCTCATGTCATCTAGATAGCTTACGATTTCTACATCATTTAGTGCCATGTTTTATGCACAATAATTTCGTTTATTTCAGTGTTTGATTTTAATATACACAAAACATGGCATGTTATGCTTATCATACGCCCTCTTTGTGCCACGCCCACATCCGTATTAAGCATTAGCCTGAGATAAACATCAAACATATTAGTGGCAATTTGGTTTATAATTCTAGTTTCATTATTTACACAAAAACCATCGCTATTTTATCTGATCAACTTTTTATGCACTATGGAGTTAATTACACTCGGAATTTATCTATATGGACTCTAATAAGCAGTTGGCGAGTAGAGCAGAAGCACTTTTAGATACAGATACACTGATAACAATAATAATATAATTCATAATACTCGACACGTGGGATTTGTATATTAGATAAGAGTTTATTCGGAATAATATATAATAATATATTCAATCAAATATGTAACTAAATTAATATTATTAATAAATGTTAAATTACTTAAAATACAATATATCTACAAAAAAATAAAAATTTAATATAAATAGTAGTTAAATTTACATTGTGTATCAAATTTGTTTAAAAACAGATTCAAAGTGTCCAAATGTTAGTTATAAAAAATAATATTGAGTATTTTTATTAAAATTGCTAATTTTATGTGAATTTTGTTAAGGGGTTTTTCAGATTATAAACTTTTTAAACATTAAAAAAAATACATCAAAAATTGATTACAAAAAAAATTAAGATTAAGAATCTAAATTATAAAATTCATAACACTAGATATTATTTATATAAACTGATTGGGGAAACTCTTTGTTTTCCCATAGAATTTTCCATGATTTCCCACAGCATAAAATTGATTTGTGAGTCTTTTCAACTGAAATACTTTACTGAAGCATCGTTTATAAACAAATCACATGGAAATCGCACAATCGTAAACCCGTTTCGATGAATATCTGGCTGGCATGGATTTTGCCGTTTCATTCATTTTGAATACTTGCTCAGAAAAAACACACACAGCCGAGTTCATTCATTGAATAATAATAACAAATTTGCTGGCAAAAATCAACGCGCTACAAAATTTCCAAATATAAAATCATAAATCAAGCAAACAAAAAGAAAATCCAATAAAGAAAACAACAGCTAAAAATTCATTCCGAGTGATTAATAACAGCGCAAAGTTTCAACACACACAAAAAAAAAAGCAAACTTTTTTTTGTTAATGACATTAAAACGGCAACAACAAATTAAAAATGAAATAAAAAATAGATGAAAAAAAATAAAACGCTGGGCTACTATAAAAATTGTCTGCTGCGATTGCTTCAATAAAAATTAATAAAATGACTGCAGGCGCAAAATACATTCTAATAGATACACTGAGAGAAGCGGGCGGGGCGTTATGCTGTTCGCCATGAAAAATCGCTAAAGACAGCAGCAATTTTATTGCTGTTGTTTTTTATTTATTTTTTATTTATATTCGGCCAGCAAACAAGTTGACAAGCTTTGGCGCTCACATAAATTTGCTAATTAACGGTTGCGCCTCGAAATAGCAGCTAAAAAACGATTAAAAAACGAACAAACGCTGAAAACAGTAGTATAATAGTGGAAAATATTTTATTAAAAATTATTGTAAAATGGCCATAGAAATATGAGTTCGCGTGTTGCGTAGTCATAAACCATTTGCATTTCGAGTTGGGCATTGAAATTATTTTGTGACTTGCGTGGCAACAGAACTTCATACGCTCAATTTTGCTTTCACTCCCCAAGCCTACACAGCGAGAAAAATTCTAGAGTTTTCCCACTTGAAAATATGCACTCTGTACTTTGTACTTGAGCGATAATGATCAAATTGTGTAAACCGATAGTTAAGTACGATGAAAATTCCAGATTTAAGTTATAGCTAGATGAGCAAAGTACTAATATCAGTAATATATATGTTACGTCAAATATGCATGAAAAATTTAATGGAAATGCATAAAAAAATTAAAGAAAACTGTTTTTATACTCATCAGAATTTTCCTAATTCAAGATTTTAAAGGGTTTTTATTTTAAATTCAAGTTTAACATGTTTTTTGACTAGAATTCTACTATAAGATGAAAATTATTGAGTTAATTTGAATTTATTTCTAGAACGCAATTTTTCTAGCTGTGTATGCATTGCCAGCTACCAGGGCTGCACACACACATGCGCACGGGTGGTCCAAGCCCTTCAAGAAAATTGCATGCTCCGGCCCAAAGAATGCAGCCACAACAACAAATGACGCTTGCTAAAAGGCCAACACAGAGCAAAAGATACAAATGTATCTGAGCGAGTGTGTGCGTGTGTACGAGCGTGTGTGTGTGTGTGTGAAAGGTGTGCAAAAGCAACGCACTGAAGGTGTTACCTGCACGCTTTTGATGAGCACTAATTGAGCTCAAGTTGCATTTTTCTTTTGCTGGCCCATTACCCCGAGAAGGAAGCACCGAGCGTCAAGATCAAAGCCAAGAGCCCGCCATAGAGACAAGCGAAAATCAAGCATCGACAGTTGCACAAAGCAACAAAGAGAGACAAAGAGAGAGAGAGAGAGAGAGAGAGAGAGAGAGAGAGAGAGAGAAAGAGACAGACAGAGATGAAGCGAGTGAATTTTGGTAATAACTTTATCATACGAACCATATGGGAGGCCCAGAGACACAGCCCAACTGTTGCCAAAGCGCAAAAAGGAAGCCAAAACAAATGACTCGCTTTTAGCCCTTTGGTAGAGTAAGAAGAAGAAGCATCGCTGGATGCCCCAGACATATGGGCGGCCCATGCAAGTCAGGACCTTGTCAAAGTTCTTAAAAACGCATTCGCGTTTATGCCGAACATTAATCACGAAGCGAGCGAACGAGCGAGCGAACTGTGAATTTTCGGCATGTGGTGTCGAAGCTGGCTAAAGATAAAAAAACAAAAAAAAAGCAACTTCAAAAGCCAGCGCCACGCATAAAAAGCCATTTAAAAACGCATTTTCTGCATGCCCCACAGCAACAGCGACCCCTGCGACCCCCACGGGCCATTCGGGCAATCGCAATCGCAACTGCAACTGCCTCAGCTCAGATTGATGCGTTCACAGACAGCCCCAAGACCAACCACAACTACACAGACGTTGCCAAAGCCAAGAAGGAGGCACACCGTCAGATACAAACAGGAAAAACGCACTGCGAATCGCATTCCGACTGACTTGCAGTCTCAACTTCACTCTACTCCATTCTATGCCCCGGCTCGTTATCGCAGTCTGCACTGCGCACTACGTCGTATTATATGGGTCACTTGGCGCCTCGATGGGGAAACTAGTTTTCCAGCTAGGTGTGGGCAATTAACCTACGAATTATTCATGAGACGAGGCTACAAACAGGTACATACAGATATAGATACACGATGCAGTTGGAGATAGATCTAAAGATACAAATAAAGATACAGATACAGCTAAAGATACAAATAAAGATACAGATACAGATACAGATACAGATACAGATACAGATACAGATACAGATACAGATACAGATACAGATACAGATACAGATACAGATACAGATACAGATACAGATACAGATACAGATACAGATACAGATACAGATACAGATACAGATACAGATACAGATACAGATACAGATACAGATACAGATACAGATACAGATACAGATACAGATACAGATACAGATACAGATACAGATACAGATACAGATACAGATACAGATACAGATACAGATACAGATACAGATACAGATACAGATACAGATACAGATACAGATACAGATACAGATACAGATACAGATACAGATACAGATACAGATACAGATACAGATACAGATACAGATACAGATACAGATACAGATACAGATACAGATACAGATACAGATACAGATACAGATACAGATACAGATACAGATACAGATACAGATACAGATACAGATACAGATACAGATACAGATACAGATACAGATACAGATACAGATACAGATACAGATACAGATACAGATACAGATACAGATACAGATACAGATACAGATACAGATACAGATACAGATACAGATACAGATACAGATACAGATACAGATACAGATACAGATACAGATACAGATACAGATACAGATACAGATACAGATACAGATACAGATACAGATATAGATATTTAGACAATTGCAGTTTAAAATGTTTTCTTTTTCAGATTCTGATAGATTCTAGATATATATGTAGATATATTTAGATACAGAAATACATTCAGATATATTCAGAATGAATATTCATATGCATTCACATTCACAGATTCACAAACAGTCTTTAATTCATCAAAGCATTCACATGATTAGCAGTGATGGGTATCAAACGAGGAACTGGCAAAACGAGGGCTGCATTCAGTCGGGTCAGCGGATGGGGGAATTATTCACAGTTACGGATCGGCTCTGATATTAAGGAGCAGGGAGCTGAGAGCTACGGGTCCAAAGGAAGTGAGTTCAGTTCGGTTCCCCCTTTGCCAGTGTCCCAGATCGGGACAAGGTGTTTTCGCTTTTCTTGCATTCGATGCGCTGGCAGGTGCTGTGGATGCAGTTGATACAGTTGATGAAGTTGATGATGAACTCAATTCACAATTGTGAGTTGTCCACACCTCGGTTTTGATCGGAGATAGAGATCTGGGTGCATCGTTTGATGCAAGATGAATGCGCTTTGTAATGCAAAATTTAATGTTAAGCAGCGGGCAATTAGTTCAGCCCGGGCATAGACATGTGCTCCATTTGGCTGCAAGTATTTGAAGCAAAACTAATTTATAATGTGCCCGTTGAGAGACGAGAAAAACTCCATCATCCAGACGATATGAAATACGTATTTTACACTGAATTTTGTTGAAATTTTGGGTCTTTGAAAGTGCATATAAGATAGAACTGTCTATCACCTCATCTGCTTTTACTTATTGAAATTTAATTGAATGTTCAAGCTATACAAATAATTTTCAGCCCTTTACCTTATATATGTAGTTTCAAAACTTTCCTCTGACGTTTTGCTAATTTTTTCCTCATTAAAATAACATCTATTTCTTTCAAAACTACAGAAACAACAATATCTTTAAACTCGAAAAATATTCAAAACATCAAATTCAAAAATTTTACCTTATGTAGTATAGAATAGAATTTTCTAAATAATTTTTAAAATATATCCTTAATATCATTTATTTATATAGCAAATTCGGAAGTAACAAAATCTTTTAAAATTGTAAATAAAATAATTTCCAGCCTTTCCTTATTCAGATTCTAGTCTTTGACCTGGCCTTCTTCTAAAATTGTTCTTATCAAAACAACACAAATTTTTAGAACAAATTCGGAAGCAATGAAATGGAAAATTCAATGACTTGGAAACTGTAAAGTTGTTTACATAAGAGGAAGCCAGAACAACAACTACAAGTCTTTGACAAACTTCACATAAAAATCTTTTCGGAAGCTGTGAAAAATGTTGCTTCTGGGAAATTACCCGGGCAGATGAAACGCAACGAGGGGAGGCAGCGTCGATGTTTGTTGTTGCTATTGCTGTTGCCAATGTCAACAAAACATTTAACACCTTCATCAAAGAGCTCGGGGGGAGACCCGAGGGATACGGGATCTATGTATTTGTCTAAACGTTTATGAAAGTGTGAAGTAAATTAATTTGACTATTTGATGCACAGTTGTTGTAGTTGTTGTTAAATGACTTGCAGTCGTTGACAAGATTAATTAATCCCTGGCATTGCGGCTTGTTTTACAGGGTATGCGGTGGGTGTCACTGTGCCCCAGCTAATTTGCGGCAGTCTTGCGCACCTTGGGCAACACTGGAAAATAATTGATTTTTTTCGTACATTTTTCTTTCAATTTTTTGTGCCGAGTTTTCATGCGCAATTGTTGTGACAAGTCTTGTTATGCCAACAGAAAGTCGGCGCATACTTACGTTATGAATACCCCACTACAGACTCAAACTACAAGTCACACTCATACTCACACTCATGCTCATAATCAAGCCCCTGCGCATAGCCATGCTGTTACACTGTTCAAAATTAAATTATTTATTTACTAGTATATTAAATAAGATGAATAACATAAAATAATGAAATTAAAAGAATAAAAAAATATTAAATAAATTAAACTGATAACAGGCAAGCCCGACTGTATATATTCCATGTACCCACAGCTCGCGCTACGCGCTCAATTTTACAAGCAGTCAGACAGGACTTTATCGACTGATACAGATTAGATATACTTACTTTATGTGGTCTGCCACGCCTAATTCTGCCTGCTGCATATAATCTCCCAAAGCTTATTAAGCCTTTTTTTATACCAAAATGCTGCCTAATTTTTTTAACAGTGTACTTTGTGCCTTTTTTGCATATGCTTATGAGCTTATATATCTGCAGGCGTCGTCGGGTTGTTTCATGTTTTAGCGACGCCTCCTGCAGGCCAGGCCAAAACTCGATCCCCAATAGCCAAGTGCATGTGTGCGTGTGTGTGTGTGTGTGTGTGTGCAAGTGCATATGTGTGTGTACTTTTGACAAGTAATTTAATAAAGCCAGCGACATGACGCGCTTGTTGTTGCCTCCACAGCCCAAAACATGCAGCTCAGTAGAGTCTGAGGTGTTTCCAGTGCAACTTGCAACTGGAAGCCATGGCCGTCGGCTTCAGTACGTATTGTCAGTCAGTCAGTCAGTCACTCAATCAGTCAGTCAGTTCAGTCATCATTCAGTTCGTTAGTCAGTCGTGTGAGTATTTTTGTTTTTTGCTTGATTTCAATACGTTTCGTCTGCATTTGATAGCAGCTTGTAATCACAATTAAAGTGTTAAACATAAATGCCAAGGGGCCAAATAGCCAAAACGAAAACCAAATAAAATAAAAAATAAAAGCAATAAATAAGTCGAAATAAAAAACTGCATGAGGGTTTGCCAAGTGGCACTTATGTTGGGTACGGCTTTTTTGGCTTTTTTTGTGCTTTTTTCTTTGACTCTTTTTTGGGCTTGTGCTTGAAGTTTATCATTTAACTGACGTGTCTGCCATAGTTGACATGACATTCAATTTTTGGCTGTTTAAATTACGCTTGTAACAAGCTGAAATTCTACAAAAAAAGCTAAAGCAAACACAAAAAAAAATTCTATAAAAAAAAAACTAAAACAATTCCCAAAAAAAACAAAAAACAAGAAAATTTTATGGAAATTCGTACTCAGAAAAATTGAAATTTATTTTAAATTAACATAAAAATAAATAAATAATATAACTGTTATTTCTCACCGTGCATATGTATTTTCAGTTAATTATTCCACTTGTATGTCACAAATTGATGACTTTAGGAAATGATTTGGTATTAAATGCAGTCATAAACACAACTAGGCACTACTGAATGATATAAACGTGTAATAAAACGCTCGCTTAACAATTTTATTAGATTTTATTGCCGTCTTGGCACATCAACAATTACAAATTACAAATCAGAAATTACAAATCACAAATCACAAGCCAAAGTTACGAATAACAATTAGTACTTACGACTGCTACTTAGGCGACAATTAAAACCTGGCAGGTAAACAAGCTCATTAGAACACCTGGAGAACATTGCCTGGAATGTATCTACCTGGAATGTATCTATGTATCTTTGTATCTATTCCATCAAAGTCAACGGCTTAATTGAATTTAATGCATATAGAAGTCAAACTGATGTCCAACAGATTCCCTGGCGCTTATCGCAGATGCAGAAAAACATTTTCACTAATCGGTTTGGTGTTAATTTATGGCGTATCTTCAGCCAATTGCTTCCGCCATATTGAAGCCACAATTCTGCAGCCGACGGCACTTGAAGTTCCCCCTCTCCTCCTCTCTCTCTCTCCCGCTTCTTTCTCTGTCTAATTACGGCAATTAAAAGGCACTAAATACAAAGAAATCGAATTGAACTCATCCGCAGAAGTCGCCTTCAAGTGGCTGACGCTAGCGCCAGCGTCGCCGGCGTTGACTTCAAGTGCCCATCTTCTCTAATGAAAATTATTAATAAAAAATTATCAAAAAAAGAAGAAGAAGAACATGATAAATGTATACAATGCTAGGCTCTAATTAGACCCTAAATGCAGGCCTAAAGTGTTCCATGTTCTGCCTTTGTCAAGTGCTCGCACTTCGGTAAAGAGATCCTTTTGTTAGTTCAGTAGCTCCGCTCAATGTGGTTAGATGTCGCCGCTGATTAGCCCAAGTGCAACACGGCATTATGGCGAGTAAGTGTGCCTGCACTGCGAGAAATTCCCAGTAAGAAAGTAGTGAGAAAGTAAAAGCAAAGCACTTCAAGTGCAGTTAGCTTCAACTCATTAGTTATAAGTGCTTTAATAAAAAAAATACTTTCAGTTGGTTAGCTTAATGTTTGTTGACAATTTTTTTACAGTGTCTGTTGCATATTGATTTGCTAAATAAATGCCGCTAGGCCATTAAAAGGCTCTGCCTCCATCTACAGTAAGGCAAACATGCGGTTGTAAAATCAGGCTCGAATATATTTAATTTAAAATTCAATCTTAACGATACATTTTATAAATATGAGTTAAAAATAAATAAAAATATTCAAAAAATCTTAAAACTAGTATTTGGAAATTATAATAAAGTATAGAAAATCTTAAAATATGTATAACATTAAAATTTAATACAATTATACATTAAAAATTAAAACAATTATCCAATTAAAAAAAATATAAATACTTATCTTAAAACAAGTATTATAAAAAAGTAAATTAAATCGTAAAATAAAGAGTACCAAATAAATATGAATCATTTCATTTGATTATTTTATTATTATTATTTTTATAATTATTCTTTATTATATAGCATTTATTAGTTTTTAACTCTTATTGAAAATATATTAATTATTATTTAAAATGAATTATATATTATTTATTATTTTTTTTTATCATTTATTACTTATTATAAATACACTTGAAACTTGGATTTTCACAAGCTAGCTCTAAGTTCAGACTGCTCAACTTCAGCACTTTCGTTTATAGTAGAATTTGAAAGTTGAAAATGCAAAAACCTTGTAGTAAAAAATTCTGGATTTTTTTTCTCGCTGTGTACATCGCCATGAGCAGGCTTTCTGTGCAATTGCATCATATTGTTTGCTAGGCCAAAAGCAAGGCAAGCCGAGTCGAGCTGAGCTGAGCAACAACAACAACAACAACAGCAGCCAGAATTCAGCTAACAACAACAACAACAAGAATAACAACAACAATAACAAGAATAACAACAATATGCTAACAACAACAACAACAACGGCAACAACAAGAAGAAGCAAGAGCAACTGCAAGTCATAAACAATTTCAATTGCCGTTGCACATTCGCAACACTCAATTAACGCTTTTCAACAAAGGCCTAACAAAGTATGCACAACAACAACAACAACAATAACAATAAGAGTAGCAGTAAGAGTAATAGTAATAGTAATAATAATAATAATGCATTCATCACTCTTTATGACAGCGACTTGGCCTAGACAATACTGTCAACCATAAAGAGACTGCGAAACTTTGGCTCGCGTATCTATTAAATTATGCTTAACTATGCGCTTTTGTTGCCCCCAAGTACAATGTTGTTCAACTTGTTGTTGTTGTTGTTGTTCTGCTTCTTCTTCTTCTCCTTTTTCTTAACGTTGTTGTTTTGTTTATTGTTTATTGTTGTTGTTGTTGTTGTTGGTATCATGGCTGACAATGGCCAGGCTACTTACGAGGCAGTTGCAACTCCAAGTGCTCCAAACTTGCACAAAGGCGGCAGCAATGACTACTATTCACAACTATTCACCAGTATTCACCAGTATTCACCACTATTCACTGCAGCCGGGCATGGGTGTTTTTTATTCACAGCTATTCAGCTCGCTTTCAACAAATATTCACATATATCACTCTAAGCAGTCTGATACAGTAGGATTAAATTTGCAAATTAAATGCAGCTAAATAAATAAAGTCATAACTGGACGAGAGAATTTTTAATTTAATTACAAGCGCAAATCGAAAAGAATTCTTTATAGATTGTGTAGTATATATCTATCAGTATATATTTTTATTTATTTATTTACATATATCCATATAATATTTGTCCTCTGATATACCACAATTTTGAATTATGTTTGGCTAAGAAAACAATTTCTTCTTTACGTATATTTGTTTGCTGTTATACTTAGACTATACCGAAGAGCGCGAAGCGCGAGCTGTGTCAGTGTTATTTATAATAGACTTCATTATTTCACCATAAAAAATTTGAAATTTAACTACAAAATTTTAATATAGCTTAGAAATAATTAATTTTGGCCCTTAAATCTCAATTTTTGGTTTAAATAAATTCAGAATTTATTGAGCTGAAATTTTTGAAGATTTGTAAAAATTATGCTACAAAACGAAATTCAAATACTAAAATTTAAAATATATTAATTTTGAAGCGTTGAAACTTCTTGGAACTATAAATAGACTTTCAACTCTACACGAAGCTCGTAACAAGGGCCCATTTGCATATTGCATTCGCTATGTTGCATGCAGCTTGCGGCATGCGGCATGTGGCATGTGGCAGCCGAAACTAGTTAGAGTTATGAATGCCTGGCATGTGAAATAAACGGCGAGTGAAACCATAAATTAAAGTATCAAAATGCGTGTGCCGCACAAAGCCAAAAGGAGTCGAGAAGGGGCAGAAGAAAGGGGAGAAGAAGCGTGGGGAGGAAGCTCAGGGGAACAAAGGCAGGAGGCTGCTTAAAGGCGTTGGCCACCTGACGACGTGTCAGTGGCAATTGTTAAGCCTTTGATATATTTAGGATAGTGCAAGATAAACCTGCATACACACACACGAGCATACCAGTAACTAAGCAACATACACTCGCAAGTGCACTGAAAGAAATGTATAAACTTATTTATACAAATGTCGGCTAGTCAATAAATAACAATTTTAATTATTGATTAAAAGAGAATTGCAGAGAAGAGCAAATAAATGACTGTCCGCTTAACTTCTGTACGTAAGAAATAAGATAATTTCGAGAGTCTGCTAAAAGTGTCGCGGAAGTTACCACCAGAAGTGTCGCGGAAGTGTTTACAGACGTGTCGTTTCCCATAAGTATACTCACATTAACCTTAGTTATTTTAATTTTTTTATCCATATTTATCTACCACATTCTATATACTAACCATCTTCCAGGCGACACTTAGAAGTCACTTTTGTGCGATTGACGATAAATATATTTCTTTGATAGTTGCAGTATAGTTAAATTTTCTATAACTTGTTTAAACAATTCTGCGCTTTCTCACAGTGTACTTGTAACTGAATATGCGCATAGATTTGTAGGTGTCAAGCCGTAGGCCTAAGCCTGGGCGTTTGACCAGTGGGCGTGGCACTTGAACAAGTATCCATAAAAAACAAAACAATAAATTTGTCATAATTTCATAGTTTTTTTCGTCGCGATGTTGAAGTTGTTGTTGTTGCAGCTGCGTCGCAAATAATACGCAGATTTATTTAATTGCTAGACACACACACACGAACAGAAATATATATTTGTGTGTGTGTGTGTGTGAATTATTAAATATGCGACAACCCTGCGGTCTCTTCGCTCTCCCCTCTGCCCCTCACGGCATTGGCGCTCGCTTGGAATTTATTTAATTAAATCTACGCCCCGTTGCCTGAGCTGCAGCTCTCTCGCTCTTTCTCTTTCTGTATATATCTCTCTCCCTCTTCACACATAAATTGCGTAGTTTATGCATGGCTGCTCCGCTCCCTCCCCTTCCCCTACCCATGCATCGCCTGCCATTACGCATACGCAGCGTTGCCATCGCTTGTTGCGCTTGATTGCCCCACAAAGTCGGCGCGCAAAAAAAAACTGGCCAAGAAATTATGACTTTTGACAATTTTGTTGGCATTCGCAAAAAATGCCTCAATTGAATTGGCATAAAAATGTTGATCAATTGAGAGTTGGCACCTGCTGCAGTCAACTCTACTACTAACACTAACTGTTTGTAAGCAACGTTAAGCTAATGCTAATTAGTGGCACTTACGCACAAATAATGCAGTTGAGATTGCCAATATTTTAACAGCTTAAAGTGTTGCAATTGACCTGCAGTTAGCTGGCCAATAAAATCAGCAATTGAATGAGGCACACACAAATAGTTATACTTGTAACACTAGTATTTGATGTTGAAGGATATAAAGTAAAAAAAATTAAAAAAAAAAAATATTTTTTTATAGAATTTGTTTTTAATATTTTTTTCAAAAGGGTTATAGAGTTGGTTTTCCATAGAAATATTTTTTAATATTTTTTTTTAAAAGGGTTAACACTTTTGAAAAAAATATTAAAAAATATTTCTATGGAAAACTATTTTTTAAAAATTTGCAATACTTTATATTATTTTATAGCGAATTTTTGCAGGACTTTTATGCAGTTTTCTTGAATATAGTGTCAGCTTTTGCAACCATATTTTTGATTGGAGAAAATATTTATTATAATTTTAAATATATTTATGTATTTTTGACTTAAAAAAAAAACAGGAAAAAAATTCCATTACTGCGCAAAAAACATTTATTTGTACATTGGTTAGTTTGGCGTCATATAATTTATAGAAATCAATGGAAAAATGATGATATTATTATTTTTTCTATTAATATAATTAATGTGCTTCATTTTAACAAAATAATATCGATTGTCAAAAATCTGTAGCACGTATTAAAACCGATATGCCAGTGATCTTTTAAAATAATGCAGTTATAATTAAATATTTTATAATTTAATTTCTATATAGTTTTCTAGCTGCATATAGTCGTTTAATTCCCAGCTCTTTAACGGCTCCAACTAAAACTGCAAACTACGGGCACAAATGTGCATAGCTAAAGACCTTATCGCCGCAGTCATATCGATAAACATAAATAAAATAATATTGTCGACTCAATGCGACGCAGCATTCAGGTTGACTCAGAGAAGAGGGAAGGAGGAGGTGGAGGGGGCAACAGGTAGTAAGCCAACGCCTTTTGAGGCTGAGGCAAGCGGACAGTCGACATGCAGGCGCACATAAAAATTCGCAATAATGATAACGATAACGATAACGACAACGATGCGCAGCGGTTGTTTTACAAGAAAATTATGTGTTATTAGCGCACGCACAACACACACACACACACAGTTACACACTCATACACACAGTTACACACACATACACACACTTATCTGCTTTTATAGCCAGACTCTTGGTCGTCCTGCTGTGGCGTTATAAAATTGGCTGCTTTATCACAGCTTACGGCTAAGCCGAGCTGCTACACTGCCAGAAAAAACATAGTGCAAATATAGAGCAAAATGTTATAAAAATCAAAAAAGCCATATTGTTAAAGTTTTAGTATGCATAACATATCTAAAACGAATTTAGTTAAAATATCATGAAGTTAAAAAATAATTATAAAACTCTTATAAATAAAATTAAAATAATAATAATATATAGACGAATAAAATAAAACAAAATAAAATTAATATTTATAGTATGAAATTTTATATTTTATTGATATTTCAATTTTGTTTAAATTTTTATATTTTTTTCTGAATTTTCTGCCAGTGCAGCTTTAAGCAGAGCTGAAAATTAACTTGTTTTTTGAATTGTGAGTTCTGCTCGTGCCTCAGCCGGCGTCGCTGCTGCCGTCGACGTCGACGTCGTTGTCTGCTGCTGCGTGCGCATTAACGGAAATTTATCATAAATTCCAATACCCTTGCCTACTAATGGGCGTTGATTAGCTAATTTGCTGCGCTCGTTTCATTTTCCACTCGCTCAGCTCATGCCGGAAAGTCATTTCAAATACTTTACGGCTGCCGATCCGACTGCCGACGTCGCTGCCTCTGCCGACAGCTCTGCCGATGCCTCTGCTGCTGCCTCTGTTGCTGCTGATCAGCTTCATCGTCAGCTTGGTTCGATCAAAATCATCTATATATTTGCCACGTTTGATTTGCTTCTCACCTTTCGTTGCGTGTCTCTCGCTCTCTGTCTCTCTCTCTCTGTCTTCTCATGCCGCTGCCGGCGGCTTGTTTACTTTGATCTGTCTCTCTCCATAACCAGCAACAACAACGATACACAGTTTACTGGATAGAGCTCCAAGATAGTATCATATCGTACTCTGCTTTATGAGCTGCAAAAAATAAGGTTTATGCTAGGGTTAATAGCTGTGCGATGAAGACTTGTTATGGGACATACTAGCCAAAGTCTACAACAAATTTTGCACATTTTTATTACCATAACATTAATTAGATATATCTCTATTATAAACCAAAATTATTAAGATAATTTTGTATAATTTATTTATGCAATAAATTTTATGAATTCTCAAATACGTGAAGTTAAATGGCAAATACATTAATCTATTTTTAAGTTATTGCGTTAAATTTAACAAATTTATAAATACACTTAGAAAAATTAACTTTGATTCTATATACAAAGTAAGGCTCTTTACCCAAACTCAGCATACCCTTCTTAATCAAATTACCGGACAGTCCAATTTCTTGTGCTCTTTCAGTTTCCACCACTCCAACTCTGCGCAACGCCAATTGCCTGTTTCTTTCATTAAAAAAAATGAATGAAATCAAAACGTATAACCAAAAAAAAAAATACAAAAAAAACCGATATTTTTGAAATCAAATCAAATTCAAATTAAATGCGTTAACTGTGCCTGGTTAGTCAGCTCCGATCGAGCCTCGTTGCTTGGCATTAGCATAACGTTTTTCTCTCTTTCCGTTTTTAAGTTTTACGTATTCCCCTATTATTTTTTTGGCACGCACAGAGCACTATCTTTCTCTCTCTCTCTCTCTCTCTCTCTCTCTCTTTGTCTCTCTCTTTCTCTCTCTGTATCTGAGTCTCACTCTCGTTTTCGCCTTAGTTCACTCGCTTAACAATGAGAAGATTAATTTATGTTATTAAGTCGGCAGTGCGCTCTTTGATCTTCGTCTGATCTGCGCAGAGGTGTAAGGTAGGCCAGGCCAATGCGGTGGCAATGCCGTCACCTCAAGAACCAAACACAACGACCACAGGTAGAACAACAACAACAACAATAACAACAACCACAAACACAGGTAGAGACCTAAGCCTGCATATAGATGGGAATCAAGTTTGAGATCTTGATAGATCGTTTGCGACCCTGAACAGAACTCTAGCTGCAGTTGCTCTCGTTCTTTGATAATCTCAACTAAATATAAGTTATAAATACTAGTCGGGAGCGCTGAACTAACTACTCAAGTAAAACAGCTTTTAGTTGTATTTCATTTAAAGCTATTTGCAAGCTGCCTGCTACGACACTTCTTGCAGACAGCAGGTCTTGAAGATTACACAACATTTCTAACTGGGATAACTTTGCTATTTGGGCTCCAAACTTTATCAAATTTCGTAGCTATATAGCAAATATAATAAAGTTTCAGATAATATTAGTCTTAGTATAATATTAAAAGTAAATAAAAATGTAATTTAATCTGATCTTAACATACATATATATAACAGTCATAGAAATAAATATTTTTTAAATATGCTTCAAATGAAGAATTTTGTTTTTGGTTAGATAATTTTGTTGCGGAAATTCTAGTTTTATGCACTTGATTTTTCGCTCAGTGCAGTTTATATAAAAGCAATTTAGACTTCAAATAAGCATGCTCAGTTTAAGCAAATTATAGGGTATTCAAATGAGCCAATGAATGCTGTCGCTGCCCATGGCGTGATTCATTAATTTGTAATTTATGACAGCTTGTCATAATATCAACGCTTCTACTGTTGCCACAATTTGTTGTTGTTGTTATTGTTGCTATTATTGTTGTTATTGTTGTTGTTGTAGTTGTTGTTGTTATACAAATATTCAGCTAATGCTCATTAAGCAGCTGAATCTGAATTCCGATTGAAGCATGTCTCTGGGCCATCTTAGCGGTTTGTTCAGCATCGCAAACAACGCTTCATCATCTTTTTCTCTCCCCTCATTCATCCAGTACTCTTTCATAATCTATCTAGCTATGCCTAGGGGTCTATTGTTATAGAGGGGGGCCTTTATGCTGTTGTCAACGCTTGTTTTTTTTTTTTCGTGGCCACCAATAAAATCGTGTCGGCCTCTTTCAACTGGCGGCTAGTTCAAAGCCGACGAACTTCTAACTCAATTAGAGTTTGCTCATTTCTTCGTTTTTTAAACGGTTTTGATTACAAGCACATTTCTTGCCACATCTAAACATCTAACTAACTATTCGGGATCGAAGGTGATCTCTAGATACTTATATAGACATTAGGGCGGGTAAGGCTTCATTCAGCTGGAATCCAGGGGCGTGAGTTTTCCAAACAGATATACAATTAGTATTAAATAAAATTAAAAGTAAATTAAAATATTTATAAATAATATATTTAATAGTAGAAGAATTAAATGCATAAGTAAAATAATAAAATATATTTATTTATTTATTTCAAATATTTACTTCTTTGCTACTTATAAAGACATTAAGGCAGCCAAGTTTTGGGCGCGCCTTCGTCTGCCCCACATTCAACTGGCATCCGTGGGCGTGCTGGGTAAGGGGTGGGCGGGGGGAAAGGTCACTCAATCAGTGGGCACAGGACTTGGTAACGAGCGCAAAAGATCTTTCAAGTTGCGCCGCTTTGATCGCATTTTAATGATGATGACCATTGTTAGCTGATGTTAGCGATTGCCTTGCCCAGATTTTCACTTAACAACCGCCCCACAAAAACCCCCCAGCGCCCCTCTCCTCCCTGCACGCCAAGCACACATAAAAATGATGTAGCACAGGCAACTTGCAACTTGCAACTTGCAACTGCCAACTCGCAACAGCAGCAGCCAATGAAGTTCCTTTAGCGCTCCACAACACTCTCGAGTCAAGTGCCAAGTGCCACAGCTCTCTGGCTTCAGGCGGCATTCGTCCGCGTCTCGAGTCTGCCTCTCCCTCCCCTGCCTCCTTCTCCTCCTCCTTCTCCCCACTTGGCATGCTGCATCCTGAAATTGCAAAAGCTACATAATTTTTATTATTTCTGCTCTGACCAGGCAATTCTCGCACAGTGTAACACATTCTATTTGGAGCAGAAATTATATTTGTCGAAAAATCTTTTATTTTAAGTGGAGCAAACATGCTTCATGGGCAGGCATAACTATTATTAAATTTTCTCAATAAATTTAATAAATTAAATAAACGAAATTTTATGAACCGCAGTTAAGTATTTATTAATTTTGCAAAACATACTTATAGATCGGCAGTTTATATTCAGCATTTTGAAATGAAATTCAATTTAAATTATAAATGTATCAAATTTAAATTAAATCGATTTGATCGATATAATGATAGATAATTAAATTATATCAAATTTATCGATACACAAAAATATTGAGTTAAGTCGTTAAATAACACAACAAAAGTGATAAGCAAAAAAAAAAACTCTGAAATAAATTTGGCTGTATGTAACTGTAATTTAATTTGTTTAAAAGACAAATTTGCATAAATTATAAATATAAAATATAAATAAAATATAATTTAAAAAATTTTAGAAAATTTATTTTTGAAAATTTATTTTTGATAATTTATTTTTGAAAATTTATTTTTGAAATTTTATTTTTAAAGCTGTCAAACAGAAAAAGCCAACTACTTGAGTAGAAATACAAGGCAAATGGAATCAGCCACAGTTGTGAAATTTTTTTATATCATTTTCTAGAAAGCAGTGGGCATTTTGCGCCACTGTGCAGCGTCAATCGTGCAACTGCAGCCAAAGTGCGCCTCGGGTTGCAAGCGCGTCATGCATACTTGGAGCAAACACTGCAAGTTCAGATCGAAGTGGACCTCATCGTCGTCGTCGTCGTCGTCGTCGTCTGCCTTCTTGACTGACTTCATTGCTCTTTACGTAACGTTACGTTAAGTATACGTTGGGCCGAGCGCCATCTCGTTTAATCTACCTTTTGAAGGGCGTGGCCATAGTATTTTATATATGCTGATCAAAGAGCGCCGACGCTTTGTGCCACAGCCGACACGACGAAGACCGCGACGAAGCTGCAGACGAAGGCAATACGAAGACCGCGACGAAGATGAAAAGCTTTTGCCTGAGATGCAGAGGCGTAGGCAGGGGGGGATCCGTCTAACGTATTCATTATTGTATTAAGGATGAGCACGTTTTGCGGCGCTACGTTGGAGTTAAAGTCGAAGTTGAAGTTCCAATTGATTTGCCAGCCATTAAAATCAATCAAAACATTATAATACGTGCCTACACTGAGAAAAATGAACATGCAGTCGTTCTACAAAATATGCTGCTAGAATTTTGAATTCAAATTTTCGAGCAAATTATTTTTTTTAGATTAAAAATTAATGTTAAACTTTTAAAAGCAGACAAATTTGAAAATCGAGAAATTAATGGATTAATCTAAGCTTTTTTTGTACTTCTTCAACTTTTAAATAGACAAAGAATTAATAAATTTAATCCTAAAAGTTTATAAAATTTGAAGTCAGATATGGTATAAAAGTAAGCGCTTAAAGTTCTTGAAAATAATCTTAAAATTATCTCCTCATATCCGTAACGTACTTAAATATACCAATTTTAAGATAGAACATAAACAAAGAATTTTGTATTTGGGTCAAGAATAATTCGGTTGATTAAATAAAATACGGGATTTAAAAAAGCGATTTTAGTACTTGAATAACTTAGAGATAGAACTTAAATATAGAAATTCGTACTTAAATCACTGAACAAAATTACTTTTGACACCCGTAAAACTTGATTCAAGTGCGAAATCTCTTGATTTTTCGCTCAGTGCATGCGTACTTACGTATCGAGATCGGTAAATGATTATATATGTATAGACTCAAGCACGAGTGCATGTGAAATCTCCGAAGAATTTCCACGCTTGATGAATTGCTGGCGCTCGCATTCGTTTTGGAGCAAGAGCCGAAGGGAAGCAGCTAACGGTTGTCGGCTGTATGAAAAGAAAGTCTCGAAAGCCTCGACAATATGAAGAAATTAAGCCGGCAGTTATGTTGCCATTGATTACAACACAACACAAAACACTTGATTACAGACCCCCAGGGTAGACCCCAGAGACAGAGACAGATACAGAGACAGAAAGAGAGACAGAGACAGAGACATGTTCTTTGGCATCCAAAAATTGTCAGACACTTGATGCAAAATTATTGAACATGCGAAAGGAAAACAACTTTTATGTTTACAACATGTAAAACTTGGCAATCAAAATAGCTGCGGGCTGACATGGTCAAAATTTACGCAGCTCACAAATTAAAGGGCCGAAAGCTATAAATGGAGGGAAAGAGAAGGGTAAAGAGAGACATCAGCAGAAGAGCACGATAATTACAATCAAGTATGACCAAAGTGAACAATTAAAACTTGTGTTTAAGGTAAAGTTCAATTACAAACAATAATTAAGAACAAGCATCAAAATTTAAAATTAAATTAAGAGAAATATATTTAACCATGTATAAACATATATAGATCTCGGCATCTACAAAAGATTTGGTCATTATATTTGGTATTTAGATTCTTCGATAGTGTAAGCATGCCAAGTTTGTTTTAGGTTTTTGATACCGCCCCGCCTTCCTTCGCTAGCCATAAAAAACTACAGCTGCCGCCATTTTAAAGCTACGAACTTGTAAATACACGTACACGTAGCCTATGGCATTTTCGATCGATGCTGTGCTTTTCATTTTGATCGTTACAAAAACAGCAAAGATATGCAGCAGACAATTAGTTCGACTTCTCATGCATGCGCTTAGTGTATAATTGTTTTTTGTAATTTATGTATTTAATTATTTATTCAAGCCAACCGTCAAAAGCGGTTGCCTGATAAAGAAACAATAGTTAAACCATAACTGTAGAATGCCTGAATTTATCCAAAAATTTAGTAAGCGCACTTCACTTAACTCCGAATAATACATTTTATATGAGGTTTTAAATTTAAGCACTTAATTTTAGCACCTACAAAACGCTTTGTAATTGAAGTCTACAAAATAAATAATCAAAGGCTCTACAAAGTTTTTGATAAACTAGACTTCATAACATGGCGTATGCGTAATGCTTGCTCATTTGAAGTGGGCCCAAGTAGAGCTTTAATTGGCCTACAATTTTAGCTTTTCTTCGTCTTTTTTTGAACCACTTTGCTATTTATAGTTGAACTTGGTGATTAAGGCGAAGCTTGAACAAAATACCAGAAATTATTGCGCGTGTTACGAGCGTGTAAACAAGCAGCCAACGATGACAGTTTGTGGCATTTTGGAGAATGGACCCCACCAGTTGACTGTTGAGTGGAGCAGAGAGAAAGGAGGGAGAGAGAGAAGCGAGGAGAGCGCACTCCATATCGAAATGAAAAGACCAAAATTTATAACTTTCTCGTTATGGAGCGTTGCGTTTGTTGGAAGTTGGTTGGAAGTTCGCTTCAGAGCTCAACTCTCTTTTGTCGGCGGCTAAATTTGTCTCATCTTCTTATATTAATTTGTGTGTTATTGTTGTTTTTTGGGTTTTTGGTAGCAGCGACAACAACAACAACAGCAACAACAACAATGCATTGGTAGCCAAAAGGTATCGTGTTTTATAACCTGCTCGAACTCATCAATTTCGTTGCTAACAACACGCAGACACGCCAAAGTGAGAAAAATATGCTGCATCCACCTCCACCTCCCCTACCCCCCCTGCCTCCCTGCCTCCCCTGCCGCACCCAGATCTCTCCAGAGCTCTCCTTCCACTTCTCTGAATCATCATCATAATGCGCCCGACTCTTTGGCATTTTTTTGTTTAGTGGTTTTGTTGCGTTTTTTATGGTTGCTTTTCTGTTTTGATTTTGGTTTCATTCTCTTCGGGATTCTTTTGGAGCGGGGCAACCGGCAAACGTCATAAGTAAATTTTGTTGCCTTGTTTTCGGAGATTTCAAAAAGCCATTTAGAATAAATTAACGTGGACCTACCGCTAAAAATGATGATCGGCTCAGGCATCTTACACTGCGAGAAATGAAACCATACAAAAAACAAAATAATTTTTGTTTAGTTTTTTTAATAAAATGTTATAAGTTTTGCTTAAATTACGAAGATGACGAAGCATCTTACAAAACGAAAATAGAAACAATAATATTAAATTTTAAATTTTAAAAATTTCATAACAAATTAAAAATTATATATATTTTTTAAAATATTTAATAAATTATTTGAATTTTGTTATTTATTTGGAAAGGAAATCTTTCCAGAATTAAAATTAAATATTTTACAATATTTTAGAACATATTATATAACAAAAACAAATCTTGACCTTGTTTTTGAAATGTAATATATTTTGTAAATTATTGATTAGATCAAAAAATTTGTTTTCTGAAATTTATTTATATGTTTACTTATATTGTATTACTTCCATAGTATCCTTTCACAGCGATACTTGACAAAGTTTTAAAAATATGTAGTATATTTTTAGTCAAATCAACTTTTCTCAGTGCATTTATATTCTTAAATTTATTTAAATTTATTTACTTAGTTTCAATGTTAAAGATTTCCTAAGTTTTTTTTAGTTTATACTCAGAGCAACACTTGACAAAAGATTAAATAATATGTGGTATATATTTTTGAGCGGCCAACTTTCTCGCAGTGCATGACTGGCCTTTGTCTTCTGGATTTCTCCGCTTGCTCTGGGGGTATCTTTAGCTGAGTGCGTCGCGTTAATCTGATCCCTCATCAGCGTGGCCCCAAACAGGATTAAAATTAGTTTTTGATTACGCTTTCGAGCTTCTGGACAACGCAATTTGTGGTCCACTGGCAGACTCTTAGGGGTCTCTTAGGGGCCTCTTAGGGGCCTGCTTATGAGGCTGAAAAAAAGAGGAGAAGAGGCAGAAATAGCGGGCTGGAGGGCATGTAATTAACGCTTTTAGCAAAACTCTTTGTCGCTCGGCGGCTTCTTTGCATGGCTGAAGGACGATGCTTTGTCATAATTTTGGCCGGGATTTTGGCTGGGATATGAATTGTCGGTGGATGTCGGCAAACTTATAAAGCTATTGGCAGGTATTTAGCCAAGGCTAAGGAACAACTCCAAACTCGAAACTGGGTAAAATGTGAAATTCCTTGTGCTCATAAATCCCCACAATCGGCTTCTAATTGAGTCTTCCGCTGCCGACGGATTCCCAAAACATTCAACATTCAACATTTAACATTCTACATTCTACACACATTCCACATGTCATGCTCTCCTCTGTGGATCTCAGCTTACAAAAGAGCTCCTCTCTCCCTCCCCTCCTCTTTGATGATCGTGTGAACAGCACCTTGTGCTCTACAAAGTCAGGGGCAGTTGCTCATCTTGCCCCTTATCTTGCAGATCTCTCTCCACAGGGCACTTTGGTTTAGCTTCTTTCTTCCACGGATTAGAGACTGCAGTTTTTATTACCTTCTGGGCAACGCTTGACTTGGCTTCATCTTGATCTTGGCCGATAGCCGTTAGCCGTTAGCTGATAGCTGATTGATCTTCAACTGCCAACTCCAGCTCCAGTTGGCTTTAATTGAATCGTTTTTCCAGCTCATGCCCCCCGGCAGTTTGTGCTCCCTCTTAATTAACATAATTGCCCCGAGTTCCCACTCTCGGCACCTTGACACTCGAGTCCACAGCTGATGGACTGTGAAGGGGATTTGGGATTTTCTGGCTGCTTTTAATGAATTACTCTTAATTTATGTCTGTACACGTTTGTGACGCAGAAGCTACTTAATTTCCCTAATTACCAGCAACGCCATTAGCCCATTGAAACGAGCCTAGTTTTTTGATCTCGCAGCGATAAGGCACATCAGGCAATGGCAACAGTGGCGTAGCTAACGGTTTATCAAAAAGGGGTTAACTTTATTTTTGGCAATTATGAAATCATTAGGTTTTATACATTTATCTCAAAGATATAGACATAATATAAATAAAGAATGAGGCTTTGATTTCTGATTTTCTTAAATATTTAAATTTTTTTTGTTTTTTTCTTATTAGGTGTATTGAAATAATAAATATTTCCTATTTAGAACATTTTCTTCTTAAAGACTATCCTATTTTCATCAAGGTCGGATTTTTTTAAATTTTTCATCACCTTTAAAATTCGATCTAGTAAAATTTGTCCCAATTTTTGTGTTGAAAAAAAGTTATACCTGAATTCTTTTTCTAATAGAATTCCTTTTAGAAAATTCTCTTTCTGTTTACGTTTATTTTCAAGATTTTTTTCGTACCTCCAATTTGATTTTAATGTGGGAATATTGATTTGTAATACATAATTTATAAATATATTTATATTTAATTATAGAAATTATAGTTTTGCAAATTTAGATATTTTAAGAATTCTATTTGGGCTTATCTTATCTTATCTATTTGAAAATATAAATTTAGTTTTAATATTGTGTATTGATTTAAATTTCTATTATTTATTGTTAAGCATATTTTTTATTTTTTTATATTTATTAAGAGATATTTATTTTACATATTTTGTCATTTAAATCAGATTATTTCTAGCCTCACTGCCTCATGTTTAATGCACATAAAGTCTGACAGTTTTTGTTTGTCCCCTTTGTCATTTTGGTTGGTCTACGCCCCTGTTCCCTCAGCCATTGTGATACTTTCGGAATGTTGTTCAGCTGTTTGTGGTAGGTGTAAAACAGAAAACTAGACAGAGCCAAAAACCAAGCCCAGCTCTGTCGTGTGTTGCCTCCGATGCCTTTGTTCTGGGCCGAGGACAATGCGTCATTTTGTGTTTGTGGCTCAATTAGCAACGCCTGGCCAACTGGCATAACTTGTGCTTATTTTGGCCAAACAGCAGCGCAGTCAACTAGCCAACTTTCCCTCTCTCTCCCCTCCTCCATCCACCTCCCACTCCCAGCTGGCTGTCACTTTGATTAGTTATGCTGATGACATTGTTTGTTCTGGCCAGGGTTTCAGTGTTTGTCCAACTCATAACTCACGTGGCAAATTTAAATATGCCTTGGTTGCAAGTTGCAAGCTGCCTTTAAGCCAACTGCAACTTGTTAGTGCCTGCCCCCACTTGCCACACGGGCTTCATAATTAATAAAGCGCAACAAATGCGGCCAAAACATATGCAATTACGCTGCAACTGCCTCTTGGCCTTTTGGCCAGCTGCCGCACAGTTGCCACTAATAAGGGGCGTGGCCAGTCATACGTGCAGCATGTGCGATTCGCAAGCAATTTTTGTTGCATTGACTGTTGGCCGGGCTATTGGTCAAAGCTTAATTGGCAATTGAATTGGCAACTGCAAATGTCGAATCAATAAAAATAAATATAATAGCACAATTTATAAAATAAACTAAATTAATTATATTATTTATCAAAAGACAGTTTTAATTTAAAATAAATTATAAACAAGAAATTAATCAAACTATATAAAAGATTGTTGTAAACAAAAAAAAAAATTGGTAAACCTAAGGAAATAAATGTATTTATTTTAAAACATTAAAAAATATTAAGAAAAAAATTTTGTACAAAATAAAATATAACCATAATAAATAACAGCCAATTTTAAGCATATAATCATTAGATTTATTTTATAAATTGTATAAAATAAAATATGACATAATAATAAATAAATGCCAATTCTAAGACTATAATCATTAAGATTTATTTAATTAAATAACTCCACAGATTGTTGATTTATCCAATGAACAAATATTATGAATACATTAATTACTAAATAAATTCTATTAATACATAACCTAAGTCAAATTTTAAATTCAATTGAATTTTCAATTATAACTGAATATTTGAAGCAATTTTATTACATATACGTAAATAATTATCGAGCAAAAACTATTGTAGAACTCATGGAATTTTTATCAAAACTATTGCTCATATAAGATATGAGCACATTTACCTCTTCAGAATCTACTTTGCACGCTAAACTACAATTTAGCTAATCAAAAAGTCATATGAGTTCTATGCATGAATATAAAAAAAATTCAGAATTATTTTAACTGGCAAGTTATTCGACATTTTACCACATTTATTTGTGGTATAAATTCACGTGACTTTCTAGATTACTTGTAATGCATTTATGTGCAGCGCGTGCTTCCTTGTCTGGAGGCTTAACTAGAAAAGGGCGTGTCTGGTGTCCATCTAGATAAATGAGCTTCACGAATAAACACATCAAAGCAAGAGTGTCAAAATGGCCCTAGATACACGATTATATTTCGAGCAAACACTGAAGAAACCGCACCCTTCTGACCACATACCACAGCTGAAATATGTTCAGCGGTTCGTCCTTGTATCAGGTCTTAATTATTAATTGTTCAAGTTGTTGTCATCGAGGGTTGACTGTAGTCCAGACAGCTGCCATTGGCCCTCGCTTCCGCTGCCATTTCCGCTCTTCATTTATCAGCCAAGTGCCCAGCAAGAGATCTAATCCATATACAAATATTATGCATTCATCAAAATTTGTTTAACAAAAGTTGCAGAAAATTAAAATTGAAATTGAAAAAATACAAATAAATTTGTCGGTTGGAAGGATAGAGTCGGAAGTAACCGACAAGAGTACCTGTACTATCTATAAATAAATTTATTTTTCTTGCGCCTGTTCAGTAGGTCATATTGTCTGTTACATATCTGCGCTGTTTCTCATCCAATCGTAGTGAAATTTAGAATATAGATCGAGCATACTATAGGTTACATACATGCCAAACCACAAATCTTTAGCTTGTAAACTGTGGCTGCAGTTTGTTTTCAGGTTTTTTTACGGTTAGCGGTGGAGGTATCAAAATTTAAAACAAACTTAATCTGCGTAAAGTATAGGAGAAGCTACATTCAAAAAATGAGGTCTCTAGCTCTTCTAGTGTCCGAGATCTGGGTCCACATCTCCTTCTACTTATTTCTGGTTTGCACTAATAGACCCTTTTTGTACATTTTGAAAGTACAGTGTCTACAAATTGAAAAAACACTGGCGAAAAAGTAAACAAACAAAGGTGAACTGAATATGGTTTCCGTTCGCTCGGGAAATACTTTCGAAAAAACATCAATCAGCGGGCGTATTAGCTTTAAACATGCCACGTCGAAGGGGGGAGAAAAATGGAAAAAGAAACAAATGCCGGCAATCAAAACCAAATCAAATCCCAATCGAAACGCTTAAGCAAACAACAATAAGAATAAGATTCCCATAAAGAAAATCATTCAACGCGTTCGAGCCAATAAAACCACAACAACAACTGCCATAAAAGTAAAACTTGACGATCGGTAAAACATCAAGCAAAAGTCGTCTATATA